>VONZ01000026.1:437500-957500 GCA_012976165.1 Labeo catla
TATATTATATTATATTATAATTATATTTTTTCTGTTTTATGCATAATTCTAAAAAGATATTGAGGGTTATAATTAAAAACAAAAAAAAAAATGTAAAAAGGCAAAAAAGGAAACACGAAAAAAAAATCACGTGTAAAGAAAAGTGAATTTAATTCAAGATACATCATATTCTCTGCAAAAGAGTCTTAAAATATTATTTATTTTAATAATGTTTTTCATTTTAAATATTATCCATCTCAATGCATCTGAAAGCATTTCTAATGTTTTGCATATCTGAATATTATATAGTTTTTCCTTCACTTTGACCTTATTAAATAAAATAAATATATATAAACAAAACAATTGAAAATAAATTAAAATAAAATATTTGTATAGCATTGCTCATGTCTATCTAAAAAATTGTTATTAAAAAAATATTAAATTATTATTAAAATTAAAATTATTATTATTAAAAAAAATTTAAAAATTGAAAATATCCATCGAAATATTTACCCATATGAATGTCTATCTACTGTTTAGCATTAAAAAATAATAAAAATATTTTAAAAAATAAACTATACATTTTATATGTATATCATTGTTTATATATTAAATGTGATTTAAAAATACACATAAAAATTGCCAATGTATTAAGAAAAATAAATTGAAGTCAAAATACATCACATTCTCTGCAAATAAGTCTTATAATAGTATTATAATATTATAAAGTTATTTTAATAATATTGAGATATTTGAATGGAAAATATTACAGGAAAGAAATTTTTTGAAGTGCATTTATTCATTGATTTATTCATGTTTAAAAAGACCTCAAAACAAAGACATCAGACTGTGATTGTTCTCTTCTTCCTCTTTTTATCTGTCTGTGTCTCTTTTCTTCCCACTCACACATTAATTATTATTCTCATTAATCTCAGCAGATATCTTCGCTGTCGTTACTTTGCACCTCGAGCAGAGAATCCCGAGCTCATCTCTGCATGCGGCCGTTTCCAGCTCCACAATTTTGCTCACGGCTTTTGTGAACTCCCCTAATTAGCTTGAGCCCTCAGAATACCAATGAGCCAAATTCCCTCGCCATGACTGATCCCAACAGGGGGGAACGACTGAATCAATAATATCTCTGATGCTGCATGTACATTTACACCACAACTAAAATCATTATAACCACACATGCATGTGTTTATATGTGTGACACAAGAAAATAAAATCCACTCCACACGCTTTAGCTGAAGAAAAGGTGGGAAAATCATCACTTGGCTTCAAATCATCACTTAAACCTGATGCATTTCAGGAAAAAGGACTATGTTTCAGTTGCACGAAATTGCTCATAAATGAGCTTCTGCATGCACTGCATTGCACTCCAGAGGCCTGGAGAGGAACTGAAAGCATCGAGTATACAATCACAGCACAAACTAGCAATTAGCCTAATGATAATCAGTCTTAATTTGAACTTGTAGCACCAGTCTAAGCAGCAATTTATGCAACTGGCCTCTGAAATGAGTGAATTAGAGGAGAAGAAGAGTGAAAAGCCGATACCTTGATGGTGGGAAGCACTAAATCCATGGCGGCACATTGTCGAGGGCTCAGACTGCGAGCTTCCTCCCGGATCACATGCTCCTGAGACACAGAGAAAAGAGAGAGTGATTTACTGCATTTAGATTAACACTGAAATGTACTTAAACTCTTTTCCTCAACCCATTTCCAACACTGGTTGAGCAATGTAAACTACTCCAAGTTAAACAGTTTTGATAAAATACCATCGGACAGACCCCCAGTAAAACATTTATTTATTTATTTATTTTAGCTGCTTTTAACTTCATATTTTTAGTTATAAAATTAAAGTTTCTTTTATGAAGAGCGTATATAGTTTAGTTTATAGCTAAAATAAAATACAATAAAATAAAATAAAATATTTTCATCAATTTCCAAAGCCGGTCAACCTAAACTACCTTATGTTTTGATAAAATATCATGCACAAAATGACTAATTTAGATAGACCCCCAGTAAAATATTTTTTTTTTTTGTTGATTTATTTTAGTTTAAAATATTTTAATTAGTTTTAGTTATAAAATAAAATATTTTATTTTATGAAGAGCATATATATTTTAGTTTATAGCTTAAATAAAATAAAATAAAATATTTTTCTCCATCCATTTCCAAAGCTGGTCAAGCTAAACTACCTCCTGTTAAACCATTTTGATACAATACCATGCACAAAACGACTCGTTCAGATAGACCCCCAGTAAAATATTTATTTATTTATTTTAGTTATAAAATATTTTAGTTTATAGCTACAATAAAATAAAATATTTCCTCCATCTATTTCCCAAGCTGGTCAAGCTAAACTACCTCATGTTAAACCATTTTGATAAAATAGTGAACTTAGAGTTCAGATTTGATCGACATGTTTGCTGTTTTTATTTTTATTTTTCCATTACCTATTTTTAGTTATTTTAGCGATAAAACAAAATATACAAGCCATCAAGTAAATTAATTATAATTTGCTGTTTAATTTTATTTTGTTCCAATTATTAAAAAAAAAAAAAACACTTTATGAAGGGCATATATATTTTAATTTATAGATGAAATAAAATAAAACAAAATAACATTGCTCTGAGATTTGCTTGACATAACATATACAAGACCCCCAGTAAAATATTATTATATTTTATTTATTTTTTTTGTACAAAGTTATAAAATATTTTATTTTGTTTTAGTTATTTATTTTATGAATGGCATATATATTTTAGTTTATAGCTAAAACATAAAATAAAATAAAAATATTCCCTCCATTATTTATTTTATTGTTATATAAAATAAAATATATGTCATCCACAAATTATATTATTACAATGTACTATTTACCTTTATTTTGTTCTAGTTATATAAAAAAAAAAACATGTAAGGCTTATATATTATATGTAGGGCTTAAAAATAATATTAAAAATAAAATACAATAAAATTAAATACAATTTAACAATAAAACTCTGAGCATTCAGACATATTTGCTAGTTCTTTCCTTTTTCTAAAACACCTTAAGACCAACTGTTTTCAAAAGTTTTCTCCATCTTTTCCAGTTAATTTCAACTCCAGAACCCTGCCTGTGACATAAGGTGTAGGACGTAAACCCAAACAAAAATTTCAGGATTTGGCTAGTGTGCATTAGTCTTTTAATATGAGTTTTGCATGCATTTTTTTTTTGGAGCATTTTACCACTCGTTAGAATCAAAGGTGACAGCTCCCAGAAGACTCTGCGGCCTCACCATGATTTAAGATGAGAAGTCAGGCATTTCATTTAATCTTACAGGTCAACGGCGGTGCAAAGTTTAATACAAATAAGCCTGAGAGTGATAACAGGGCGGCGTGTGAGTGAACATTAATCCACATCAAATCAGTGTAAGTTCATCTGTGTGTGCAGGAAGAGCTGATTCTGTCCATCGACTTCTCTTAGCTTAAGGTCACCTTTTTAGAGAAGCGTCCTCACCTTTAGCACTCGGAGCGAGTGTATTGATCAGCTGTTAAAACGGTCCGTACATCCACTAACAAACCTCTGTTTTTAGGTCACTACACTCATTCAGACTCACTGCCCATCAGTGACCAATACATACACAAACACACTAGAGGTGAAACACCGAATGCACATTTTATAACTCGTTGTGTGTTAAATGTTACTGACTGGATGTGTAACAGAAACACGTTAGCAGCAAAATAAGGTACAGTAATCAGTAGAATAGTGAAAGCTTTCTGAATTTTTGTCTTGTTTTTAAGAACAAACGTTTAAACATTCGTAAATCAAGATACGTTTTAACTGAGTTTTTTTCCTTGAAAATCTGATCAAATTGACGTGTATTTTTGATTACAACAAGAAAGATATCTTCCAATGTAGTAAAAAAACTTTCTTCTTTAAACTTACGTTTTTTAACCCCATTGTGAGTTTTTTTTTAAATTGTTATTATTTTTTATGGATTATTTTATATTTTTTAGGGCTGTCAAACAATTAATCGCATACAAAATAACAGTCTGAGTTTGCCTAATATATGCGTGTGTTCTGCATGTAATTATTATGTATATATAAATACAAACACATTGATGTATATATTTAAGAAATATTTACAAGTATATGTGTTTATTATAATTTTTATAGAATTTATATTATATATAAATTAAAATATTTTGTACATTAATAACATTTCTCTTTAAAAAATGTACATTAATTTGTGTGTTTTTATATATACATAATAATTACACGCAGAACACACACATATATTAGGCAAAGTCAAACTTATTTTATATTTATATATTTACTTATATTTATTTTGCATGCGATTAATCGCGATTGATCGTTTGACAGCCCTTATATTTTTTATATATTATTTTATATTTGATGTTATTATATGTGACATAATTTTTGACATTTTATATATATTTACATATATTATATATGATTTATATTACATATATATATATATATATAAATTATTATCTTAAATCATTTTGCTGTATCGTTTACTGTATGAATGTGGACACCTAGATGAAAATACTAAGCCAGAAAATTATTTTTGCAGAGTACAGTCACTTTTTAAAATGTGAGGTCAATATTATTTAAAAATAAATTAAATTAAATATTGTTTAACAAGGATGCATTAAATTGATCAAAAGTGACAGTAAAGAAATTTATAATGTTACAAAAAAATTCTATTTCAAATAAATGCTGTTCTTCTGAACGTTCTATTCATCAAAGAATCATGTAAAATTAAATATATCACAGTTTTCTCAAAAATATTGGACAGCACAACTGTTTTCAACATTGATAATAATCAGAAATGTTTTTGAGCAGCAAATATAAGAATGATTTCTGAAAGATCATGTGACACTAAAGACTGGAGTAATGATGCTGAAAATTCAGCTTTGATCACAAAAAATAAATTACATTTTAACGTATATTTGCAGAGGAAACAGTCATTTTAAATTGTAATAATATTGTACTATTTTTCTGTATTTTGATTAAATAAATGCAGTCTTGGTTAGCACAAGAGACTTCTTTCAACATAAATATTCCCTCAATTTTACTCCATATTTGCATGCCAAGTAGCTAAACAATAACTAGAGTTGATTCTCTTGTGCACTAGAGTGCACTGTCTATGTAGAGTGCTTCAAAACTCACTTATGAGTTTTAAGGCAGTTGCATATAATTGTATAAGCCACAGACGGCAATGCAGTTCACTGGGTTTAGAAACAGAGCGGATCAATTCTACACACAGTTACTGAAGCACAGAGAACAGGAGCCATAAAAAAGCATTTTCGGGCAAAGCTGCAATTGAGCGGAGATGTTTCAATGCATATGAAATGAGACAGAGAGAGGGACAAATGAGATGGAGAGTCTCCACCGCTGGACTGTGGAGACATAATCAGGAGAAGCCCTCCATCTGTCTGACACCTGCTCAGATCCAAAGCGCTCGTCCTTCTCTGGACTTAAACTCCTCAGCGGGGTGGTATAATTACACCGGCAGAAGCGGGAAAGTTTTCCGGCGTGATTCCAGAGAGACCGTAATGATGTAAACGGGCAACCGGATGGCGTTTGACGGACAGCTACAAAGACTTAGCATAAGCTGGAAACCGTTTTCGAGCTACATGAAAGCGCTGCTGTAATTTCTGAGGATAGTGGATATCTAGTGCTGAACCGTGTCCTCTGAGCTCCACGAGGAGCGATGCCCTCCAAATCTGACAGACATAAAACTCCCTGTCAGTCACAGCCTGTTTGCTTTTCTCATCAGGATGGAAACAACACTTTAAATTGAACATGCCTCGCTCACGTCTACAATCTGACGCACACATCTGTGTTCAAAGGGTTGATTATTAAACCAGTTACCTCTCATTTTAGGGTCGTGTTCAAAAACACAAAGGCCATTCACTCCTAAATTTTGTATAATTTATTCATGTAGCAGATGCTATTATTCGAAGCGAATTAAAAAATGTTATAGAAACATTTCTCTGAACATTTTCATCGGAATGGTTTAGAAAGGTCTTTTCTTGGTTATGTGAATGTTAATGGAACATTTCATTGTATCATTTTTTAAATGTTACTATTTGTTTCAGAATGTTCAGTGAACATTCAAAAGTAACATTCAAAAAAATGATACACTGGAATGTTACATTAACATTCACATAACAAAAATACGTGTAAAACATCTAAAACATTTCAGAAAAAAGTCCCATGAATGATGTATATATACACTACCGTTCAAAAGTTTAGGGTCAGTACATTTTTATTGTTTCTTTTTTTTTTTTTTTTTAAGAAATTAATACTTTTATTCACCAAGGATGTATTAAGTTAATAATTAAAAGTTTATTAAAAGTTAATAATAAATAATTTACATTGTTATAAAATATTTATATTTTGAATAAACACTGTACTTTTTAAACTTGTTATTCATGAAAGAATCCTGAAAAAAAAAAAATCACAGGTTCCAAAAAATATTTGGCAGCACAACTGTTGATATTATCCAACACTGATCATTCTAATAATAAATCCGCATATTAGAATGATTTCTGAAGGATCATGTGACACTTAAGACTGGAGTAACAGCTGATAAAAATTCAGCTTTTCATCACAGGAATAAATTCTATTAGTATGTTAAAAGAAAAAACATTATTTTATATTGTAAAAACATTTTTCAATATTACTGTTTTTTTTCTATATTTTTAATCAAATAAATGCAGCCTTGATGAGCATAAGAGACTTCTTTAAAGACTATTACAAGTCTTACTGACCCCAAACTTTTGAATGGTAGTGTATATATATATATATACGAATGTGCTATTAATGTTACTGAAACATTAACTGAAAGTTTAATAGAACCATTTGTAATTTTTTTTTTTTGACAACAGCATCATTTTATGGGTGAACTATTCCTTTAAAATAAAAGCAGAAATTCCTCACCTTGAGTTTGGAGAGCTGACCGAGGTCCTTGGCAGCACTGAAAATCATCTGAGCCCCTTGCTGTTAAACAAACAAGCACAAAACAAAGAGTTGAAATGCAGTTCAGTCCTCTGGGAATGTAGTGTCTCAGGAAACACGTCGTTCAGCGAGTCAAACAGAGTTTGTTTAGTGTGTTTGGCAGTCTGCTCTTTGGTTGCTGATTCAGCTTATTAAGAAGATGGACAGAAAGCTCGCGACAGAACAATATTTTGCTTCATGTCACTTACTGGAATATTATTTCTAAAAACAACGAGGGCTACTGTGCCGAAATATAATTTAATTTAATAATTAAATTAAATTAAATGTATTTATTTTAGCTATAAAGTACAATATATAGGCCCTCAATTTATATTACATTTTCTTTTTTTTTCTTTTTTTTAATTTTAGGTATGAAATAAAATATGTAAGATATGCACTGATTTATTTTATAGCTATGAAATAAAATATACAAGCCCTACATAAAATATTTAATTTAATTTAATTTTTTAGCTGTAAAGTAAAATATAGAGGCCCTCTGATAAATATTTTATTTTAATTTTGCTTGAAGGAAAATATATAAGCCCTCCATTAAATTTTATATATTATTTTAGTTATGAAATAAAATATATAAGGTATTCATTGATTTTTTTATATCTATAAAATAATACATATAAGCCTTACATAAAATATTTAACTTAATTTTATTTTATTTTTAGCTGTAAAGTAAAATATAGAGGCCCTTTTATTTTAAGTTTGCTTGAAAAGCTATGCATTGATTCATTTTATAGCTGTGAAATAAAATATATAAGCCCTACATAAAATATGTAATTTTATTCCATTTTTAGCTATAAAGTAAAAAATAAAGGCCCTCCATTAAATATATATTTTTTTAATTTTGCTTAAAAAGCTATGCTTTGATTTATTTTATAGCTATGAAATAAAATATATAAGCCCTACATAAATATTTAATTTTATTTAGTTTTTCGCTATAAAGTAAAATTAAATATTTTATTTAAATATTTAATATTTTATTTTAATTTAGCTTGAAGTAAAATAAATAAGCCCTCCATTAAATTTTATATTTTATTTTAGCTATGAAATAAAATATATTAAGCATTATTTCATTTTATTTTGTATTATTGTTGTCATTTTTTTTAAGTTCTCCATTATTTTATTTTATCTTGTATTAGCATTGTATTATTTTTATTTTTCTATTATATATATATATATATATATATATATATATTAATTTAATTAAATGTAAGCTACAACAGGACATATATATTGTACATTTAATAATAATACATTTTATTATTATTATTTACTTTTTCCCATTTTGATTTAATTAAATGTAAAATAAAAAAGTAAAATATACAGGTCATTAAATATTTTAGTTTATTTTAGGTATGAAATAAAATATATTAAGCTCTCCATTACTTTATTTGATCTTGTATTAGTATTGTATTATTTTTTTCTTTTTTCAATTTTAATTTAATTAAATGTAAGCTATAACGAAAAATATACATTGTACATCTAATAATAATACACTGTATTATTTCCCAAATTTTGATTTAATTAAATGTAAGCTATAAAGTAAAATACACAGGTCATCTATTAAATATTTTAGTTTATTATAGGTATGAAATAAAATATATCAAGCTCTCCATTAATTTATTTGATTTTTATAGTCAAATATATAAGGCGTACATTAAATATTTTTATTAACAGCTATGAAATAAAATATATATTATTTTTAATAAATATTAAATTGTATAAATAAATTAACTAATTAATCAATATACTTGTAAAACAATAAAACATCCATTGTTCTTTTTATTTAATTATGCAATTCCTCTTGTAGTTTTGTGTTCTCAAACAGACTCTTGTGTCTTCACTCACATCTCCATAAGCTTCTGATAGGAGCAGATGCAGTGAGACGTGTCTTGTGTGTGTGTGTGTGTGTGTGTGTTTGGCTGACACTCACTGTCTGGTCTGAGAGAGGCGGAAGAACAATCTGTCGCTCGATGGTGTTGAGGACTATCTTCCACAGCTCCTTCAGGACCCGTTTGAGAACCGTCTTCTCACAGATCTTGGCAAACAGAATTAGGCTGGAGAGAAGAAACAGGGATGAATTGAAAGACAGAAATGCAACTGGTGTTTCAACAGATTTAACTCTGGATTTTCTTTTGTACTTCTTGTCCAGCAGGTCCATGAGGGGTCTCAGGACGGTCTCGGCGTCCATGGCTGCGTTGCTCTTGTTCCCTGCGTTTCCTTTCATCTGTATCAGCTCCTGGTTCATTTGTTTGACACAGTCCTCAATCACTGGCTTGAAACTGTGGATAGACATGTTAAACTTAGTTTAAAACCTCAAAAACAACATTTATACCAGCATTCATTTGAGAATGACAACATGTTGAACACATTTTTATCATTTGAGCTCATCTGTATGAACGTAACCGTAAAATAAAGTATAAACGTCCTTTTAAAAAGTATTTTTAGAAGCTAAACTAAACTAAAATAAAACCAATTTTTATTAACTTACTTACTAATTTGCAGGTCTATGTAATTAAATCACAAAAGGCAACATGACATTAATAAAAAATGAATCCTATTTATTTTCTCCAGGTATATTTTATTTCAGGTGTACAGTAAAATATACAAGACCTTCATTAAATATATATATGTGTGTATGTATATATATATATATATATATATATATATGTTTTATTTTATAAATTATAATTCAAATTTATTTTATTTAATAATTAACTAAAATAAAACTGATTTTATTATTCAAACTAATCTGTCTTTAACTGTGAAATAAAGTATATAGGTCCTCAATAAAAATATTTCTATTTTATACATTTTAATAAAACAAAAATAATTTTAAAAAAACCTCAGAAGTCCTTAATAAAAGTATTTTTATTTTATAAAGTATAATAAAAGCATTTATAAGTAGTAAAAAATTAAAATAAAAACTGATTTTTATCATTCAAGCTAATCTGTGTCTTTTTAAAATAAAATATCCTCAAAGTCCTCAATAAAAGTATTTTATTTTATTTTATTTTATAAACTGTAATAAAAAATGAAAAAGTAATTAAAAAAATAAAATATATCTGTGATTTCTATCATTTAAGCTAATCTGTGTCTTTAACTATAAAATAAAAATATATAGTCTTCAATAAAAATATTTGTAGTTTGTTTTATAAATAATATTAAAATAACTATAGACTAAATTAAATACAACTTTTATCATTCAGTCTAATTTGAATTTGAGTATGTGTCTGTCTTGTAGTCATGAAAGGCAATTCATGGAAAATTGATTTACGTTATCCATATATGTTGCAGGTATATTTTATTTTAGCTCTAAAGTAAAATATATAAAGGCCCAATAAAATAATGTTAACATTTTTTAATGCATTAAAATAAATTAAATAAAATAATAAATTAAATAAAACATACATCTGACATAAAATAACAATTGAGCTAATCTGTATGTTTATGTAAAATATATAAAGGTCCAATAAAATATATATATATATATTTTATTATTTTATAATTCATAATGCAATAAATAAATAAAATAAAATACATTCAACATAAAATAACAAAGGAGTTAATCTGTGTCTGTTTTTTAATCACAGAAAGCAAAATGTCACGGGACTTATTATGAATGATTTTTCAGTGCACATTATTCTGAAGAAAAAACGTGTTTGTTTTCCTTTTTTCATCTAAATGCGATAACTTCACCTCTGCTGATGCGATCAAAGCTGTGAATCGATAATATCACAGCCGCAGCATCCAATCAAGTATGTGCAATGTTATCATTTAATTTGTGTGACAAATTTCCCCTTTATTAGAACATCATCGCGTTTACTCGGTCTCAGCAGCTTTACCCATGATCCCCTCATACGTCACCTGGAGCCGAAGACGCCGCTGAGCTCGTCCAGCACCGTATTGAGTTTATTCTGCAGCTCTTTCAGCAGACCACTGGCCTCCGCGTCCAGCTGGAAAACACACACAGTCACATGACACACACGACAGGAAGTGCTGAAGATTCAGCGGTAACGCCACATGCCTCCGTATGAAACGTCAGATGTTGCGTTGGAAATAATAAATCTGATCTGCATTACAAAGAGCAACTGATTATCCAAAAATGACATGTCATATCTAGGATCCAAAATCAAAACTATTCTGATATAAAAAGTTGATTTCAGCCCCTGGTTGTATGATTTATGTTTTTAACACAAGATGTGTCTGACAGCTTTGTTTTCATGCCGTGGTCTGGTGATTTTCTCTGATTTCAGTCAAGTGTATCGAGACGCTCTAAAGGTCTGGACTGAGGAAACGCTTCACTAATGATGACTGCAAATTCAGTACAAGCCTCTCGTCACATCAGAGACACGAGAGCAGACGAGCCAATGAGACGCAACTGTTCGGTGGCTTTTACCCATAATGCACGCTCGATTTCTATCCGTGAAGCTCTGGTTTACCTTTGGTTTGACTGTATTCATCAAAGTATAGTTAAAAAAAAAGCAATACGCAGTCAACAGATACATAACCCAAATTGTTTAATAAATAAATAAATAAATTCATTAATAAACACACACACACACACACACACACACACATTAAATAACGTATATAAGAGATTTTTGTAATAAAAACCAAGGGTTTGTAGACTGTACATGTAATTATAGAATTTAAGATATACGCTGCTTTATGTAAGATATATACAAAATATAAAAAAAAATATAAACTATAATATAAGATAAATTACTTTACAAAATTAAAAATATAAGATAAATGACTCCAATATTCATCAAAATTGGTCAGTTTTAAAACTTTTACTACAAACAAACAAATAAATTAAAACATGGTTTTATAAATAAATACATTAAAAATGCACACACATTATTACAAATTAAAAACAAATTGAAATAAAAAATATAAATAAATACAAAAAAATGTATGTAAAATACATGTATTTTGTATTAAAAAAATGTATTACAATATAGAATATTTGCACAAATATATTATGTATAGATTTTTTTTTTGTTAGTTTGTTTTTTGCTTAACAATATGTATATATTTTATAAGATTTTTCTTGTAATAAAAAAGCAAAAATGCAAGTTATAATGTAATATACTGTATATGTAAGATATACACTGCTTTATATAAGATATATACAAAATATAATATAAAAAATAAAATAATATAAAAACTATAATATAAGATAAATGACTTTGCAAAATTAAAAATATACGATAAATGACTTCCCAATATTCATCAAAATTGGCCAATTACGCTTAAAAAAAACCAAAGGGCCAAATTACTACAAACAATAAATGAACAAATATAAAAATAAAATAAATATAAAATAAGTAAATAAAACACACACACATACATGCATACAAATTATTATAAATGAAAAAACCGTAAACTGTAAATTTAAATAAAATTAAAAATGTATTTTGTTTAAAAATAAATTACAGTATAAAATAATATATTTTATAAAAAAGTTTTTGTTTAGAAAAAGTAAGGGAAATTTAATGTTTATAGACTGTAAATGCAATATATAAGACATAAAAACTATAATAAAAAATGTAATATAAATGACTTTTCAAAATTCTAAATATCATATAAGATAAATGACTTTATCTAAGCAGAAGCAAAAAATAATCACTATTCATAATTACTGACACGCAGGTACCATTTTAAAAGCATCAACATGGAAAATGAAAGACTGAAAGTTTTTTTTTTTTTGCATTAATAAACTAAAACGGAGGCATTATGTATCAGATTATGCTTATGCTTATGTATCAAAATCTACGGCTGTCCATCAGATCTGACATCTCCTTAAGACGAACCACAACGCTTTGCTTTCACGCATGATTCCCTGCATGTTTAGTATCTGTGTTTGAACAGCAGTGTTTTGTGTTCAGGTGCGGCAGGACGTCCATGTATTGGGGATGAATGGCTGACTCGTGAATTGTAACAGCGTTTATGGTTCCCGGTAAGCGGAGGGGCGTCCAGATCAATCAGTGATGGCAGCTGGCTGATGTTTGTGTGTGAGATCTCATCAGGTTAATGGAGATCAGAGACGTCTGTCACTGACAGAGCAACAGCACGCCTCATAACACAAACACAACTAATGCTTTACACATGTGAACTTGCGAAAATTATAATTTCATCTGCAAAATTAAAAAAAAAATGTATTGAAGTCTATTTTTATGACAGCATCCCAACCCCATTCTCATAACCATAATGTAAAGAATTCTCATAGTCATTACTGTAAGTAAATATATATATTTTTATATTTATGTATTTTTCAATCATATAATTGTATTCTCATTACAGTAATGAACATACAAGGTATATACATTTATAAATTATTTACATTGACTTTTTACTTGTAAAGTAGTTGTTATTTTATTTATGATTTAATTACAGTTTAAATGAGGATAGTACTTTTATTATTAAAAATAAAGTACATTTAAATTTACAAATGTAAATAATTTATAGATTTATATATCTCATATTTATTAATGTAATATAAAATTTATTTTATAAAATTTATTATTACAGTAATGAATATAAGACATACATTTATGAATTATTTAAATTCACTTTACACTTGAATAAAATACTTAAATTGCACATTTAAATTGTAAAGTATTTTTATTAAAGTATAAAATGTATTTAAAAAATGCATAAATGTGTGTGTGTGTCTATATATGATACATAAGAAAAAAAAAATATGAGAAATTATATATATATATATATATATATATATATATATATAATATGTATTAATGTAATATAAAATGGATTTTATAAATTTTATTCTCATTACACTAATTAATATGATAACACATACATTTATAAATTATTTAAATTTACTTTACACTTGAATAAAATACTTAAATTGCACATTTAAATTGTTATTAAAGTATAACATATTTAAAAAATGCATAAATGTGTGTGTGTGTGTGTGTGTGTATATATATATATATATATATATGTAATACATAAGAAAAAAAAACTATATGAGAAAATTATATATATTTATTTAAATTGTAAAGTATTTTTTATGGAAGTATAACATATATTTAAAAATAAATAAATGTATATATATATACACGTGTATATATATATATATATGTATACACATACACACACACACATACATATATACACTACCGTTCAAAAGTTTGGGGTCAGTAAGACTTGTAATAGTCTTTAAAGAAGTCTCTTATGCTCATCAAGGCTGCATTTATTTGATTAAAAATATAGAAAAACAGTAATATTGCAAAATGTTTTTACAATATAAAATAATGTTTTTTATTTTAACATACTTTAAAATAGAATTTATTCCTGTGATGAAAAGCTGAATTTTTATCAGCCGTTACTCCAGTCTTAAGTGTCACATGATCCTTCAGAAATCATTCTAATATGCGGATTTATTATTAGAATGATCAATGTTGGATAATATCAACAGTTGTGCTGCCAAATATTTTTTGGAACCTGTGATTTTTTTTTTTCAGGATTCTTTCATGAATAACAAGTTTAAAAAGTACAGTGTTTATTCAAAATATAAATATTTCATAACAATGTAAATTATTTATTATTAACTTTTAATAAACTTTTAATTATTAACTTAATACATCCTTGGTGAATAAAAGTATTAATTTCTTAAAAAAAAAAAAAAAAGAAACAATAAAATGTACTGACCCCAAACTTTTGAACGGTAGTGTATATATATATATATATATATGTATATATATAGTAAATATTACTATGCAAATTGTTCATATTTATTTTAATGCTATTTATTCATGGTATAATTTGTTGCCAGTATACCAGTAATACATACCAGTAATTTTTTTTTTTTTTGTGACATTTTACCATAAGACAGAAAGAGTAGTGACTCTACAATTTTTATTTATGTATGAAACTTAATGGATTTTTAAGAGAAAACCTGTGTAAGGATTTAAAAGTATCAGAAATGAGGGAGGTCTGACTGACTCACAGTGGGAGCCATAATTAGAGGCAGATTTGTGCTAAATCGTGGTCTAAAAGTGCTTTAAGAAGTGAAATATTAACATAAGTTAAAGCTAAATTCATTATATTCTAATTAGGCTCTCAATTAGGGAATCATGATGTGAAATTGTACAAAAGATTACTGTAGTATACCGCACCTGTGGTCTACATCATATCGCTAATTAGCAGATAACGGGCCATCAGTTCGTCAGCGGCTGTGGTTCGCCGTTATTCCCCCGCGGCAGCCTGACGGACAGCGGCGTGAACGCTAGCGCGGCTAACTCTGACTCCCGCAATTAATTTTTCTTGGACAGTTCGGGATCTTTTATTTATAAATCCATGATAACGAGCCACTGTAATTACATTTTTCTTTCAGTTGGCTAATTGCTTTGGGAACGGTGGCGCTGCCAGAGCAGGCAGGGTTATATTTGGAGCGATTGGCTTTTACTTCCTCAGAAGGAATTGGAGGTTCACGGAGGAAGCAGAATTCATAAATTAGTCACACTTTCAAACAACCGGACTCTTTTTAAAGCGCCGTAACTTTCATTTCAACAGAGGTAAGACGTATCACCTTAATCTGACAGACCTCTGGCGCTCGTACCTTCCTTTATACATCTTTAATTTGACATATATAATAGCGTTCAGCGGCCACTGTTGTGATTACAAAACTAGACAGATGCTAACATAGAGACTGGGATTTTTTTCCGACAGCAGGGAGGATTTTGATTAAAGCAATGTAAAATTGTAGAGTCTGAGAATAGTGCAACCTAAACATCAAGACCAAACTAAAACTGCCCAAACCCTGGTCTCCAAAAAAACCCACAAACATCGTACATGATTAAAAAGTGAGTTTGGGCAAATACAGCTCTGCTGGCCTTTGGTTAAAGGGTTAATTCAGCAAAAATGAAAATCCTATTATCATTTCCACAGCTTAGTGTCATTTTAAACTCACTTTCTTTTTTTTGAAACACAAAAAGAAATTCAAAATATATTCATGCTGCTTTTCCAAAGAAAAGTGATGCAGTGCAATGCAAAAGTGAATTAGAGCATTGTTATGCTCCAAAAAACATCATAAAAGTGTCATATGTGACTTTTTTGACCTAAATTTACAGTGTGTTCCTCACACAAAGCTGTCCTATGACAATATATGCATGCGTACTTTTATGATTCTTTTAAGATGCTGTTTTGTCATTTTTGGAGCGTGTTCATCATTCTTTTACATTGCATGGAAGAAAAATCATTCTTGCAAAATTTCTTTTTGTGCTTCACATAAAAAAGAAAGTTATACAGGTTTGAAATAGCACACTCAAACAATTATTTAGGCCTAAATTTAAGATTTATGCCTTTGATTTGAATTGCATGGATTAGATTGCTTTAAACATAAACTAATTTACTCAATGTGATGTTTATTTGTCAGTCATATATCAGAATTGACATAGTATTAATAAACTGATTATCAGATTTCTATATTTACCATCAATTAATTTTTTAATTCTCATATATTTTAACTAAATGAATATTGCTTGTTTTATGACTAGACATTTTTTTCATAATTTTTAACTGAAAAATATGCATCACAGTAAGTTAATTCATATACAGCGAAAAAAGCCAAATTATATATTTATATATAATATATATGTCAAATATATATTTTATGGAGTGAAATATATATTTTAAAATGTATTTCAAGGGCAAGGAAATATTTTCTAAATATATAAAAATATATAAATTATATATCAAAATTAAATATATAATAAATTATATATAAAAACAATATAAAATTTTCCTTATAGTAGCCTACATTTAGGCTAAATGCAAATGTAGATGGAACAGTTTACTAGACATCAAAACTAGATTTAATATTTAATAATATTAATAATTAATATTAATAATTACTAATTTAATGATTTAATAATGTTTAATTTGTTATATATATATATATTTATATATTGTGTGTGTGTGTTCTTTGTTGATTTTTATTTAAATGTTTACACGTTATAGACAATTAAAGTTTTTCTTCAAATGTGGCATATGAGAATGTATTTTTATTGGACTGAAATTTATAGGGCAAAATATACTTATTTTGAAAATGTTTTTTTTTTTTTAAATATATATATTTTTTTTAAGTATTTTTTTTTTAATATACAAAAAAAGCAAAAATATATTAGCAAAAATACATTTACAAAACATATTTGACCATTTTTTGTGGAAGCCTGTTTCCGCCACTGAATAAAAAATTAAAAAGGTTATTGCGACTTTTTATCTCACAGTTCTGACTTTCTCACAAATGTGAATTTTTATCATGCATATCTGAATTTTTTCTCACAATTGTGACCTTTTTTCTCATAACTGTGAGATGTAAGCTTGCAATTAGAAATAATAAGGTCCAATTTTGAGGGGAAAAAATATAGTGAGTTTATATCTCACAATTCTGATGTAATAACTTGCAGCTGCATGCTGTAAAGTAGAAAACTCGCAATTCTGAGAAAAAAGTCACAAATACCTTTTTTGATTTTTTTAATCAGTGGCAGAAACAGGCTTCCATAATTTTCTGTATATTTAGATATACATACATTTTATATGCAATTTAAATACAGAAATCTTAAATTTAGCACTACTTTTTTGTGCATTAGAGTGAATAAATAATGACAGGTTGTTCATTTTTGGCTGAACAATCCCTTTATTATTGAGTATTAGCAGCCTCAGTTATTAGTGAGGTTTCATGCCAGGAATCTCGAGCAGGTGCAGCATGCTCTTGAGGGGGCAGGACAGGAAGTAAGAGATACAGGAAGTGAGGCTTTTCAATGGGTGTGAGAGTGCTCGTGCTGCTCAAACGCGGCCTGTTAAACCGGTCACCCGGGATGAATTAGGACCGTACACCACAGCCAGAATTCACAACCAGAGAGCAGATTCATCATTTGCCGTCATTTAATGTTGCTCCAAACAGAAAGACGGAAGGTCTTACAGGCTTGGAACGACACAAGGATGAGTAAATGATGACAGAATTCTGGCTGTAGAGCAGCGGCCTATAGAGATGTTAGAGGAAACCTGTCCACACACCTTGCAGAAGACCACAGTCCCTTCCTCCTGGTGCAAGAGCCCAGAGGAGACGGGAACGACAAGAAACAAGGACATTGTAATAGTTGGAGAGAACACAGAGAAGAATCACAACACGCATGCACAATTCACACGGGATGTTAAGTTGCGTTCACATCATGCGGAATTATCGTAATTACGAGGCGACTCTGAGATTCTACTCTCAACTGATGGAATCATTTGGAATCATTTGTTTCTATGGCAACACTGGAAGTCAGATGGATTCATGAATATGTGGCTTATTTCTAATAGGTTTGGAGGATGGAGAATCATTTTTTTAAATTAACAGTTCTGTTAAAGGAATGGCTCACCCAAAAATTAAAATTAGCTTAAAATATATTCACCCTCAGGCCATCCAAGATGTAAATGAGTTTGTTTCTTCATCAGATTTGGAGAAATGTAGCATTACATCACTTGCTCACCAATGGATGTGAATGGGTGCCGTCAGAATGAGAGTCCAAACAGCTGATAAAAACATCACAATAATCCACAAGTAATCCACACCACTCCAGTCCTTCATGAGAAAACAAAAGCTGCATGTTGGTAAGAAACAAATTCATTATTAAGGCGTTTTTTAATTAAAATACAAGTCCATAATCCATGATAACGCTTCCTCCAGTGAAAAAGTCATCTGGTCTGAATCAGGAGAGAAATCTGCACAGATTAAGCACTGTTTACAAGCCAAAACAGTGTAAAGAAAACAAATATGAGAGTGGATTTTGATGTGAGAAACAACAGGAAATGGACTTTATCACTGAAGGAAGTGTTTTTTTTTGGATTATGGACTCATATTTTAGCCAGAAGCAACAGTTTAAAGTGAAAAAAAACATCTTAAAGATGGATTTGCTTCTTATAAACACACAGCTTTTGACTTATTATAAGATGTTAAATGATGGAGTGGATTGGTGTATTATTTGTGTATTATTGTGATGGTTTTATCAGCTGTTTATCTGTCATTCTGACGGCACCCATTCACATCTATTCTTATAAACATGCAGCGTTTGACTGTATAAGACATTAAATGATGGAATGGATTGGTGTGCATTATTTGTGGATTATTGTGATGTTTTTATCAGCTGTTTGGACTCTCATTCTGACGGCACCCATTCACATCCACTGGTGAGCAAGTGATGAAATGCTATTTCTCCAAATCCAATGAAGGAACAAACTCATCTACATCTTGGATGGACTAAAGGTGAGTAAAATTTCATCAAATTTTCATTTTTTTGTGATATATTCTTTAAACGATTATTTTTGTTTTAAAAGATTCAAAAATCTGGTCTCTACTCATATTGATTTGAATCAGTTTAATGATTCACTGACTGAATCATTCAGAGAAGTAATCATTATAAATCATTACTTTATTATTCAAAATTATTGAAATACAAATTTTTAATTGTTGACGTATTTTGTGAGAATTGTGTGATTTCTGAATGGCTGTTAAGACAACATATAGATAAAGATACACACTCACATTTTTGTCAAAATGAAATAAATAAAATGTTACCAAAAACATAATTGTTGTTGTTTAGTATAAAAATAATAATTATATAATACAGTATAATAATAATAATAATAATAATAATAATAATAATAATAATAATAATACAAATAATTACTTTTGTCACATCAAACTCAAATTTAATATAACTCAAAATTGTTAAAAATGATAATTATTGATTGTTACTGTATTTTGTAAGAAGTGTGTAATTTCTGAATGGCTGTTCAGAAAACGTATAGAAACAGATACACATTCAGTTTTTCATAATTTTGTCCTAATAAATAGTACTTTATTTAAAATAAAATAACAAAATAAATATGATAAATATGATTTTGAGGGAAAAAAACTAATTAAAAGAGTGCATCAGAATGTACATTATGAATATTTTTAAGACAATGTAATATGTACAAATTGTTGTTTTTATTGTTTTATTGTTGCATATAATATAATCATTATTATATTATAATAATCATTATATTAGATGCATTATATTAGATAATAATACAATCCATTATTATTATTATTATTCTAAACTAAAATATGTATAATAATAATAATAATAATAATAATTATTATTATTATTATTATTATTATTACAAAATAATTATTATAATTATTCTAACTAAAAAATTTAATTAAATAAAAAATTAAATTAAATTAAATTGAAAAAAGGTAAAACAACATTGTTTTTATTTATATTTGTAATTGTATATAAATAAAAATACAGTATATAATTAGGCATAATTATTCTTCAAATATTGAAAGGATTATAAATGGAATCATAAAGGAATTATAACTGAACCTGAACCAGAATCATTACCTTGTAATCTTGAAAGGAAATTCCACAGAAAGGAAAACACAGGTAACTGACTACTGTATACAACAACATATAAAAACATCAGTATGTGTTGATGTAAGAAACTAACCAGCTGCTGAAGTCTGCTGGACCTTGTTGGACTTTCTAGTTGCAACTAATTAGACTCATAATGACGGTAATTCAGACATTGGTAAACGCAGCTTTACAGCAAGGGATGTTCAACAGCTTCACTCACGCAGACAGTTCGAGGAAAACATTGTTGTGGAGTTTTGCAGTAACACAGATTAGATTACTGACCTGTTTTCCTCCCATGGACTCGAACATCTTCTCCAGCTGAACTCGGAGCTGCTGGATGTTGTTCAAGAGGATACAGGGCTGTCAGGAGAAGAAAGATAGACAAGATATTTCATGACTGATCGATTGTACTGCTTTCCAGATACGTTCAGTCTTCAAAACTCTCCGCTCGGCTAATGCAAGGAGACGTTTGTACTAGAAGACTTCTGTGAATATATACACAGCGCATCGATTCGTCTCAACGCTGATTGTTGATTTTGCACATCTTACTTTCACCATTGGCTGTAAATCTGAATTTCATTATGTAAAAATCTATGCCTGTGCCTCCACAGAAAATTGGGAAAATGACACAATTGAGTTGTATTTAATCACTCATTTCCTTCTGAAAATACATGAAAGTAACAGTATTCATAATGTTTTCAGAATATTTATAGTCAGTTGTTTTTTGTTCTAAAAAATTCTAAATCTATATACTAATATACTATATACTAAATTATATATAGATATCATTAAAATAAACTACAATTGAAATAATAACATTATTATTGTTTTTTTGTTGTTGTCGTTTATGTTTTTTATGATTTGACATTTTTTATGATATAAACAAATAAAAATGCAGAAAAATATAAATATAACAGAATTAATATCATATAATAATAATAATAACTATTATTATAAACTAAAATGTGTATAATAATAATAATACTTATTATTATAATTATTATTTTTGATCATTATTATTATTATTATTATATAATTGTGGAGGGTTGATGTTACACATATACATAATTATACATATTCTGCATAATTATTTTTTTATGATTTTGGGGATAAACTAATAAAAATGCATTAGAAAACATAAATATAATAGAATTAATATAATATAATAATGAATATTATTCTAAACTAAAATTTGCAAAATAATAATAATAATAATAATTATTATTTTTATTGTTTTATTGTTGATGTTGTTATACATTTAATTATATATATATTATGCATTTTTTTCAGAAAGAACAAATAAAAAATGTGCTAGAAAAATATAAATATGATAGAAATATAATAATGTACTGATTATTATTATTCTAAACTAAAATGTGTATATTAATAATAATAATAATTATTATTATTATTATAGTTACTATTATTATTATTATATCATATTATATAAAATTCAAATATTACTATTTATTATAAATAGAATAATAGAAATATCATAATACAATAATGATATTAATATTACAAATTGAAAGTCATAATAATAATAATAATAATAATAATAATAAATATTGTAATAATTATACTATTATTGCAAACATTTTATAGTTATGATTAATATTATTGTTATTATTATACATCATATTACATGTTATTTATTATTATTTATTTGTATGATTTTGGTGAAAAACAAATGAATAGAATGCCCATTCTGAATATATTTAAGAATATTCAAAATATGTATTATGTGTAAAATGACATCTATAATTGAAAATGTTATAAAAACATAACTCATTAGCCAGGTTGATGGTAAATTAACATTTAAGATGACCTTCAGACTTCAGAAATGAAAAAAGCGACTGACCCAGGTTCCTCCAGGTGAGGCGCAATGCACTCTGGGTAAAAGTGTCCGTTACAGTAAATGTCAAAAAAGCAGATTTGTGTTGACACACAGATAAACTAGAGATCCGGCAGTCCAAACGCTCTTGTAAAAACGTCCCATGAGTTAACTGGATGGGTAGGAGTGCGTAATTAACGCAGGAGTCCATAAGCTAATTAAAACTGGCTCTTCCTGTCTGCGCCGGCACACTTCCTAAAGGTCACATGTCAGCCATGTGACAAATAGGTGTGAAACTCCGAAATGAAAATTCGAAGACGTTGCGCTAATTGAAACGAGGGAACATGGTCTCTCTGACAAGAGCTGGTGATTTCACACAGTCGTAAATTTAATTCAAGACAATGTATATAAACTCTGGTGAGCTGATTTATGGGCGTCGGTGCGTTTAAAGATGTAGATATTCTTAGGATGAACCGAGCTGTCAATTAAGCGATGGATGAGCCCCGAGGAGCGGCTCTATCCCCCGAGACCAAAACAGAGATATGTCTTTAATTACCGGCCGCGTGATTGTCTCTCTGTGGTCCTGTCAAGGCTCTTAAAAGATACATCTGTCTTTCTTCCCACCGCAGACGTCCTGTGTGCCAAGCTTTCATAATCATTACAGGAAGACATGGTGAAAATTCGAGTTAGAACAAAAGCCGCTCTGAGTTAGCGCAGCGAACGCTGTCGTTCTACAAAAAGAACGGAAAGTTGAAAGCGCAGAGCGAGGAGACGAGGACGCCAGAAGGTCTCGCGCTTTACTTGTCGGAAACCAAAGGAACAGTCTGCCGGTCGGACAATCAAAGTCGACTTTAATGTCTCACTAAACGTCTCCAGTATAATCTGATCAAGCATGTTCGGACACTCGCAGGGTCGTGACTTTAAAACGCACTGAGATTTTATGACCAAGCAGTTTTGAGTGTGTGTGTGTGTGTGTGTGTGTGTGTGTAAACCTGCTGTTTATAGACTCACCACTTTCTCCTTGCTCAGGTGGTTGCTGAAGTCTTTAGAGATGATTGCAGCATACTGGAGAAGAACTTTATTTATGGTCTGGAAAGAGAATAAATATAGATTATTATATACTATAAAAAAACAGTAGTTTAACTTCATGAAAGCAATAAGTTGGATGTGTTGCATGTGTGCATTCACTACTAGTTAAAAGTTTGAGGACAGTTAACATTTATTTGATCAAAAATACAGTAAAAATGTGAAATATTATTACAATTTCAAATAAGTGTTTTTTATGTGAATACATTGTAAAGTGTAATTTATTTCAGTGATCAAAGCTGAATTTTCAGCATCATTACTCCAGTCTTCAGTGTCACATGATCCTTCGGAAATCATTCTAATATGATGATTTGCTGCTCAAGAAACATTTCTGATTATTATTAATGTAAAAAAACAGGTTTAATATTTTTTGAATTATTATTTTTTATTTTAATATTTTAATGCTTAATATGTTTGTGTAAATATGTTTTTTTCAGTATTCTCTGCTAAATATAAAGTTAAAAATAATAGCATTTATTTGAAATGGGAATCTTTTTTTAATATTATGAATGTATAAAATAATGTTAACAAAAAATAAAAATCTTGGGGTCAGTAAGATTTTGTTGTTTTTACATTTTATTTTACTTTATTTTATTATTTTATTTTATTTTTTATAATTTTTATTTTATTTTATTGTATTATTTTTTTTATTTAATTTTCAGCAAGGCATTGCATTGATCAAACGTGACAGTAAAAATATTTCTATTTTGAACAAAAATGTTTAAACCTGTCAGGATTTATTTTGTTATTATTTTATAATGAATTCAAAAGAACAGCTTTTATCTGAAATGGAAATATATTTTTTAAATATTATAAATATTTTTACTGTCACTTTTGATGCATTCTTCCTGAATAATAAGTGTTAATTTCTTTCAAAAAATGCAAATCATAAATTAAAATGAAACAAAATAATGTTAAAAAAATTAAAACGTGGGGTCAGTAAGATTTAGTTTTTTTTTTTTTAAATGGTGACTTTTAATGGTTATTTTTATTATACTTTATTTTATTTTATTATTATTTTTATTTCATTATTTTATTTTATTATTAAATTTTATTGTTTTAATACTTTCAATTCAGCAAAGCATTACATTGATCAAACGTGACAGTAAAAAGATTTTTATTTTAAACCAAAATGTTCAAACCTGTCAGGATTTATTTTGTTATTATTTTATAATGAGTCCAAAATAGCTTTTATTTGAAATGGAAATATTTTTTTAATATTATGAATGTCTTTACTGTCACTTTTGATTAGTTTAATACAAAAAGCAAATAAAAAAAAAAATAAATAAATAAAAATAATTATTATTAATATTATAAACTAAAATGTGTACAATATTATTAATACAACAACAATAATATTAATATCATACAATATTATATAATATTTAAATAATACTATCTTAATATTGCAATAATTATTACAATATTATTATAATTATTATAGGTATGATTAATATTATTGTTATTATTTTACATCATAGTATATATTATTATTTATTTTTTAGGATTTTGGTGAAAAACAAATTAAAAGAATGTATTAGAATGTCCATTATGAATACTTCTAAGAATATTTAAAATACGTTACATGTGTAAAATGACATCTATAATTGAAAATGTTACAATAAAATGGACAAAATAAAATTAAATTAAATAAAACAAAACAAAACAAAAAAAAAAAAATAAAACAAATAAAACAAAATGGACAAAAAAATAAAAAATAAAATAAAAATCACAATTGTACAAAATTGTAGACTTTGTGACAACACACGTGCTTGCATCTATCAAAAAAGCATGGGAATTTTGAGATTAGTAACCTGGAGCCAAGGCAATACAATAAAACTCTTAATACATTCATAAATATGTAAATAAGTAAATGAGTTCCATAATGATATGCGTCTTGTAAGGCCGCCATAATAGATTTCTCATGTCAAGTTTGCATGAAGTAATCAATGCCTCCTACAAGACCCTTTACCCATAATCCTGTGAGAGAAGCGCTGCTTTCTCTCTCTCTCTGCCCTTCGCAGTTCATTTGCATTCACCGGAGACATTTATAATAGGAAAATATATTAGCTGGCCTGAAATCTCTTAGTAGTAAGTAGAGATGTGTTATTTTAAGTTAAGCTTTACTATTGCTATAATTGCATATATGTTTAGTTCCAGTATATTGTGGCTTCACAGTGACAAAACCACTAAAAATCGTGTTTTTGTAATAATCTTGTCTATTGTTCAGCATTACGTCCAGGTTTTTATGACTGTTTCTCCCGGTTCAGTTTGTGTGTTGACTGAATATGACGGCTCTATTGTGAGGAACCAATAAAGCAGTTGAAGTGTAGATGTCCGTGTGTCTCGTCAAACATTCGGCTCTGACAGAAATGATTTACCATCAATCTCAAATGTTCCTGTTAAGCTTCTACATGCAGCCGCTCAAACATTAGACTTTCATACACACAGTGTGATGTTTAGTGTTAATCCACTCAGTGCAAACCTAAACTAAACCTTCATTAAATCCATCTTCATCTGAACCCTGTCACTTCCTGCTAGAGGTGATGAGATGTTCACAGCTCATGAGATGCGTAAAACACTGTAAATAGTAAGTAAACACTTGCTCCTGGTGATCAATTATCATCAATTAATCCCTTAAAGTTGATGTTAAAATACTGCTAATATTCAGAGACGACTATAAGCCATGGTTTGAAGTCAGTAAGATAATTTTAAAGACATTAATAATTAATGAAGGATGCATTAAATGAATCAGAAGTGACAGTAAATACATTTATAATGTTACGAAAGATTTCTATTTAAAAAAAAACTCATTAAAGTATCCTGCAAAACAAAATGTATCAACACATGTATCAAATGTTTCAACATGTTTTGAGCAGCAAATCAGCATATTAGAATGATTTCTGAAGGATCATGTGACACTTAAGACTGGAGTAATGATGCTGAAAATTCAGTTTTGATCACAGATATAAATTACATTTTAAAATGTATTCACACAGAAAACAGCTATTTTACATCACAATAATATTTCATATTTTTACAGTATTTTTAATCAAATCAATGCAGCCTTGGAGAGCAGAAGAGACTTCTTTTAAAAACATAAAAAATCAGACCAACCCATTTTTTTTAAGCAACACTATGATGCTTTAAAATTTTTATTACATTTTTAATTTAAATTTTATTTTATTTACTTTTTGAAAGAGGAACGCAATAGTTTATTCACATATGAAATATACAAATATTAAATATTCATTTTCAATTAGTATAAAAAATGACATTTAATATTTAATGTTATTACATAATATTACATAATTACATATTTTTTGTCTTATTACATAATGCCATTTAAAAGATTGGGGTCAATTAAATTTTTTCATTACATTTTTTATTTATATTTTATTTTACTTTATTTTATTTACATTTTGAAAGAGAGGAACTTAATATTTTAATTCACATATAATAAATGCAAATATTTAATATTAATTTTAAAATTAGAATTAAAATTACATTTAATATTTAATGTTATTACATAATGTTACAGAGTTACATATTGATAATAATCAGAAATGAATTGTTGAGCAGCAAATCAGCATATTCGAATGATTTCTGAAGAATCGTGTGACACTAAAGACTGGAGTAATGATGCTGAAAATTCAGCTTTGATCACAGAAATAAATTACATTTTAAAATATATTCACATAGAAACCAGCTATTGTAAATCACAATAATATTTCACAGTTTTACAGTATTTTCGATCAAATAAATGCAGCCTTGGAGAGCAGAAGAAACTCTAAAAACATTTGTAAAAAAAATCATACCAAAACCCTTGTTTTTTTTAGCAACACTATGGTGCTTTCAGGCAATGCAAGACTGTATTTTTTCTGTTTTAAAACTCTTCTCCATCATTTGTTCATCATTTTATGCTCTCAGCTGCCTGGCAACTGTACGACACCCTTCAGTTCGAGTAATAATGCTTGGTGGAAGAAGCATGTATTGTGCTTATTACTGTTAATACATGCAATTGTTGGTCTCTTCTTTTATCATGCTGCCGCTGACTGTGAGTTGCACAGATTTTACACGTTTAAGTGGGTTTTACTCTGCTTTGCATGGTAAAATCACCAAAGCACAGTCTCGAGGGACATCTTTTCTCTTCTGATTCTGTCTTACCTTTGCAAACCTGCGCATGAAGTGAGCGAGAGCTTGAGGGTTCGGACACTCCAGCTTCTTGATGATCTCAAAGCTTTGGTTGAGCTGCGTGAACACGTCCACCACCGAGCAGGAGAAGAGCGCGTGTTCTGACGTCTGCTGGAACTGCAAACAAAACACCACAAACAAAGCATTAACGATCACAAGAATTTCCAATAGTTTCAGCATTTGCTGCAGTTTTACAACCATTAAGTTGTAATATGGTTCTTCAATGTGCGATAGTGTTTCAAGGATCCCAAAATGGCTTCATTTTTTTCTTTTGTTTATAGAACATGCTACCCGAAAATGAAACTGAATTAACTTTAATTAACCTTCATTTTATTATTTTTACATTTCATTTTATTATTTAAATTATTCACATTTAAAAAAAAATATATTCAATTCAGCAAGGCATTATAATGTTAAGGCATTATAAAGACATTTATAATGTTAGTGAAGATTTATATTTATTATTTTATAATCAGCGGCTGACTGTACTTTATCACACGCAAAAATAGGATGTAAATATTTAATATTAATTTAAAATTATAATAAAATAATAATAATATAATAATATAATAAACTTTAATATTTTATGTTATTACAAAATTTTACATAAATACATATTTAATAACTTATTACATAATACTGTTCAAAAGACTGGGGTTAATAAGAACTTTTTTTTTGAAAGAGAGAAATTAATACTTTTATTCACACATAATAAATGCAAATATTTAATATTAATTTTAAATTAGAATAACAAATTACATTTAATGTTATTTCATAATATTACATAATTACATATGTATTATCTTATTAAATAATACCATTTAAAAGATTGGGGTCAATAAGATATTTTTAATTACATTTTTTTAATTTAGATTTTATTTTATTTATTTTTTGAAAGAGAGGAACTTCATATTTTTATTCACATATAATAAATGCAAATATTTAATATTAATTTTAAATTATAACCAAAAAATACTTTTAATATTTAATGTTATTACATAATATTACATAATTACATATTTATTATCTTATTACAAAATACCATTAAAAATACCATAAAAGATTGGAGTCCAATAAGATTTTTTATTACGTTTTTTATTTATATTTATATTTTATTTATTTTTTGAAACAGAGACATTAATACTTTTATTCATATATTTTGAATGCAAATATTTAATATTAATTTCAAATGATAATAAAAGAGAGGGCAATTAATTTTTATTACATTTTTATTTATATTTTATTTCATTTATTTTTTGTATAAAAGTAAAAAATTACTTTTAATATTTAATGCTATTACAAAATATTACATAATTATTACATAATACCGTTTAAAAGATTGGGGTCAATAAGACTTTTTTTAATAAAATTTTTTTAATTTATATTTTATTTTATTTATTTTTTGAAAGAGAGGAACTTCATATTTTTATTCACATATAATAAATGCAAATATTTAATATTAATTTTAAATTATAACCAAAAAATACTTTTAATATTTAATGTTATTACATATGTAATAAGATAATATTACATAATTACATATTTATTATCTTATTACAAAATACCATTTAAAAGACTGGAGTCCAATAAGATTTTTTATTACGTTTTTTATTTATATTTATATTTTATTTATTTTTTGAAACAGAGACGTTAATACTTTTATTCCTATATTTGGAATGCAAATATTTAATATTAATTTCAAATGATAATAAAAGAGAGGGCAATTAATTTTTATTACATTTTTATTTATATTTTATTTCATTTATTTTTTGTATAAAAGTAAAAAATTACTTTTAATATTTAATGCTATTACAAAATATTACATAATTATTACATAATACCGTTTAAAAGATTGGGTTCAATAAGACTTTTTTTAATAAAATTTTTTTAATTTATATTTTATTTTATTTATTTTTTGAAAGAGAGGAACTTCATATTTTTATTCACATATAATAAACGCAAATATTTAATATTAATTTTAAATTATAACCAAAAAATACTTTTAATATTTAATGTTATTACATATGTAATAAGATAATATTACATAATTACATATTTATTATCTTATTACAAAATACCATTTAAAAGACTGGAGTCCAATAAGATTTTTTATTACGTTTTTTATTTATATTTTATTTTATTTATTTTTTGAAACAGAGACATACTTTCATTCATATATTCTGAATGCAAATATTTAATATTATTTTCAAATTATAAATAAAAGACAGGGCAATTAATTTATTGAAAGAGAGACATTAATACTTTTATTCAAATATGTTAAATGCAAATATTTAATAATAATTTAAAATTATAATGAAAGAGAGGGAAATTACTACTTTTGTTCAGAATGAATAAAAATTCAGACAATATGATAGTAAATACATTTGTGATGTTACAAAATATATAATTATAAAGCACATAAATGCTGTTATTATATCAGAGTTTTCACAAAAACATTGCAGCACAACTGTTTTCAACACTGATAATGATCAGAAATGTTTCTTGAGCAGCAAATCAGCATCTTAGAACACTGATCATGTGACACTGAAGACTAGAGTAATGATTCAGCTTTTTAAATTCAGCTTTGATCACAGCAATCAATGACATTTTAAAGCAGTTATTTAAAACCGTAATAATAATTCACACGATACTGGTTCTTGATAAGAAGAGCCGAAGCTCAGACGCTGCCAGGAAGCCCTTAAGATGTTTTTTAGCAGCCAGCGCTGGTATGATTCACAGCCGTTGGGAATGCCTGCCAACATAACCTATGACACAATTAACCTACGCTTCTGTCCTTACTCTCCAGGCGCTTCTGCCAGCAAACACAAGCCTAATAATCATTAGACAATTAACTGAGAGTGCTGCTCCATTAGCATCTTAATGTAGAGTTGAATCTCTCAAGACTTGAACCCGAGTGCAGCTAAACATCTAAACACAGTTAGCAACCCGTTCCGCTCATGTCATCCCAGCACCGGCGCTGCCTACAAATAAACCGTGAACGGCAGGGGGAAAAACACACACGCACACACACACACACACACACACACACACAAAAAACACTAATCTGCGTCTGTGCAATTATATTTGTCAGTGTCACATTTCACATATACTGTAATTAACATGGCCGTTCATCACGCTACTGGCCGATATTAAGAGACTAAATGATTTGTGTTTTTTAGGTGAAAGCAATTAGCATATGCAACCAATCTCGCCGGTCATTTGTTTTTCGCCAGCGAGGGGAACGCTGAGCAGGATCAATGTGTGTTTCTGTGCTTGTGTACAGTAACCGCAGCTCATATTCACATCACAAGCGTTTGTTCGGTTATTTCACAAACGCTCTTCAGCCTAACGCTCTCAATTTAACATTTTATCCAAACGTCTAATTTCATTCATCGTGTCGGTGCTGTGAGGAAAACACCTGCACTTATCTAGAAATTCACAGTGCAAGTGTCATAAAAGAGAAAGATATCTCTAATATTCTTGTTTATTGAAACTGAAATTGTTATAAACGTGTTCAAATGCTGTCTTGAACTGAAGAATAAATGTTTATGAGATGAACATGAAAGCCACTATAATAATGTTGACTTTAGTAAGGAGTTATTTGATTAAAAAACAAATTAAGTGTTGAATAAAAATAAATAAATAAAAACACAAGCATATGATAAAAACTAAACTCAAATAAAATTAAAAGAGAACTAAAAATAAATAAACCTAAATGTTGTAGTATTTTAAAAAATAATAATAAAAAAGACAGAAAAATATGATATGATATACACTACCTTTCAAAGGTTTGGGGTTAGTAAGATTTTTTAAAATTGTTATTGTTATTATTATTATTATTATTATTAATACTATTAATAATACTAAAATTAATTTAATTTAATTTAATTTAATTTTCCATACATGAAAAATGCTTTTGCTACTTTTATTACTTGCATTTATTACTTTTTAAAAAATATTTTACTTTTTTTTTTTGGTTATTGTTATTTATTTATTTTTTTACCGTTTTTTTTTTTTTGTTATTTTACTCATACAATTTACTAAAAAGTAATTTAATGGTTAATGGTCATTTAATGGTAATTTAAAGTAATTTTAATGGTAATTTAATGATAATTTAAAGTAATTTTAATTGCCAAATAATAAAAAAACAAATAAACAAAAAATGACAGGGAGCAGATTTTGATTTTTTAAAGATTTTTTTTTAATTATTAGATAAAAATAATAAAATTAATAGTAATAGTAATAATAATAATAATAATAATAATAATGATAAAATTAATAGTAATAATAATAATAATAATAATAATAATGATAATAATAATTATTATTGTTATTACTATTATTAATAAATATAATAATATTATTTTCCAAACTTAATTTCATTTAATCTAATTTAATTTAAATATTTTTATAAATTTTTGTTACTGCTAATTTCAATATTTATTAAGACAATTTACTACAACTAAATTATTAGATTATTATTATTAATAATAATAATAATAATAATAATAGTATTTTAAAGTTTTATTCAATTTAATGTTCCATAGATAAAATAAATACTTCTAAAGCATTTATTTATTTTTACAAATATTTTGTTTTAACTTTTGTTACTGTTAAGTAAAATGTTCAAAAATGATCAAAATGATCAAAATCATAATTAAGGTGAAACTGTGAATGTTGATTGTGCAATTTATTATGCATGCATTTGTGTCCTGATGATAAATAATAGTAAATAGCTTGCCAAAAAATACTCATTTAAAACTGGTTTATGAGAAGAAAGGTGACATTTCTCATTATTGTAAATGCAGAATGAGACTAATTAATACAAAAATGAAGCATCAATCACACAAAAAGACTAAAAAGTGTCCCGTCTTTGTTGGGATGTTAAAGCAAGAGTGAGAAATAAACTTAACCAGTCCATTTACTTTATCCTCACCGTCATAATTATAATTTTAAAACTCATAAGTAGGAACCTCGCAGGAGCTCTTCATAAAAGCAGGAAAGAAATGCAGCGTTTAGTGTTAATGTGAGTTTAGATGGTAACGGCGCCGTTAGACTGTTTGCCAATTTACAAATGAAAAGCTTTACTGAAGCAAGGTAACAATGCGAAAACTCACCCCATCTTTTTTATCTCTCTCTAGAGCTCCGTTGAGGAAATCCATCGCTACATCTTCATTTTCATCCAACCACTGGATAACAAACGGCTCGAACCACCTGCAGAGAGAGAAGACAACACAACACAGTCAGAGAAAGCCTTCAGATCCAATAACACAAGCTGAAACTGCAGAAAAGAGGCCGTCACATATTGTTCTGGTCTTCAGATATGGTTCGTCTTGTGGGATTTTTATATAAAAAATAAAACGGAAATAAAAATGTATTGAATCTGAATAGCAATATATAAAAAAGACAATAAAGTACATAAAATTAATTCAAAAAGAAAATAAAACCAAAACAAACAACAAAATCCCAAAAGACTAAAAATTTCACAAAAATGTCAAAAATAAATAAATAAATATAAAAAAAGACAGATATTTATACAGCAAAATAAATAATATTTATACTGTTAAAAAAACTATTAAAATATTTTTGTTAAATGAAATAAAGCTGAAATAAAATAAAATATAAATATTAGATTGAACAAATTAGAAAAAAAATAGAAATGCTGCTTTGAAGCACTACAAAAATAAAAATATTAATTCAAAATAAAACGGAATAAAAATGTATTAAATCTAAATAATAAAAAATAAAAAAGGCAAAAAAGTACATAAAATTAATTCAAAAAGAAAATAAAACCAAAACAAACAAACAAAAAACATGACAAAATCCCAAAAGACTAAACATAAGAACTAAACTAAAAATATAAAAAAATTACTGCTAACTTCATATATTTATACAGCAAAATAAATAATATTTATACTTTTTAAAACTATTTAATTTTTTTTTTGTTAATTGAAATAAAGCTGAAATAAATTTAAATATAAATATCAGAATAAAAATAAATATCAGAACTAATAACTAAAGCACTAAAAAAATAACTGGAAATAAATAAAAAAATTATAAATAAAAATAAACATTTTAAATGTATTAAATACAAACAGTAATATATAAAAAGGAACAAAAAGTACCTAAAATTTATTTTAAAAAATTAATAAAACCAAAACAAACATGACAAATAAAATATATAAAAATAATACAACTAAAAAATGAAAAAAAAAAAAAAATATATATATATATATATATATATATATAATAAAGTTAGTGGTTATTTTTTATATATATAAATATGCATTAGGCAAACAAGCATTGACTCACTGAACATCATAATAGTCAAGCAGAAATGAGACAAATATATTTCTAAAATCAAGTGAAGCGCTGCGGACGGCCGGTGGCAGGCAGAATCACACTAACAGCTCTGCTAATGTAATGAACCTCAGCTTGCTGTTTACTCAGATCTGTACGGATTGCAGTAGCTCACCGTTATTGACAGTAATAGGGGAATTAATATGATGGCATTTAGCTTACTATCTTAAATATCGATCTAGATTGTAACCACACATGCACGGATAAAACCCTGAGTGCTCAGGAACGGAGCAGAGAGAGCAGTCTGACATCCACGAGGTGTAATTTTTACAGTGATTTCTCATTTGCAACATGTCCCTGGATGTCGGGACGACATTTAGCAGATGTTCTTGCCAACATTTATTGGCTTAAATGTATATGTATTCGTTTTTCAGAATTTCATCATGTGCTTGTTCACAAGTATGACATTTAAAAAGCAATGTTTTCCAGAGGCTATTTTTCACAGACAGCTCATCAACATACACATGCTTTCTGGGGAGTTTACAATGTGAGATTATGATAATGAGACTACGATAATGAGAATATGGATACTAGTGTCTAGTTGCTTAAAAAGAAAAGGTAACAATAAAAAACAAAAAACAAACTGTTGTCTAAAGATTATTAAAAATACTATTAAAAAGAAATGAATAACAAACAAATAAATAAAAATACAATATGTATCCAATTAAACAATTTATAACAGGCAATATCCATCTGATGAAAAAAAATAAATAAATAAAAAATAAATGCAATATTCATATGATGATAAATAAACACAATAAGCATCTGATTAAATTATAGAAAAATAAAATAAAATAAATAAATAAATAAATAAATATATGCAATATGCATATGATGAAAAATAAATAAATAAATGTGCATTTGATGAAAAAAAAAATAAAATAAATAAAATCCAATAGGATTAAATGTAGAACAGGCAATATGTATCTGATTACAAATAAATAAACAAACAAGTAAAACTACAATATGCGTCTGATTAAAAATAAATGAATAACAAACAAACAAATAAATAAAAAATACAATATGTATCTGATTAAAAATAAATAAATAAATAAAATAAATGCAATATGCATATTATGAAAAATAAATAAATGCAATATCCATATGCAACAAATAAATAAATGCAATATGCATACGATGAACTATAAATAAATAAATAAATGCAATATGCATCTGATGAAAAAAAAACAAACAAACAAACAAATAAAAATACAATATGCATCTGATTATAGTATGTATAATAGGCAATATGCATCTGATGAAAAATAAATAAATAAATGCAATATGCATCTGATGAAAAAATAAATAAATAAGTGCAATATGCATCTGATGAAAATAAATAAATAAATGCACATGCATCTGATGAAAAATAAATAAATAAATGCAATATGCATCTGATGAAAAAATAAATAAATGCAATATGCATCTGATGAAAAAATAAATAAATAAATGCAATATGCATCTGATGAAAAAATAAATAAATAAATGCAATATGCATCTGATTCAATTACGTGTAACAAGCAATATGCATATGATGATAAATGAACACATTACATAATTAATTCTTTAATTTAGTTAATTTAAAAAATGCAACATGCATCTGAATAAATAAATGAATTAAGCAATTAATGCAATATGCATTTGATTAAATTGCGTTTAACAGGCAATTTGCATCTGATTACAATGCCTGTTGCAATTACAGTAATGTACTAGCAGGAAAGGTAACTGATCTCTGCTAAATACAATACAAAGAATGACGCAGTAATCACAGTATTTTAATAGCGAGAGATAAGTGAGTGATGGGAAACACAGCAAGTGTTTTTAACAGCTAAGAGTTGAGAGAAACGCAGGAAGGTGATGAAAGTGAGGAGGTGAGGAGGATTCCTGTGTGTGTTAAGGATCTGACAGGCATACGTATGCTGGCATACGGTTAGTTTGCCTTGCTGTACCACGTATAGCCTCCTTTCTAAACCGAAAAACAAACCTAAAGCTTTAGCATCATCCCTTTGCTGCTTTGCAGATGCTGGCATTTCCTTCAGCAAATGGGAATCTGTATTTTCACTGCTCGTGTCACTTATGTTAATAAATACGCAGGGCGGAGCTGCTCTCGCTCTCACGGCAAAATCAATTCTCCTGGAGGAGATTTTTGATTGACAGCTGTGTGGCTCTTCCCTGATGTCCCGTCCCATCTGTCATCCCGCCTCTCCACGCTCATAACTCACATTAATGAATGAGTGACTTTTTGACAACAGACAGCAGCCAATGAGAGGCCAGCGTGCGCCTGTGGATCCAGGACATATGCATGATGGGTTATGAATGGATGGATCAACACTCACTGGAAATATGAACCAGGGGTACTTTCAGCCAAATTTGGTTGTGAAAATAACAGTTATTATAGTGTAAACATCAAATGGAACATGATTTTTATTTACATCATTGACTCTCCTCTATTTCAGAAGAAAGTTCAAAACTATGAACGAATGAGAGATGTGAAGGGAGACTCACAGCGAATACTCTGGAGGAATTCCCTTAAAGGAAGGCAGGTCTCGCACGTACTCGTTGTGGAACCATTTGACTTTGAAGTGCAAATTCATGTACTCTGTGCTCTTGCATAAACGATGCTTGTCGTGTTCTGCAAATGAAGGGAGAAAAAAGAGAAATGAAGAGTCATGAGTCAACAGTCATGAGTCATGCACAGAAACATACTTGTGTCTGGAAATATTCAACAAATATCACCAGCATGTACTAGCCTTAACTGGAAATATCACTAAAATTATTAAATACATTTTTGTCAATTGAAATAAAGCAACTGAATATAAATATTAGATGGGAGACAAACTATGAAAATGAGAAATGTTGCATTGGTAAAAAAGTTTAAGCATTAAAATTACAATAAAAAATGTATTAAATAAAAATAAAATAAAATAAAATCACATTTAATAGTGGGGTTAAAATAGTAAGTAAGTAAATAAATAAACAAACACACAAACAAACAAACAAAACAAAAAAAATATTATATTTTTATATTAAAAATATGTATATAATTTATATATTTATATAATACTTAGAAATATTTAATATAACTATAATATATAATATAATATTATAAAAATATCAAAAGTATATAATAGCATAGTATATGAAAAACTTCTCAGAATTTCTCAGTATTTTTGTTTTACATTTTACATTGAAAATAGGATTCTTAAATCAATATACATTGACTTGAAAAGCAGAATAATGTAAGATAAGCCTTTTGTTTTTACTTTTTTTTTTTTTTAATGAAGTGAAACTTATGGTTTATGGTAAACAAGCATCTTGATCTAAGGAAGATTAGATATTTTTATTAGAATACAAAAATAATGAGGAAGATATTCATTTTTTTGCAGTGCATGCAACATTTAATGCCATTATGTCATGAATTTAAGATGTTCTGCATCCATTTAAAACAATTTAAGGCATTAATTTGTGAATTGAGACATTTTTGAGACCTGCAAAAGCACTGAAATAATATACTAAAACAGCACTGGTATGCAAAAACGTAATGTATAAATAGTAATCAAGTAAATAAATGAATAAATAAAACTTAAAAAAAAAAAAAACTCAAAATATTTATAAAATTTATATAATCTTTTATATGATTTATATAATATTTATTAATATTCTAATATAATATAATATAATATAACATAACATATTATAATATAATACAATAAAAATTAACTATAATATTATATAAAGTATATAATAGTATATTACATCAAAAAGGAATAAATTAAAGGGATCTTTTTGTCATTTTCCATTGAAAATAAAAATCTAAAAGATTCTTAAATCAAAATACACCGACTTAAGAAGAAAAATGGCATACGATAAAAAGCCTTTTTTTATTTATTATGTTTTTAAATGAAGTGACTTTATGATTAAAACGAGCAAATATCTGCCAATGGGCTCAGAAAACCCCCTTAATTAAAAGAGAAAATAAGTTTTCATTCCTCATTGATATTTGTTATTTTATTTGTTGTTTAAAGTATAAAAACACAACATTTTGTTGAGTTTCTCAGAAAACAAAACTTCATATCTTCGATTTGCATCTCAAGTAAGTGTATCTTAATGTAAGGATGTTTGGAAATACTCATTTGTTGTGGTGCATTGAACGTTTAATGTCATGATGTCATGAATTTAAGACTTTCTGCATCTATGTAAGACATTTTAATTTGTTTTTAAGACCTGCAGAAACCTTGAAATGATATACTACAACAGCACTGTTATGCAACCAGCAGAACACCATATCAAAGGAAATTTCACAAATGCGATGCCTGTAATATTTCAGGTGTTTACACAAGACAATGAGATGAAATGAAAGAGCAAATAGTCTCCAAACAAACAACTGTTTTACTTACAATAACATGTCGTGCACAGATAAATTGTTCGCAATAAGATCAGCAACACGTATTAAGCAAGCAAATATGTCAATTTTGCTTTCACATCGACTTGAGCTGCAAAAAAGCATCCTCTGAGCCTAAAACTTTCCCCCGGGAGCTCAAACAACAAGACAAGACAAAGGAGAGTGAAGAAATGCTCAGGGTTTGTTTTGTAAGCGCACACGGCCACGGCGAGTCGAGCTCATCCCGGACTTGTCAGAAAAGATCAAAACACACAAACTTGCCCACCTGTGCGGATGCGACACGGACAGACGACCGAGTCTCGGCGGCCTGCTGCGATGTTTGTGATATAGACTCCGACCGGCCACATAATAAAGGTCAGAGAGGATTGTGGGTAACCTACAGCAGCTGCTGTCGCCTGTTAATCCACACACAGCAGACGAGAGCCTGACAGCCATTAGAGGAGGAACGGGGAAGGAGAGCTCAGAAATGACAGTAAGTTAGTTTACTTAACTCCTGCAGTTGTCAAGCACAGGGAATAACATGCAGCTAGTGTGAGGAGAGACGTCAACGTATATAAACCGTAACCTCACACTCCCGGTGTGACCGTGAGGATAAATCACCTCTGACTGACACGGAAGACTCGAGTTCATCACGGCAGTGCAGTGCTACCCAAACACAAAACACCAGCAGCCACACTGCAGTTTTCAAATTGTGGTTCCATAACCATATATGGAATACTTGATTGTGATTGGTGCACTGCAACATTATACAGTCAAAATATTTGCATAATGATACTAAACTGACACAGTGACGTTTCATCTCATATACACTATCATTCAAAAGTTTGAGGTTGGTAAGGTTTGTTAAAAAATACTGTAAAATTGTGAAATATTATTAAAATTGAAAATAACTGATTTTTATGTGAATACATTGTAAAGTGAAATTGATTTCTGTGATCAAAGCTGAATTTTCAGCATCATTACTCCAGTCTTCAGTGTCACATGACCCTTCAGAAATCATATGCAGATTTAATGCTTAAGAAATATTAAAAAGAGCCTTATTATTATGTTAGTCTTATTTTATTTTTATTTGTTTATTTATTTATTTATTTATTTTTAATGCTTAAATTGTTTGTAAAAATGTGACCTTTTATGGATTTTTCTTATTATAAGAACAGCATTTATTTGAAATCTAAATATTTTGTAACATTATAAATGTTGTTATTGCCACTTTTGATCAATTTAATGCATCTGTTCTGAATAAATTATTATTTTAAAAAAAAAAGAAAATCCGACCCAGCTTGTACAATGTTTGAATGTGTAATAAAAAAGTTATAATAAAATATTAAACATTAAACGTTAATTTAAACGTTTAATTGATATTACATTTTAAACATTTGAAATTTTATATTAAATATTTACACATTTAGTCTTAATCAATTATATATATATATATAGTGTGTAAATATATATATTTATATATTTACACACAATATTCTATTTATTTATGTTTATTTTCATTTTTATATTTTACTGCTTATATAATATTTGTGGAACAAGTGATTTAGAATGTATTTTGCAACATGTTTACTGCCACTTTTAATCAATTTAATGCATCTGTTCTGAATAAATTATTTCTTTAAAAGAAAATCTGACTCGGCTTGTAATTTAATGTTTGAATGTGTAAAAAAAAATAAAAATTAAAAACACACAAATTGCAAAAAAATAAGATACGTTATTTTTTAAAAAATTGATATTAGATTTAAAATTTTATAATAAATATTTACACACAATATTCAACGATATAAATAAATAAATAAATTGTATATATATATATATATATATGTAATATAGGTAAGTGTGATCATGTATAGTCAGCCACTCATACACAATAATATAAAAATAAATCCTGACGTGTCTGAATTTTACAATAATATCCACTATGTATCATATCAGTTCTTTACAGATAGAAACAATAGTCAATTACACTATAATATTGGCCTCTACAAATCCACAATTGAGCGATCAGAATATTATTAAGAGCATATTCAACTAACATGAACGCTAACATGACACTTTGTCATATAACTGTGATAACAGTTAAGATATGATTAAGGTTTTATGACAGCAACAGGCCACTTTCTCTAATATTCACAGTGTGATTTAAAATATTCAACCTATCAGACAGCGGTTGTCAACATCTGAATGTAAGTGTCAGTTCATAATTAATAAGGCATTAGCTGCTCTCATTCATCACTGCACTGTGAACTTCTGATTTCAAGCCCTTCGGCTGAAGTGATACGCTCACGTTTCTGACCCGCAGACCGCCGGTCTCTCTGACCCAAAACCCCGTTTACATGAGCTTTAAATAGCTTCACCTGACAAACAACTTCTCTGGAACAAAAACCACTGAAGTCTGAAAGCAAAGATAATGATTTAAAGTGCTTGACATGCTGATTTTTAATTGTTGCAGTTGACTTGGAAAAAAAATGGCTGCTTTAACATCACAGCAGAATTGCCATAATTACAGGATTCTATTCAAAACTGATCATGTCTTCAGAGATAATTAAGCTGCTGCTATTTTAGTTGTTTTTACATGACATCAAATGAGACAGATCACACATACATTAATGTTGAAAGAAAACCAGTTAGCTTTTCTTCTCTAATACACGTTCCTGGGTCTAAAATGCATGTTTTTTCATAACCATTAAGCACCCATTTATCATTACCAAAATGCAATTCAATGCATAAAAGAGAGAGTGAAAGAGAAACATTTAATTAAATCCTGATCAATCAATCAACCCACTCATTTGATTTTTTTTATTTAAATAAAAATATATAAATATTCAGAAACAATGTTTACTTTTATTGTTGCATGTATTATTGATTGTAAAGTATTTGCACATGATTGTATTTGTAGTATTTTAATTTAAGCTGTTTTATTATTATAATACAGTCACGTATGTTTTTAGAGAAAATCAACTAAACAATTCCAGAAAATCCTGACGGATACAATCAGGGTTATTATTTTTAACTACAACTATTAAACACTTTTTTATTAATTAAAATAATGCTGAAATAAAATATAAATATAAAGTCATAGTTTGCAAAAAAAAAAAAAAAATTTTTTTTTGCATTGTGAAAAATAACCATTAAGCACATTTCAGAATGTAAATAATAATAATAATAATAATACAATTAAATAATAAAATAAAAATAAACAGAACTAAAACTATAAAAAATATTTTTGTTAACTGAAATAAACCTGAATTAAAGTGTGGCGTGAGGATTTTTATTTTATTTTATTTTATTTTAAGAAATGTGCATTATTTTTTTTTATTAATGAATGAAACAATATATATATATATTAATGAATTTATACAATGTATATATATATATATATATACATTGTATAAAGCACATTTAAAAATCATAATAATCTAAATACTAACAATAAACAAAGATAAATATGAACTAAAAGTATTAAAACATTTTTGTTTATCAAAATAAGTCTGAAATAAATGTAAAAAATGTAAACAAAAGTTGAAGCATAAATTAACTGGAAATTATTTAGTGATTAATTCTTAAGCTAAAACTGAAATAAAATGAAACCTAGATAAACATAAAAGAAGCTAATAAAAAAACAGAAAATATTAAATAAAAAAGGTAACAAAAATATTAATAAAAACGCAATATTCTCCTTCACATAACGGACGTCACATAACAGAAGGTAAATGGGAAGTGCATTCATCTACAAAGTCCCGGCCTACATTATTTCCTGCTGAATATTTCACTGTGGAAGTTTTGTAAGTCATTACTGAATGTTATCGTTAACACGTTGTGCAAACGCAGAGCTGAACTCCAAGACTTATGACTGAAGGAGTCTGGACTGGTTTATGCCGCTTTGCGTTTCTATAATGCTTCATGTGTTTTCCAAAACCCCATAATGAACGACATTAATAACACCTGCTTATGAAGCACGTCTGCATGAATTATTAAAATAAATGACTAACTCTTCTGGCAGCTCATTGTTTCTGCAACCTCGGAGAAGTTTCATTCGTGAGTGCTGAATCTTGCCGTATTGTGTGGATGTGCCTCATGGCGATAATTGCTCGTTTATCTTAAAGGAGACGTTCTTCTTCTCCGGGAAAAGCCTGAGGGACATCAGATACAGTCACAGCGACTCGCCAGGATAAAATATAACACCTCATCAGCAGAAACGCCTCTCACTTTAACATCAAAGCGTTCATAATCCATAGTTTCCAGCACAAAGAGCGGCCCGATAAACACCTGCTGCTTCCCTCCATTTAAATGACGTTAAATCCATCCGTCTGTCATTTAAAGCTATTCTGTGTTTTGTGTGGAGAATGAAGCTGTGGAAATTCATTTCTTTCTTTGTTAGCCAAAACAGAGAATCAGCTTTTGGGTGAATGTCATGAAACCTGGCAAGAACAGGTCCAGATCATATTTCACTCCAACAACAAAGAAATGAAAATTCACCGTTTGCAAGAAAATAAAGCCTGTTTTTAAAGACCTTTTGCATTTTGATAATAGTTGAATGATCACATTTCCACCCCATTTATCATTACCAACTGCAAAATTCAATGCAAAAAAAAAACTAAGCAAACAAACAAACAAAAAATCATGATAGATAAAATCAAGTCAGGTTGTACATTTTATTAATATCCAATTTAAATTTATATAAATATTTAGAAATTATATATATTGCATATATTACTGATTTTGTGGGAATTGTAGTAATCAAAATAAGCATGAGAAAAATCATAAAAAATAATACAAATATTAAAAGTACAAATTTTACAGTTCTTTTATTAATAAAAGTGTAAAAAGTAAATTAAAGTGTAAAATTATAAATTATATTTATTATTATTATTATTATTAATCACATAATAAATAATATAAAGAATAATAATAATAATAAAAAGTCGATTAAATTTTTTAAAATTATAAATAGAGTTGTTATTACTATTATTAAATTATAAATAACAAAACACATAAATTAATTTTTAAATAAAAATAGAATAAATCAATAAAATATTAATAATAACAACAGTAGTAAAAATAGTAATATTTATAAATATTCAGAAATAATATTTACTTTTTATTATTGGGTATATTATTGATTGTAAAGCATGTGTTCATCATGGTTATATTTTAATTTATACTTTTATTGAGTATATATATATATATATATATTATATAATTAATCATATTTATACATTTTATTTATTTTCTAATAAAATATATTAATCATTTTAAATATATATTATTGAGTATTTGTGCTTAATGTTTGTATTTGCTGTAGTTTAATTTGAGTATACTTTTTAAAATACAACAAAAATGGCAGTAATTAAAATCAGCATGTGAAAATAATAATTAATTCAAAAGTAAAACATTCAGTTGTACTACAGTAATGACAATCTGAAATAAATATGCTTAATTGTCATATGAAAAATTTTGAAATGCAAAAAAATTAGATGAAGACAAATGTAAGATAATGCATAAATTAACTAAATTCAGCTTTGGGTCACACGAATAAATTACAATATTATAAATATAATTTTTTAAATATATTTTATATTTTATATTATATTATACTATATTATATATTAGTTATTTAAAATTGTAATCAAAATTAAAGTTTTTTTTTTTAATATGCTTGATTAACGTTTCTAAATTTTTGACAATTTTTGACAATTTTTGGCCTTTACACTGGGTGAAATGTTTGGGGTCAGTCCTGTGCATCCTCTGCTTGTCTTTCTTTCTATACTGTGACTGGATCTCAGTGTGGTGTGAAGAGGTGGATGTTCAGAAGACGGATGCGATGTGCTCTGACAGCGCCGCTTTAATCACTGCTCCCGGAGGCTAACAGTGTCAGCGCGACACGCGCCGTTCGCGGGCGGCAGGAAATGTGGACGCCAGGCTGCCCAGAGAGCCGTCCACCCACACCTTCACCGGCTCGCTGTCCGCCTCCTCCAGCACTGTGTCTCCCATGAGACGAGCACTTATTAAGCCCAAGACATTTACACCGATACAAACCCTGCTGAACTGGAAACAACTGACAGGAAACAACAACACAGACTCTTACTTTTCGTGTTCAGTTTCTTACTTTCTAACTACAGATAAAGTGAAATATCAGCCTGACCTATTCCTGACTGACCTTCATTAAAATCAGATGAGAATCATGTTTGCTTTGAAGAGGCTAAAATATAAGACAGTTTTGCTTCGTTTTGGTCAAATATTTGTTGGTTTTCATACCTCCACTTGTGTCATTTCCAGTTTTAATAACTTATTATGCCTTGCGATATGTACACACACAGTATATTTAAAAAAAAAGTGAAAAATAATAATTAGTAGGTGTGTCAAAACACAAAACAAATAATAATAATAATAATAATAATTATTATTATTATTATTATTAAAACAAATATAATTAATAAAATAATACAAAATAAAAAGTACCATTAAAAATGTAAAATAATAATAAAACAAAGTAAATTGTATATACTATTATTATCATTCTTCTTATTATTATTAAATCATAATAAAAAAATAATAAAACCATTAAAAATACAATATGTTAAATAATATGAAATAATATTTAATATGAAAATGTTAAATAATAATAATAATAATAAAACAAAGTAAAAATGTAAAATTATAAATACAATTATTATTATTACTGTTATTTACATAATAAAATAATAAAAATATTAAAAGAACTATTAAAACTGTAAAATTATAAATACAGTTATTATTTTATTATGAATAAATTCACGCAATTTAAAAATAAATTAAATTATTATTTAATATAATTTAATATTTAAATTAATTAAATATTATAAAAATTATAAATGCTGCTTTTATTATTATTATTATTATTATTATTATAAGTACATTAAATCATTACAAGATAAATATATAATCATATATTAATAATAATAATAATTAGTAGTAGTAGTAATAGTAGTAGTAGTAGTAGTAGCAGTAGTAGTATTAATAAAACATAATTAATAAAATAAACATTTTAAAAAGTACCATTAAAAATGTAAAATAATAAAACAAAAAATTAAAAATTATACATAAAATTATACATAATAATTTTAATTATACGTAAAATTACACATACTATTATTATCATTCTTATTAATATTCTTCTTATTAAATCATAATAATAAAATGCAAAAAAATTCAAAGTACAACTACGAATTGTAAAATTCAAAAGTTATTATTATTATTTATTATTGTTATTATTTACATAATGAATTAAATAAAAAATGTAAAGTAAAAAACTGTACAATTATAAATGCAGTATTATTTAATACATATTAAATAAAACAAAACAATAAATTAATTCATTATTATATAAATATATAATCATAAATTGATAATAATAATACTATTGCATTGATAATAATAATAATATTATTATTATTAATAATAATAATAATAATAATAAATGCACTTTTAATAAATACATCAATTAAACAATTTATTATTATTATTATTATTACTAGTAGTAGGATAGAGTAGTATAGAACAAATACACTTCACCAGAAAAAAAGAACAACCACATAAAAAACTGAATTATATCACATTAAATCACCACACTGCTCTTGTGGTCATCCCAAAAATCCCATATCAATTTACCACAAATTCTAACCCTCAAACAAACACCGCCGTCTGTGTGCTCTGGAGCAGAAGACATTGTGGGTAAACACTGAGCTTCTCTCGGGAGGACAGACTGGGGTCAGAAGGGTCTGAAGGGTCCAAACACAGAAGAAGAGCTGCCCAGATGAACCATCGCAGACCCGTCGAATTGTCCAGCGGTTCTCATCAAACCCAAAGCAATCACTGCGAGACATGAACGCCTCTCTCTGCTCTCCTGCTAATGGTTATCAATTATGAATACATTAAGACGTGTCATCTATTCATGATGGTCTGCACAATTACTCAAGCGAAATGAAAAGTACAGCAATAATAAGATGTGATAATGAAATACTAAAGTGAGATGTGTTTTGACAGAGCTCATCGGCAGGTTTCACGTCTCTCCTGAGGAGCACAAGCAGACTCAGCAAACCTTCGTATCATCTCCAAAATAAGGTCACGCATCCCAAACGTCCATGAACACAGATCACGTTTCTCATTTCTAACAAGCTGCAGTGAACTGATAGATATAATGTGGGACACAAACACGAATGCACATGCTATCTGCAGTATCTTAACACTAAATAAATCATGCAAACCTGGTTATGCATTATGCATTTAAGCAAACTGCACAAACATTCCCATTAAAGTAGTACTGATCTCATTTTGCATGTTATGCCCGATTCAGACAAAAAATGATTTTAAAATATTCAAGTCAAGTTGAATTTTATAGCACTTTTTACAATACAAAGCAACAGCTTTACAGAATATCATGATGTTAATGTTTATAATATCTACATTTTTAACATCAATTAATATAAATTAATATATAATATAAATTATTACATATATCACATATATATTATTATATTATAAAATATAAATTAATAATAATATACAATTACTATAATTATTGTTATTATTATTAAATACACATTAAATAAAAATTATTCATATTAAAAAATAATTATTTAAAATAAAATTAATAAACAATTATTATTACTATTATTATTTATTTAAAATACTGCTAAAAAAAATCTCAAATTAAATAAAAATCTTGAAATAAAATTGCCATTAGTAATAGTAGTACTAACTCAACAAACAAACTAAATAAATAAATAAGTAAATAAATAAATACATCTTTATAAATTATAAAAAACATTTTTGCTTGTTTTTTTTTATGGTTACCTAATATACCTAATATATATCCAAACACCACCACTACCTATATTAATAATAATAATAATAATAATAATAACAGTACATATTTGTATGCTTTTATGTAGTAGTAGTAGCGTTAATAATGCATATTAATAATAATACATATAACAAATAAAATAAATACAAATATTAAATAAATAAATAAAATAAATATGAATGCATAAAAATATAAAAATCACAAATTAATATTTTAAAAATGAAAAACAAAATCACAAATAAATTTACAGTTGTTATTATTGATGCTGTTATTAAACATATGAAATAAAATATAAAATAAAAGAAATTTCCATTGCATATTAAATAAAATAATAAATAATTAGGCAGTCAAAAAGACCATAACAAAAATGTAGTTTTTTTATACAAATGGAAAAACTTCCTCACAATCTCTCAATCTTTTCTTTCTCTAGTTTTTGCTTTACATCAGTTCTTCTGAAAACTTCTTTCAGACTCAGAGGTAAAACTAAATGCACAATATTACAGACAAACAGCTCATGATTCAGAAGAATAAGGCCTCGTATCGCCGTCTGTAATTCATCTACAGTGGACTCTGAAGAGCTCTGAAGGATCTCATTATCTGCCCTTCATCATTTCAGCTCAGCGGCTCATAAAGATGAAGCTGCAGTTTTGATTAAGACTTTCTTTGGAAGGAATGTATTGATTACTGAGGTGAGGCGCTGATATTAAACAGCGAACGCAATCGCTGCTTTAATTCCACATTTCCATTCCAGCCGGATCCCTGCGCTGATATGTTTGTCTTAATGCAATTATCTCATCGGTGGATTCGTGTCATGTGATTCATTTACTTATTGCAGGTTTGGATTCAATTTCACAGTAGACGCACGACATACTGAACTGCTGTCTTCATATGAGAGTTTATTTTTTAAATCATTCATAAGAGACTCAATCCTAAGAATGTTCATGCTTCTCTTTTCCATGAACTGACGATAAATAGGCTGTTGAGCAAATAAATAAATAAATAATTTTTTTTTTTTAAATTTATTAAAATATGGAACAAATATAGATTATGTTAATTATGCTGCACTTTATTGCTTTTATTGTGCTACCTATCAAAAATAAATACATTAATATTACAAATAATTATTTAAAATACAATGTAATCATAAACAAAATGTATTATAATTAAATCATACTAAATAAAATAAATTAATATTACAAATAACTATTATTTAAATATCTATCTATTATTAAATACATATTAAAGAAAAATAAATAAATTAATATTACAATTTATTTATTAATTTATTTAATCATTATTATTCAAAATAAAATGTAATAATCATAAACAAATTGTATTATTATTATTATTATTAAATACATATTAAATACAACAAATTAATAAATATTAGAAATAACTATTATTTAAAATAAAACAAAAAGTAAAAATTATAAAGAAATTGTATTATTATTATTACTATTATTATATTATTAAATACATATTAAATGCATGTCAATAAATAGAATTACAAACTATTATTATTATTATTATTATTTAAAATAAAACGTAAGGATTATTAACTATTATTTTTTATTATTATTATTATTATTAATATTATTAAAAACATTAAAAAAGAGACTCAATCCCAAGAATGTTCATGCTTTTCTTTTCCATAAACTGATAATAAATAGGCTGTTGAGCTAAAATAAATAAATAAACAGACAAAAAATATATTATTATATGCATATTAAATACATATTAAATAAATGTAAAATAAATAAATGTAATTACAAATCATTATTATTTAAAATAAAATGTGATAGTTGTAAACTATTGTAATTACTATTGTAATTGTAAACTATTATTATTATTATTATTAACATCAAAAACATATTAAAAATAAATCTTATAAATAAAATTATCATTAGTAGTAGCCGCAGTAGCATATATATATATATATATATATATATTGAATAAAACATTTTTTTAATTATCATGTATACTTTAGATAAAATTTGCCTCGGATAAAAATGGTCTCTGTGCTCACTGAAAGGCATTCTGGGATTGTCTGGGAATGTTGAATGTGATTCAGCTTTTGAAATTGACCAAAAGAATCAGCAGTGTGTCTAAGATGCCTTAAAATGTTGTCTAGTACCTTACTATGTTTTCAAACAGAGTTGATGACTCTAGAGCTTCACAATATATGACCACAAGATACACATTTTAAAGACCGCACACGCAAATCTCACAGCTGTTTAACACAGAATATGTGCAATTATTCAGTCATGCATGAACAGATGAGACACACACACACACACACACACACACACAGAGTACCCTACTGATTGACACCAATCATATTTCACAAAGACTGCCTGCGGTGCTTTCAACACAACAAACCTGTTTATTTACATTGATTGCACACACATGCAGTGGTAATTGTCAGACACACACACTCGTCACTGGTTCACATAATCAGCCCTACAGATGCTCTCTGAATCTTCACGTTCGGCTGCCAAACAACAAAAGCCAATCGGACATAGTCACAGTCAACACTTTTCTCATTTCGTTTGCAGAACAAGTCGTGTTTTTACCTGCAGATGCAACTTACAAAATGTCATGCTCTGAACTCAGATCTGACTAAAACAATTCAAGCAAAAGGAAAAGTTTGTGAGCTTGCATACAAATTTTGCATGTTGTGATCAATTACAACACAAACTAATGACAGCAACACCAAATTTGTCACGCCTTTATATGATAATTCTGAATATGCACATGCACAAATGAGTTGCCTTTGCTCAAAATTGGATGTCATTTTATGGAAAGGAAGAGCATAAAGATGCTGCTAAATTGGTAATCAAGAAAGACATTTTCGAGTGAACTATTTCTTTAATATAAGCAATAACTCATCATTTTTGAGTTCAGACTGAAGGCAGGAAGAACAGGGTGTCCTGTTCTCAGACTGTTTCATCTGAAGATGTGAAATCTTATGAAGTTTTGTGGATTTATTCGGAACAACTCTATCTCCACGGTCTTGGGAGGGACTTGCACCAATTTGGATAAAACTTTATACAAACACGAATCTTTCCCAAGTTTGATTTGGGATGGCTATGAATTTCATTTCACACTGGAGTGTTTGTGAATCTCAGTAATTCAGTTGTGAGACCTGAGAGGCTGATAATTCACAGAACCTTCATTAGATCCAGAAAAATCAACCCATCCCGTCACCGCTGGCCTTTTCTGAACAGTAAAAGCTGCTTTTCTGCTACTTGAGGAACATCAATCCCGGAGGTACTGCAAGTAAGTAGAAACTGAATTAATTTTCTTTAATAGACTCTTTAAGAGACTCTACAGTCTCCTCAACTTACCCTCAAATCTATAAACTCACTCATAAAGAGATCGAGTGCAGTAAATGAATAAATGTACATATAAAATAAAAAAGAGAAAATGATTCTGCACAAGAACTCAGAAAAAAGGCTAAATAAAATAAAAACACACTGATATGTGCTGAACATGAACTTTGCAAAAAGCTAAATAAAACAAAATAACACACTTAAGAACTTGACAAAAATAAATAAATAAATAAATAAATAAAAACACACTGACTGTGATATGTGCTGATCAAGAACTTTACAAAAATAAATAAAAATTATAAATAAAATAAATTAAAAATAAATAAAAGTACATAAAAACACAATGACCATGACACGTGCTGACCAATAAAACTAAAACTAATAATAATAATAATAATAATAAAACACTGATGAATTTGACAAAAAAAGCTAAATAAAATAAAAAAAAATAAAATAAAAACACACTGACAGTGATATGTGCTGAACATGAACTTTACAAAAAAAGCGAAATAAAATTAAATTAAATTAAAACACTGAAGAACTTGTCAAAAAAGCAAAATAAAGTAAAATAAAACAAACAAACAAAAAAAATAAATAAACACACAATGAACATGTGCTGAACAAGAATTTGACAAGAAAACTAAAAACTAAAAATAAATAAATAAAAATAAAACACTGACAAACTAGACAAAAAGCTAAAAAAAATGAATAAATAAAATAAAAACACATTGACAGTGACCTGTGCTAAACAAGAACTTTACAAAAAAGCTAAATAAAATAAAAATAAAATAAAATAAAATAATTTAAAAAACACAATGATGGTGATATGTGCTGAAATAAAATAATATAAAATAAAAACAAACTGATAGTGATGTGCTGAACATGAACTTTACAAAAAAGCTAAATAAAATAAAATAAAATAAAATAGTGGCAACAGTCACTAAAAAAACTATACCTAAACCAAGGTGGACTCTTTCCTGTTTTCCTTACTTAGCAACTATCCATAACACCCTAGCAACCGTTTAATAAGTATTCATAACACAAAAGCAATAGCAAGACGTTGGCAACACCAAGCATCACAGTAGTGCAAACAGCACAAAAATCCACTCAGGATCATCATTTATCACAAACAGCAATAGAGTACCTGAGACACAAACAGAAAGTCAAGTCAATCTCATGAGGGTTAACATTGCATATTTTCCAGAGGCCTCAAAATCTTTTGGTGTTTTCAAAAGCCGCAGGAGAAAATGCAGTCATGAGCTGTTTCTGTACAAAAACACAAACACCCACACAAAGAGCCCAGACAGATTCAGGCTCTCTGTGGAGAATCACAGCGACGTCCTCCGAGAAAAGAGTCACGGCTCCATTGAGATTTCATTGAGATTAACAGTCAATCGATACAAGCAAACACCGGAAAAGATTAATGCCTGCGTCGCCAGGTCCGGCCTGATTAAACGAAAGTCTTACAGAGTGTTAAGGTTGCTAAACATGAAGATTAACACCAATCTGATATGAGCCAAACACTGACTGACCTCTTCATTAATGGATTTGAACAATGTAATGCTGATGTTCAAATCAAAGCATTTTTGCTCTCTAATGTCCCACCTGCAAGGTCACAATCGGGCCGAGCTGACAGACTGCCACCCCGTCTGCCGATCTTATCGGGACGGGAGATCATGGAACGAGAAAAGAGAAAGCACAGAGTAAAACTGAGACGCAAGCTGTCGCCGGCACAGCCAAATACTCCCAATCCTGACACTAAACCTCAAGTTCAGCAGCATTTAGGTACTTAAAGGAACAGTTCACCCAAAAATGAGAATTTCCTGACAATTACTCCCTCTCAGGCCAACCAAGATGTAGATGAGTTTGTCATTTCATCAGATTTGAAGAAATGTAGCAATTTTCTCATTTCTTTTGCAGAACAGGTCGTGTTTTTACCTGAAGATGCTAATACAGTTCATGCAAAGGTGTTAAAACTTCTAAAGAAAAAGTTTGTGAGCTTGCATACAAATTTAGCATGTTGTGATCAATTACAACACACAAACGAATGACACTGACATCAAATTTATCACAACACGTCTTTATACGATAAGTCTGAATATGCACATGCACAAATTAGTTGCCTTTGGTCAATATAGGCTGTTAGACTGTAAAAAACAATTTGTTGAGTCAAAAATAATTTGTTGCCCCGCTGCCTTAAAATTTTAAGTTCAGTCAACTCAAAAAAGTTTAGTCAACTTGAAATGTTAAGTTCTACAACTTAGATATTTGAGTTGATTCAACAAGTCAGCTGGGTAACAAACGCAGCTTTTAAGTTTAACAAACTAAATTTTTAGTTTAGTCAACTCATACATCTAAATTGTACATTGGCAGAGGCAACTACTCCCAATCCTGACACTAAACCTAAAGTTCAGCAGCATTTAGGTACTTAACGGAACAGTTCACACCCAAAAATGATAATTTCCTGAAAATTACTCGCTCTCAGGCCATCCAAGATGTGATAAGTTTATTTCTTCATCAGATTTGGTGAAGTGTAGCAACTTTCACATTTCATTTGCAGAACAGGTTGTGTTTATACCTGAAGATGCAACTTATAAAATGTCATGCTCTGAACTCAGATCTGACCAAAACAATTTATGCAAAAGTGTTAAAACGTCTAAAGAAAAAGTTTGTGAGCTTGCATACAAATTTAGCATGTTATGATCAATTAGAACACAAACAAATGATATTAACATCAAATTTGTCACAACACATCTTTATACGATAAGTCTGAATATGCACATGCACAAATTAGTTGCCTTTGGTCAATATATGCTATTATACTGTAAAAAACAATTTGTTGAGTCAACTTAAAATCATTTGTTACCCCACTGACTTAAAGTTTTAAGTTCAGTCAACTCAAAAAAGTTTAGTCAACTTGAAATGTTAAGTTGTACTAAGTGACAACTTAGATATTTGAGTTGATTCAACTTAAGACTTTAAGGCAGCTGGGTAACAAACACAGCTTTTAAGTTTAACAAACTAAATTTTTAGTTTAGTCAACTCATATATCTAAATTGTCAATTGGCACAGCCAACTACTCCCGATCCTGACACTAAACCTCAAGTTCAACAGCATTTAGGTACTTAACGGAACAGTTCACACCCAAAAGTGATAATTTCCTAAAAATTACTTGCTCTCAGGCCATCCAAGATGTAGATGAGTTTGTTTCTTCATCAGATTTGAAGAAATGTAGCAACTTTCACATTTCATTTGCAGAACGGTTGTGTTTTTTACCTGAAGATGCAACTTATAAAATGTCATGCTCTGAACTCAGATCTGACTAAAACAATTCATGCAAAAGTGTTAAAACTTCTAAAGGAAAAGTTTGTGAGCTTGCATATACGATAAGTCTGAATATGCACAAATGAGTTGCCTTTAGTCAATATATGCTATTATACTGTAAAAAACAATTTGTTGAGTCAACTTAAAATAATTTGTTACCCCACTGCCTTAAAATTTTAAGTTCAGTCAGCTCAAAAAAGTTTAGTCAACTTGAAATGTTAAGTTGTACTAAGTGACAACTTAGATATTTGAGTTGAATCAACTTAAAATGTTAAGGTAGCTGGGTAACAAACGCAGCTTTTAAGTTTAACAAACTAAATTTTTAGTTTAGTCAACTCATATATCTAAATTGTCAATTGGCACAGCCAACTACTCCCGATCCTGACACTAAACCTCAAGTTCAACAGCATTTAGGTACTTAACGGAACAGTTCACACCCAAAAGTGATAATTTCCTAAAAATTACTTGCTCTCAGGCCATCCAAGATGTAGATGAGTTTGTTTCTTCATCAGATTTGAAGAAATGTAGCAACTTTCACATTTCATTTGCAGAACAGGTTGTGTTTTTTACCTGAAGATGCAACTTATAAAATGTCATGCTCTGAACTCAGATCTGACTAAAACAATTCATGCAAAAGTGTTAAAACTTCTAAAGGAAAAGTTTGTGAGCTTGCATATACGATAAGTCTGAATATGCACAAATGAGTTGCCTTTAGTCAATATATGCTATTATACTGTAAAAAACAATTTGTTGAGTCAACTTAAAATAATTTGTTACCCCACTGCCTTAAAATTTTAAGTTCAGTCAGCTCAAAAAAGTTTAGTCAACTTGAAATGTTAAGTTGTACTAAGTGACAACTTAGATATTTGAGTTGAATCAACTTAAAATGTTAAGGTAGCTGGGTAACAAACGCAGCTTTTAAGTTTAACAAACTAAATTTTTAGTTTAGTCAACTCATATATCTAAATTGTCAATTGGCACAGCCAACTACTCCCGATCCTGACACTAAACCTCAAGTTCAACAGCATTTAGGTACTTAAAGGAACAGTTCACACCCAAAAATGAGAGGCCATCCAAGATGTAGATGACTTTGTTTCTCCCTTAGATTTGGAGAAATATAGCTCTGTAGTGAATGGCTGCCGTCAGAATGAGAGTCCAAACAGCTGATAAAAACATCATAATAACTCACAAATAAGATGTTTTTAACTTCAAACCCTTGCTTCCGGCTAAAATATTAGTTTATAATCCATAATAACTCTTCATCCAGCAAAAAAAGTCAACTGGTCTGAATCAAGAGAGAAATCAGCACAGATCAAGCATTGTTTACAATCCAAAACAGCTCTGAACAAATATGTGGGTGGATTTTGATGTGAGAGACAACAGGCAATAGACTTGTTCACTGTATGAAGCATTATTATGGATTAATGGTTTAAGTTAAAAATCATCTTAATGATTGATTTGTGAAGCTTTTCACAAGATGTTAACTGATGGACTGAAGTGGTGTGGATTACTTGTGGATTATTGTGATGTTTTTATCAGCTGTTTGGACTCTCATTCTGACGGCACCCATTCACTGCAGAGGATCCATTGGTCAGACAGTGATGTATTGCTGCATTTCTCCAAAACTGATGAAGAAACAAACTCATCCATATCTTGGAAGGCCTGAGGGTGAGCACATTCACAGCAAGTTTTCATTTTCATGTGAACTAATCCTTTAAGTCACAATTAACATCTGAATTAGGTAATAAAGTAAAGAAAAATGCAAGATTGAGCACAAACAATAGATCTAATTCAATGACACAGAGCTGCTTTACAGCTGAAATTGAAGTTGTTTCAACATTGACATTTTTATTCAATCTGAACTGAGCTGAATAATGACACTATTGTCTTCTGCAGAGCTGCTTTGCAAAATGAACACTGTTATTGTCCTGTGAAGCTGCTTTGAAACAATCTATAAAGTGCTATGAAAACAAATATGATTCAACATTCAGAGATTTTAAGTGTTCAAACACTTTCTAACCACATCTCCATAGTCCAGCGATCTCAGTTTCTGTCCATAACTGCTTATCGACCTTGTACGCTGAACTGCGGCTGCTGTTTTGGATTATTCTCTATTTCATTGGTCTTGAACTTGTGGCCCAGACAACACGCACACAAACTAGACCACCCCAGAGGACTCTAAGCTTTCAACTGTGAACAATTTCACAGCTCAATGAACAATTTTCACAACAATGGTCTCCCTCGTGCCACAGAAAACAAAATTCTTCCTGGATATCACTCCCACATCGACTCGAGTTGTGTGTCGTGAAACAAGCCTGTTGAGGAACTTGATGACACTTAAGATGGGCGCTGTCATGCTTTACCAAATATAAGGAATGTTTAATTAAAGGAATAGCTCACCGAAATGAAATTCTGCCACCATTTACTCATCCTGATGTTGTTGTTTCCATTACTGTTTCCCATATAACAGACAAAAGATGAGAAGATTTTTGTACATAATGATAAAAATTGTCTTTTTCTTACACAGATCTATTGTATGACCTCATTAGACTTGGAATATAGAACATCTGTCACATAGACTAATTTTACGATACTTTAATACTGTAATTACATGTGGGTTTTTTTCCTTATTGAACATATTTTGCATGTGTGTGTGTTTTTTTCACATATTTTACATATATTTTTATTGCATGGAAAGGAGCAGCATCAGCAATCTGCTAAACATCTCATTTTGTATTCTACAGAATAAAAAGATATATGGGTTTGATAAAACCTGTATGACAGGAATTTAACGATCTAATTGTCATTATTGGAGAAATACTCTTATGAAAAAGAAGTGTGCTTAATAGTATTGAATATGTACTTCAAATCTATTATAAAATGTATTTGTAGATAATATAATATTAATGAATGCACACTATCATTTAAAAGTTTTGGGTTAGTAAGATTTTTTTTTTAAAGGCATTAATATTTTTATTAAAAAGTAATCATTTTTTAATAAATAAAAATATATATTATTATTATTAAATTATTAATAATTTATTAATACATTAAATTGATCAAAAGTTATTGTTAAGACATTTATAGTGTATATATTTTTTTAAAACTGTAAAATATTAATATTAATGAAAATATACACTTTCTTGACTGTTTCTTAACACACTCAGGTACACCTTTAAAAAGTGGACTTTGTAATTATGTCAAATTAAAAGTTTCACTTTAATTTTTTTTTTTTGTGCTTTAAGGAAATACACTTATTTTGATGTGCATACTACATGTAAAGTACTTGTAAAGTACTTGCCAGAACATTTTATTCATTTTATTCATTTATTCATTTCAAACACAACAGAAGTTATTATGAAATTACATATAAAGATGTATGGAAAGTCCTACTTAAGTATGTCAAAAACTCAACCAAGTGCATTTCAGAACACAAATTAAGATATTTTTGATGAAATCCAAACAACAACAACAAAAAACATTCAAAATATCTTCATTTGTGTTCTGAAGATGAAAGAAGGTCTTACAGGTTTGGAACGACATGAGGGTGAGCAATTAAAGACAGAGTTTTAATTTTTGGGTGAACTATCCCTTTAAGTGTCAGAAAACCTTTTATTTAATTTGCACTTAGAATGATTTTTTGAAATTATAAATAAAACAAAGATAATTGGAGTGCATTTTACAAAAAAAAAAATGCTATTTCAGACTTTCTATTAAAAATGTAAAAATTTTCACATTTAATTTAAAATGTAGCTTTGATGAGCAGAAGAGACAGAAGGATATGACATGATGCTAAAATTTCAGCTTTGATCACAGAAATAAATTACATTTTAAAACATTCAAATTTGAATTTAAATCAGTTCAAATCAATAAAAATTTGTTTAAAATTGTAATATTTCACAAAATTACTGTTTTACTGTATTTTTGATCAAACAAATGCAGCCTTAGTAAGCATAAAAACTCACTAATGTTCAAAAACATTTTAAAAAAATCCTTAAAAATCGCTAGTATATGTCACTAACACCTTCACGTAATATATTGAAATAAACATTTTGAAGTAGAAAGAATGAAATACTATTGTTTTGTAACATAATATATTTTTAGAGTGTAGTTTAAACCCAAACATGCTTGCTAATCCCATTTTAATGTGAACTATCCCTTTAAGTGTCAGAAAACATTTTATTTAATGCTATTTCAGACTTTCTACATTAAAAAATCCACATTTAATTCAATATGTTACTTTAGTTACTTATTATTAATTGTGAAATTTATTAGAAAAAGGTTTTTACACCATTTTTCAGTGTATAATATTTGCATAATTTTGCATTAAAATTTGTGTACATCTTTTTTCACATGAGTATTTCTTTAAAACCACAAACACACACACACACACACACACACGTCCCTTCACATACGCATATGGTGACGTCTTTCAGCCTGCAATTAGTAATACGTTAGCTTGTCTCCAGTGAGCGTTCAACGAGTTTCTCAGCCAGTGAAATTAACCACCTTCATCTTCCAGCCGACTGGCCTCAGGGCACCAAACAGGAAGTACATCAAAGTCTCTATTAAGCGAGAAACACACACACACACACATACACACAGGCAACATATTTGGTGACAAATAACTTGTGTGCTCCTAAGTGCTTCTGGGTAGAAGTTTCTAAATGAATTGGGTGTCCTGAGCCACCAAGAATAAACAGGTCAGAGAGAGTTAGTTCTGTCCATGTGGAGGAAGTGACCCCTGGAGGATGATGGACCAGCTTTTCAACTCTACAACTCGACTTCATTATGTCCTTTTATCTATCTGCACACAACTCCGTAAACGTTAGCTAAGGACACGGCTGACACTGTAAGGCACGTGGGAAGGAAAGTTTTGTACAAGTAAATAATTTGCAAGCCGAGAGAGGTTTGACAAAATACAAGTGTAATGAAAATAAATGCAAACTTGATTGCTTTTATTTTGTTTTCTGAAAAACAGATTAAAATTTCCAAATGCAATTTACGTGGAACACTTTTCATCAGTCAGATTAAATGAAACTAATTAAAACCGTAACTCAGCTCTTATTTTACCAATTAGCTGCGACTGAAATTATGTCAACACATTTTTACAAATATTTAAACTCAGCAGGAGTTTTCTGATATTAAAACTGATTAATACACACAAACGTTTGGGGTTGGTAAGATTTTTTCATTTTATTTTATTATCTCACTATTAATCATTTTATAATTTCTTATTCATTTATAGTAATGGTAAATAGAGCAAATATATTAAATTGATCAAAAGTGATAATATATTTAAAATGCTACAGCAGATTTCTATTTTAAGTCTATATGCTGTTATTCGAACTTCATAAAATAATCCTGAAAAAATCATGGACTCCACAAAAATATTAACTATTTTCAACACTGATAACCTGCATATTAGAATAATTTCTGATCATGTGACACTTATGGAGCTGAAAATTCAGCTTTGCATTACAAAAATATATTACATTTTACAATATATTCACATAGAAATAAGCTATTTTAAATGGTAATAATTTTTAGAATTTTACTATTTTTACTGTATTTTTAAGCAAACGCAGCCTTGAAGACAAGATGAAATGGTAGTGTATGATCACAGAAATAAATTACATTTTAAAACATATTCAAATAGGAAACAGTTGTTTGAAATTGTAATTACTCTTTTTACTGTATTTTTGATCAAACAAATGCAGCCGTAGTGAGCATAAAAGACTTTTTCAAAAACATACACAAAAAAAATCCTCAAAAATTACTACTAAATGTCACAAATAATTACACATAAAGCAAGTGGCATATTGAATTAAACATGACATTTAACAGCATTTTATTGTAAAATAAAATATTTTTTTTAGGGTGTAGTTTAAACCCAAACATGCTTGCTAATCCCACTTTAATGTGCAGTGTTAATTATAAATATAAGCCTTCAGTATATTGACTTCCTGAAGAGTGCAAACACTGCTGGGTGGAATTACTAAGAATTAATAGCACCAACTGATAGTGATTCACTAAAGGAGTTATGCAAATCAGGTAACGACACAAGCGTGCCCATAAAATCTGTGCTGAGAGCAATTTGCATGGTGCAGTTCCCCATCTCACAGGTTGGTTCTGAGTGTTTGGTTACTTTACTGGGACTTACATCATCAGTCTGCCACTGCGATCCAAACAATCGGCTAATTTAAATGTCAAAATATGTGAATAAATACCTAATTATACACTTTTCTACCTTATTTGATCACATTTTGATAAATTACTGTTGGACTTATCAATAAAATTACACACGAACATCTTATTCAACAGATTTTTGTGCATACTAATAGTGCAATCTATAATAAACTTAATTTACATACAATGAAAGAAGGCATGTTTGTGATGAATGACAATGACTTAACATACATATTCATTGCACACTCCCTTTCTTTTTTAAAGTAGATTGCTGGTACACGGTTAATAAATAAGATTTTCACTGAATTTCCTACAAAGCAGCCATGTGTCAGATCAGCCTAACACTCTGAACCGACCTGCGAGATGGGGAATTTCACCGTGCTAATTGTGTTGAGCACACATTTTGTGCCGTTACCTGATTTGCATAATTCCTTTAGTGAATCAGGTGCTAGAACAAAGCAGAAAGCACATGCAAAATAAACTGGAGTGAATTCCCTCCTCATTATTTCTGTTTGGTGCAGCCAGCAGTGCAGAAATTACACACTACATTTTTAAAGGAATAGCTCACCAAAAATAACATTTAGCAGAAAATGACCTCACTCTCAGGTCATCCAAAACCTAGATGAGTTTGTGTCTTCACCCGATTTGGAGAAATGTGTCATTCCATCACCTGCTCACCAATGGATCCTCTACAGTGAATGGGTGCCGTCAGAATGAGAGTCCAAACAGCTGATAAAAACATCACAATAATCCACAAGTAATCCACACCACTCCAGTCCATCAGTTAACATTTTAAAAAGCCAAAAGCTGCATGTTGTAAAAAACAAATTCATTATTGAGACATTTTTTTAACTTAAAACCATTATTTACAGAGATCATAATCCATAACAATGCTCTCCTGAATCAGGAGAGAAATCTGTACAGGCTGTTAACAAGCCAAAACAGTACAAAACATCTTAAAACAAATATGTGGGATGATTTTGATGTGAGAGACAACAGGAAATTGACTACTTTTTTATTGGAGGAAGCATTTTTATGGATTATAGACTCGTATTTTAGTTAAAAACGTCTTAATGATGGATTTGTTTCTTACAAACATGCAGCTTTTCTCTTCACAAGATGTTCATTGATAGACTGGAGTGGTAGGATTACTTGTGGATTATTGTGATGTTTTTATCATCTTTTTGGACTCTCATTTTGACGGCACCCGTTCACTTCAGAGGATCCATTGGTGAGCAGCTGATGCGATGCTACATTGAGGCCTGAGGTTGAGGAGGTTTTCAGCACATTTTAATTTTTGTGCAAACTACTCATTTAAAGCTCTGGAGGAGGATTCATCCAGACTATCAGATGAGCCTGATGTCGTATGTAAATGATTCTGGGATGAGTAGATTGGTGCTCTCAGAGGGTTTATCTTAAGGGTTCATTGCCTGGCCAGGTTAAATGAGAGACACTGAGTATATGAGTCTGGGTAAGAGATAGTTCAAATGCAACCCTCTGTCGGAGATGATCAAACATCTCATCTTAAACAGAAAGCCTAACGCTTATGCTCCTGCACAGTTTTCTTTGCACGCATCTTATTTGTCATGCAGATAAAACACATTCAAACCGAAAGCTAAATTGTAACCACTCAGGGGTTTTATTTAAGAAAAGACAACATGCACAACATGTCGGTTTTCTTTTGAAATATTCTTCTGCTTCAGGGTAAAATCATCTGTACACACACATACACATACTCCTGCTGTGTTGCTGGTGTGTTTTTGATAGATTTTTTTGGACGGCGTCTCTCTAAAGGCTCCTGACATCATATGTCCAGCAGATCTTCCAGCTGTGTGGATCAGTATCTCATTAACATCAGCGACACACAAGATGAGCTGTTTACTAAGTCAAGCATCACTGTCACTAATGCTCATATTTAGAAAGTGATTTTAACAAACCCAGAATGATAAATGATGAACAACAAATCCCACAGATTTGATGTACATTTCTAGAGATCTGTTCTAAAATGCAACCACCCAGAATAATCTACTGGAACTCCTAATCTGAGCCGCACAGCTGTTCGCCTGATGTCTTTTACATTAATGAACAATATGTCACACTCTGTGAGAAAAAGAAATAAGGGAGACAAAGAGACAGAGTGAGAGGGATTGCTGGTATGCAATCACTTCATATGTGTATTTACTAGATATGAATAAATCATCATGCTAATATATGTAAAAAACCTGCCTTAGATATTCATGACATGTCATCGCGTGAAATTATTTTGCTTTAAATGTGCTGGGATAAATATATGCTGTACGCATGCAGTATATGCATTGCAAAAAGATGCTCAAACACATGCCGGACCTTATGCATGAGATTGTGTTCTTTAATCTCGGCGCGTCAGCGCTCGTCCGTTCGGGCAGGTGGCGGCTCCGGGTGGAAGAGCAGATTTGCTGTAATCCACAAGTCAGTTTTTCCACTGATAACAACCACAATAAAAAGCATGCTGACATACAAAGAAGATTTTAAAAACAGAGTTACAGCTCTGAAACCTCACTCGATTTTGAGCAGCTGCACTGAAAAAAAAAAAAAACAGTGAAAGAGAGCCATAAATATATGTGGATCAAAAAAATTAATCAAAGTTGTCCTAAGACAAGAATGGGTATTGTTTTGGTGAAAGGTTTTGATCTACTTCAAATGTTGACTACTGTATACTTGAATATTTACATATGGCTCTCTTTCACCGTTTTTTTTTAAATAATTATGGAGAATAATTCAAATTCAAATAATTTTGAAAAAAATCAATGCAAGTGAAAATCTTTACACCTACATCTGACAAAATCTCAATTAAAAATGGCAATTTCAAACTACAAATGGCAAAATAAAATAGAATAAAATTAATAAATAATCAACAATAAATATATAATTAATAATAACTTAACAACAATAGTATATAAAATAATTAAAAAAAAATAAAAAATTAATATTATATATATTAATTATATATATATATATATATATATATAATTTTGTACCTAAAAGAAATGCATTTATTTGTTTGTTTGTTTGTTTATTTATTATGACTTTGTAACTCTTTTGTTTAAATTGAGATATTACCAGTTTTAAGGTTAAAGATCTTCATAAGGAACCTAAACATTTTTGGAGATTTTAATCTCTCTCAAATTTGCTAAAAAACACAATATTTCCACTACTAGCCAGTAGTGTTTGGACCATTATAGTCCATTTATTAGACTTTAATTTCTTTAATTTCACAGACTTGTTCAATGTAAGTACTTCAATACTTTGACAATACTGCACTCATTTACAGTTGAACCAGTGAAGCTTTGCTATTAACTGATTATTAGGTTATGAGAATGATATAACTCTCATAACTGAGGTAATAAAGTTTATCGCTCAGTCCAGCATGACACTCATTTCAGATCTGAGTACAGCAGCTGTGAACACTCACTGCTGAATATGTGCTTTTTTGGTGCGGATCCATACTGAATCAAGCTATTTTCTATTCATAACACCGAAGACGAACAGAGTTTGATCCAAGTGTGATCTAAAAGTTTTATAGTGAGTGCCAGGTTTGCTTCTAGCTTACATTTCTGTAATATTTATTTATTACATTAGCACAAAGAAGCGAATGCATGCTGGGATTTTAAAGCAGAACTGATAATGCTATTCCGTTGAGCAGAAAATGTCGATATTTTACCACCCAGTGCAGAAGGAGATCAATACAATATGATTATTTATATCTTACACAGAGAGGCTACAGAGCAAATGGGATTTGTATTTTTCACAACCACTGTCGTTTGAGATTCTAATGAGAGCATCTGAACAAAAATACAGGTTTGGGTGCGTATTACATTCATGCTTTTATCAAAAGCGACTTATGAAAGAAGAACAAACCGTACAATAAATACACTGTTCACAATTCGATATGGCGAGTCGATATGACTATCCCAAATCTTAAACAGCAACAATGTAAAAGTAAAAACAAACATCCAAACGCACATTGTCAAAACACAAATGCTAAATCCAAAATTGCAGGTTTTTAAACGCCAAAAGTTCAGACTTATAGATCAAGTGTGTGTGTTTGTGTTTATGTGCCTTAAAGCAAATGCATTCTGCCTCATATCAACGTCAACGTGTCAACACAAACTAATCTGGATTATATTCAAATGAAAGAGAGGTTTCTGAACGTGCCCTCCAGAAAAAAAACACAAATGAAAGGAAAATGAAACTGCACAAAGGTTTGAGCTTTTCTTTCTGTGACATCTCACGTTAACATGTCAATCCATATTAAAAAAGAAATGACAGCAGAGGCTGAGAGGTGTGCGGTAACACTGTGTGTGTGTGTGTGTGTGTGTGTGAAATCTATAGATTGCCATTATCTCGACACCTGGTTCCTATGGCAACCTAAAGATGGTTCAGTTCAAAAAGGCTGTGTGTGTGTGTGTGTGTGACACACCTCCAAGAAGAAGATATAAACGCTCAAATACTACAGAAACAGCAGCAGTAGGACATCAGCTGCAGGTCATCCCTGGTGTGTTTTATTGTGTGTGCGAATCTTCAGTCTGTGAGATGTGAATTTCAATATCACTGTTCATATTGTCTGTCTTAAAGGGACAAAAAAAAGAAAATTCTGTCATTTAATATGCCTCCACACGTTCCAAACCTGTATGAGTTTCTTTCATCTGTTGAACACAAAAGAAGTTATTTTGAAGAATGTGGGAAACCAAACAGTTGACGGTAGCCATTGACTTCCACAATAGTTTTTTTCCAGGGCTCCAGACTCCGACCATGTTTTCTGTCTGTGCGACTAAATTTTGTAAGCGGTTGCACTGGCGTGACCACCACATTGTTCAACTCATAACAGCTGCTATTTCTGTTAAATATGAGAAAGTTATGTCGTTATGCCAGTAGATGGCGAAAAGGGGCTGTTAATAATGTATTTGTCTTTGATCATTTAATCAAAAACACCGATTCATCCAGTAATGAACCAAGTAAATCTTGAGTGAATCACTGAATCATTTACTTATATATTAGGCCTACATGTGATTTTGTTTATTTTTCTAATGTTTTTTTTCTTCAAAATCATACGAGAACTACAGCTTCCATTTAAAAAAAACAACAACAACCCAATTTATCCAGAATCACACAGCTCTATTTTGCAAACAGCTCTTAAGTGAATCTTTTTATGTAGCCTGTTGATTTTTGTTCATGGTATTCAGCTGCAGCTAAATGTTTAGCAAAAAAAGAAAAAGAATAAATACGCTTGATGTCATCTTTTACACACATTGGAATCGAAACTGGGAATCGAAAAGAATCGAAATCGGAAAGCGGAAATGGAACTGAAAATATTCTAACGATACCCAACTCTACTTACTCTGGAACCAAAGTTGATTTCGCAGTACTGCTACGGCACAGTGCTGCGAGATCTAGTGAAAAGCGTTTGAATTCGCCACACAAAGAAAAGGTTGCTGCAAGATATACTGAGAATCATTCAAATTGTGCCCAAAAGTCTGTGTTATAAACAGCGCTGACGTGCGTCAGAAAACCAGTAACGCTAACTGTAACTATGGTGTTGATGTAGAAACAGTCAAATGTTATTGCATTATTCATTTAATGGATTGTACAACTGTTTGAGAGAGAAATTCAAGCACTTTTCAATGACTTTCAAGCATTTCGCACAACTATTTCCAGCACGTTAAAGCTCTAAAATGATCCAATTTGAATGTTATTTTTAATGTAATGACCTAAATATACTTTGTGGTAAACAAACGCTTAAGTAAAATAAAAAAAAATGCATAAAATCACCATTATAACAAGTAGATGACAGCAGCAGAGGAGCACGTATTGGCTTATTAGTCATTCATTTCTACTTTTTGTTTTGTATTTTGAAATTATAAAATCACTATTATAAAATATCAAATCATCAAGAAATCAGATTTTGTCAGAGTTTTGGTATATCAATTTGCAACTAAATCACACATAATCACTAAAGTTGTTGGTCAGTTCCATATAATGCTATAGAAGAATAATGTTACATTTAATAACACATTTTCTACATAAAAATTAGACTTTGCACGTTACTGTTAAAAAGTACATTTTGTATGCTTCCCAACTCAAGCTTAGTGCTTTACTGTCAAATCTGTATAACCATGAAATAAACAAGAAAACAACATGTAATATTACTAGTAACTATACTTATTAATGCAAAACGGCGCTACCAAATCTGGTCCTGGTGCCACCATCTGTAGTACTTAGTGGCGCTGGTGCCACTTCTCTCAAACGTTAGTCTGAAACCATGAATACTATGGAAGTCAATGGCTACCGTCAGCCACTGTCTATGAAGCCTATGAAAAAACATACTGGATAAGGAAGCATCAAAATAATTTAGCAGTAATTAAAGTAAAAATAATGATTCTACAGAAAAAAAGTACAAAAGACTCAACTATTCAGGCTCACAGTTTTCGAAAATTCAGTACGATATAAGATCAAAAGCAAATTCCTTGTGACATACTGTTTTATAATGTATTGCAGTCTCTAAAAGTGTGCTCATGAATTAACAGTGTATTTAAATGATTTATAAAAGATACGGAGGATTAAAGAGTGCATTAGAAAGCATTATGAAAACCTTAAAAAATGCATCATACAGGTTTCATGAAATTAAAAACGCTGTCTTTAAAGGTTTGCGTTAGCTTTATTGAAAAGTAACAGAAGCCTATGGCATGTCCTCAATGAGAATGTGAGTTTGAATCAGAGGGAATTGCCTTTTAAATGATCTACTGTCGTGTGTGTGTGTGTGTTTGTGTGTGGAGGAGAGAATAACCTTGCAATTCATTCACCTTTTACTTTCAAGAACAGTTTTGTGTCTGTGTGTGTGTGTCCTTTTATTCTCTCAACTTTCAAAAGCAGACAATCTGTGGTCAGAAGCACAGCAGACGGTGTGTGTGTGTGTGTGTGTGTGTGTGTGTGTGTCTGTGTGTGTCTCAGCCTTTGACAGCAGACCATCTGTGGTTTGAATCAAATATCACAGGTGAATCTGAATCCTAGAGAGTTTGTTCCAAATTTATTTTTGAAACACTGAAGCCAAACTGTCCTACTGTCATCAACATCAAACACTACATAACAGCACTCTTTGAAGAGTCTGTATAAGAGTCACAATAGAAATACTGCAGCTTAATTTTAATGTAGTTTGCAGACATACTCAACACAAAGCTTCCTCTCCAGTCCAGCCAGGTCAAATTTACAGAAACAACTTATTTGAAAGCATGGTGATGACATCACCGCTCATTAACATATGGCCGCCCATTTTACATATCATTACATTTACTGTTCCTGGTTCAAGGAAATGTTATAGGGAGACTTCAGACAAACTGCTACCAAACCAAATAATATTGCTCCTTGAAAAGCATGAAAGAGGCTGCAGAAAGAGCCAAACATAAACCTACATCACATATGGCGTTTCTCAAACACTCAGGCCAAGTGTGATGTAAAACCAGCTTGAGTTCTGCTCGGAAACAATCGATCTGTGACATGTGTTGCTCTCGGATCTGAACAGAAACACAGTCAGAAGTAAAAACACGCCAGCAACCCCACAGAGACGGTAAAAACCGGAACAGGAGAGACTCACCCTCCATTGCGTACTTCATATCCATGGCGAAGAGAGTCCACATGATTTCAGCACTAATTCTACCCATATTCAACTCTTGAGGGAACCTGAAAGTAAATAAAAACAGACTTCGTTACAACAGTACAGTTATGCATTCATCATCACTCCGTCCGTGTCCTGGTCTAGACCTAAAAACCTGTTCTCTGTACCTCATATGCAGCAATGAATTCAAATTAATTACTTTAAAAACGAAACATTTACTTTATATTTAGAAACACAAAATAAATAAATAATTCTAAAAATATTAACTAATTTGTAGAATCTATATTTTAATGGCATTTTTATTGGAAATATTTTTATAAAATCCAAAAATAAATAAATAAAACATTAAATGAAATAATGAATAACAAATAAGTGTCTGAAATGTATTACATTTTTTTTATTTTAATACTTTTTATTTATAAATTGCTAAAGAAGGAAAGAAAGAAATGAATGAATGAATGAATTAATTTATTTATTTATTTATTGTGAAGTATGAATAATAAATAAGTGTTTGAAATTTGTTAAATATATATTTTAATGACATTTTATTTGAAATTTTCAAAATAGCATTTGAATATAATGCAATAATAAACTTAGCAAATATGTATTTTAATTACTTTTTTACTGGAATTTTTGTAATAATAAATTACAAAAATAAATGTAAAAACTACACTTCATGAAAGTGAGATAAATAAATAACAGATTGAAATTGGTTAAATATATATTTTAATGAGTTTTTTTAGAATATTTTTTTATAAATTCCTAAAGAAAGAAATAACTGAATGAATGAATGAATGAATAATAAATAAAAGTATGAAAATAATGTTATAATAAATTTAGCAAATATATATTTTAATTACTTTTTTATTTAAATTCTTTTTATTAAAAATTACATAAATAAAAAAAAAATGAAAATGAGATAAATGTTTGAAATTTGTTAAATATATATTTTTTTGAATTTTTACTAGAATAATTTTTAGAAATTCCTAAAGAAAGACAGAAAGAAAGAAAGAAAGAAAATGAATAATAAATAAGTGTTTAAAAATAAAATGAATACTGTAATCCATAAATAATCCATAAATAAATAAGTGTTTCAAATTGGTTAAATATATATTTTTATAAATTTTTACTAGAATAATTTTTAGAAATTCCTAAAAAAAGAAAGAAAATGAATAATAAATGTTTAAAAATAAGATGAATACTGTAATCCATAAATAATCCATAAATAAATAAGTGTTTGAAATTGGTTAAATATGTATTTTAACAAATTTTTACAAGAATAATTTTTAGAAATTCCTAAAGAAAGAAAGAAAGAAAGAAAATTAATAATAAATAAGTGTTTAAAAATAAAATGAATACTGTAATCCAGCATTTCAAGCAGAGTCAATTCTAGAAGTCTAGTCTAGGTCTTGGAGTTTCTGGTCACTCCACCTCTGAATCTCCATTCACTACTTAACACACAAACCCTCTTAAAAACACCTGTATTCCTGACACAGATGTAACTGATCATATGACATGAGTCCAGTTAGAAACACATCCTTCCATCACTATGACAGAGAGAAGAGAGGGCTGTAAAAGGGTCCTGCCCCGCTTTTACACGCATGTGTGTTTTCCACATACGAGCAGATTCTGCTCGCGACCACCAATTCCATCCCATCGCACGCGCTGTTTCCATGGCAACCGCCACCGTACCGTATCAGCGAGTGAAGCGATCATTTCTCTGCTCTCCCCCACTGATCAAAAACAATCTCAGATCAATCTACACCAGACCCAACCCACTTTAATTGCTTTAGGAGCGACAGAAGCAGCTCTCAGAGATGGACACATATGGATGCAGATGAACACAGGATGATCATAAACTCTCATAGTGATGGAAGGACGCGTTCCTAACCGAGTCATTTACTACGCTACATTTAATGAGAATCTCTCGCTCTCGATGATTCTTTGCTCTGACAGATTCTGTGCTGTAAAAATGAATTTTAGACTTTTATAAAGCACCAAAATCCAATTTGGTTCTCAAATCTTTAGGGCTGACCCTCCACACTGTCATTTTGCAAATAATGATCCAGATCCATTTGTTCAGATAATACTACAGCGGTGACTTAAATTCAGCATGAAACATCGTTCACAAGCCATTTTGCTTCTATAAAGTGATTTATTACGCAAAACTGCTTTAATATGTTGGGATGTTTCTTGAGCAGCAAATAAGCATATTAGAATGATTTCTGAAGTATCATGTGACACTAAAGATGGAATAATGATGCTGAAAATTCAGCTTTGATCACAGCTATAAATTACACTTTACAATATATTCACATAGAAAACAGCTATTTTAAATCAAAATAATATATCACATTTTTACTGTATAAATGCAGCCTTAGTGAGCAGAAGAGACATCTTTCAAAAGCATTAAAAATTCTTACCAAACCATTAGTGTAAGCTTTTGAGGCATAGCTGCAATTCATATATTTATGCCGTTTGTGTGTGTGTGTGTGTGTGTGTGTGTGTGTGAAATTGCACACACGTTTCACATCATTTATTACTTTGGGAAAGAGTGCATTCACATGAAGCTCAAGATGATATTTTATGCACGACATTTGAAAAATGCTGCATCCCTAATAATGAAAACCTGAAATCCAATCCTTTGTAAAAGTTCAAAGCTTTCTATGAATGTGTTTTGGATTTGTTTTCTGCTGCCTGTTGAAACAAAGATTTATTTCCTTTATTTCAGAGTTTGTGTGGCAACGCTGTACTAATATTCCTCCAATATTCTGCTCAAAGGTTGTTCTAAACAAATACCAAATAATTCAGCACAAATCTCTGAACCTACACACTCCATCCATAATTTATTTTCTAACATAAACCTCAATGTACTATCTGATGTTGGTAAACTTTATACATTAATAAATGTAAGATTATTGTTTAAAAATCTCACACTGAATTGATAGAATGTTCATTACTCAAAACAAGACATGATGTCATTGTGATTGGTTTGTCGTTACAACATCATCTTGTTATGTATATGTTATATGTTGATTCTTGTGTGCAGTAAAGCGAGTCTGATGCTGAATTTAATCCTAAAACAAAACAGCGAAACAACTTATTTTGCCCGTAACACAGGTTTGTCTCCGATTTAGAGAAAACAACCAACATCAAATCAGTTAAAACTCAATCAAAACATTAAATCAGTCATTTTTCTCAGATGCAGAGTTGCTGCATTTTGTTTTTGAAGAGCAGTGTGATTCCCAAGCAACTCTAGTTTCCTCTTCAGTATTTAATTGAGAGCAAAACTAATGACCCTATAAGTCCAGTAACATCTCACATACTCAGACTACTGCAAAAAGTGAGATAAAAGATAAGAGAGAGTTAAATAAACAGAAACACTTGAAGCGAATCGAGGGATCTCTGGGTTTGTCCAAGATGCTGAATTATTCACAACTAATGCCTGCCTGTGAATTTCTGTTGGAGAATAGCTGTCGATGTCTATTTTGCGCATATACACACACACACGTACGTCACATATTGCATTTCATTGCAATGTGCTTATGAAATACTGCAATCCACACTTTCAGAACATCCCAAAATCATCATAGAACAAAGGAAAGATTTCAGTGCTCAGACATTGCTCTTTTATATCTTTGGAGATTCTCAGTATCAACTTTGTCTCAGATGTTTTTGAGTGCACAGCTTTAAAATGAATATAATCAGATCATTTGATCGAAGAAGAATTGCAAAAATTGCAAAAGTGTTTTGGGAAAATCTGAGCACAGTTTGCTTTGCTTTGCAAACATTGCTTGGCTCTTTTATTGAAACAGACCCTGTCAGACATCTGGGAAGCTCTTCATTTAATCTCATTGCTGTCTAGGAGAAAAAACTCAGATAATATATATAAGATGTTATATATATTATAAGCTATTTGCAATGAGCTATTGCAGTTTTTCTTGTGGGAAAAACACAGCAACATGCGGAACAAATGCATTCGGATGGCTTCACAGTGTGTGTGTGATACGTACTGGTTAATGATGGGTGTGTAGGCCATTCTGTCCTCATCAATAACAGACACCATCAACGTGATCAGTTTGGGCCAGAAGTCCAGGTTCTTGATGGACGGACCCTGTTCCTCGCGAGGCAGTTCCTGCTTCTTAGCCTGCAAAAACAGAGAGACAAAAGATTAATACAGATAATGAATATCTCTCCGTTTCCCCCTATGTGTTTAGAGTTTAAATAATTCAGTCCAGTTAACTGATGGGATAGAGGCAGATCTGAGCACTCGGCACTCCGGTTAAGTGTTTTTGCTTCATAAGACACATTTTGTTAGGTGGTGCCAACACACACGCGGAGGACTCTGGTCTCTGATTAAAATCATTATACTTAACACATTCGTATTTACTGTTTCCTGCCCTTTAAGCTCATTAATGTCTTCAATAATTATGTAAATTATGCAGTTTTGCAACAACTCCAGCCAAACCATTTACTAAAGATACTCTCGCAGGGTCAATTCTAGTAGTCAATGTACAACGGTAGACTAGTAGAAAAGAATACTAATCTGTTTAGACTGGTAACTAACTCAGTGGTTCTTAAACAGCAAACCTCAAGATGGCTTAAATTGGTTTAAAAATAGACATAAGCTTTACAAAAAAAAGCTAAAACAAATGAAAATCAAGATTTTTGTTTTGTTTTGTTATTTGTTTTGCCAAGCACAATCCTTAACCTTAGTCTTAATACTCAAGTCATGTAAATGCACTGGTTAAGAAGAGAGGGATCCCTAAGGAACATTCAGCTCCCGAAATTAAATTATTTTAATTACTTACTTATAATCTATAGTCATAGTTTCTGTAAATTAAAAACAAATAAACCAACAAAACCTTGTCATTAGTGCAGATGTAGCAGAGGAAAGCTATTAGTCACTTGAATATAATGTGAATATAAAGTGGAACATCTTGAAGTCAGGTTGAGAAGTACTGCTCTAACTCATAAATAAAACATGTAATCACAATAAAGAACACTATTAGGAAATATCAAGATGTTGCAATGGATCATAAAAGTCAAAATTACAAGGCAACCCATGATATCCATCAAGCAAAGCCAAGGTAAACAGGATGTTTAAAATAAAATAAATTAAAAATAAAATAAAATACTGGGATAAATGGGCATCACATACAAGGGAGAATTCAGGTGAATTCAAGTTTGCTAAAATAATGCCCTAAAAACTTTTTGGCTGTTGGCACATCCAATAATCTGCGCAGCTTGGGTGACATCAGGAGGAAAGAAAGGTCATTTCAGAGGTGGAGCAATTACATTTTGATAAAAGATTGCAAAGATGAACTAGATGGACTGTTTTTCAAGGTCCGGTATGTGTACTTCAAACAAGGAAATGGAAAAGGCTCACAAGCCAAGGCCAAATAAAAGGATTTATGAATTGTGCAAAATTAAACCAGGAATGTGCTCTACAAAAGTAAAAAGTATTTAATTTTTTTTTCTACAATGTCTGACATTTTTGTTCAAGTTCCCCCTCATAATCTTTCCTCACACTTAACAGGAGTTTTTGTCTCGCTCTACGACTGCATTTCTGCCATTTCGCATAACCTGAGAAAGATTGACAGCTACAACATTAGTGTTTAACAGCGAATAAGCTGTGAAACACACACTTATATCAGAAGTAGACTGTAAGTGCATTCAAACAGAACATCTCTGCTGAACTTGCTCTCAAGATTTCTTGACCATAGCAACACCAAGGTCATGGGTTTGATTCCCAGGGAACGATTGCCCTGGATAAACTACAAACCTTGAATGCACTTAAGCCACATTGGAAAAATGCACCTGCCAAATGCATAAACAGGAATTCAACACTTACATTCTAAACAAACTTACACAACCATATTAAAGATAATGTAGGAATTGTAAATCCAAAGAAATCACCATTCAGGGCGCATCTTTAGTGCTCACATAGCTCACATGACATCAGCTATTACACCGTGAGAGTGATTGGCTGAATTACAGGTGCCACCATCTCTTGGCACACAGGTCAGAGTTTACTCCGGGGGGATGTTTGTTTATCATGGATCTGGATGGTAAAATCAGCACTCTCACTTCACTCCCCCTGCCTCTCCCACAATGCACTTCTGTCTGACATCAGGCCAGGCTTATTTGATGGACAACTGGGCACCATGCCAGGTTTATTTCGGGCATCACTCCAGGCTGTTTTCCACGGCAAGACAATTCTCAGTGAAACACGAGAGCTTTGGAATTCTGTGGTCTCTGGAAATTCTAGAATTAGATTCCTGTAGCACTGTGGGAAATTTGTGAGCTGGAGCTGTCTATGGTACTGAAGAAATAGTTACTATACTGATGCGCTGTCCATGGTACTGAAGGACTATACATGGTGCCGATTTGCTGTCCGTGGTGCTGAAACGTTATTCACTGTTGATTTGCTGCCCATGGTGCTGCAACATGGAATGGAATCTTTCTATTCATCCAGGAATTCTTGAAAAATTGTAAAAATGTATCACAGAATCACTAGAATAACTTCTGAATGATCATGTGACACTGAAGACTGGAGTAATGGCTGCTGAAAACCCAGCTTTGCATCACAGGAATAAATTATATTTTAAAATATATTACAACAGAAAACATCTATTTAAATTTTTAAAAATATCTGACATTTTTACTGTATTTTAGATCAAATAAATGGAGCCTTGGTAAGCAGAAGAGACTACACACATATTGAATTAATTTAGATGTTGACATACTCATGTATTTATCTGTCTGATGTCAGAGCGACTTGCAAGAAATCTGATTTCTCAGCATGTGTCTTTTTAAGAGTCAGTTTACAGAAATATATTAAAACAGTCAATTTTGCATTTACTAAAGAGGGTAAAAATGCATAATGGAACATGCTCTAAACATGCTTTGTGCCACATTACGTCCTGCATTACATAAGAAAAAATAACTGCTGTGTGTTTTTGTTCAACAGCAAGGTTTTTTCTCCCCTTTTCGCAAGCATGGTATTTCCTGTGAAGCCACAGCAGCAAGTGCTTCATTAGTCAGTCATCTTATCTTAAGCACCACACAGTTGAACACAAAAACCTGTGTGTGTGTGTGTGTACTAGTCTACATTTACTGTAAGTCCAGCAGTAATATACTGTGCATGCATGCATATATAAGCTCTGTTGGAGCCTAATAAGTGACTCATAAGAGACTTTCTTGTTGACGTCTGTTGTGCATACAGGTCAGTATGTGGCACATGAGCGTGCAAAACACAGTTTTACTGAAGGAAAAAGCATCTCCTTGAGGGCGTTGAGTAATATGTGCTGAATTAGATTAAAGTCAGAGAAGGAGTACAACACCAGCTCAAACTCCTCTACTGCTGCATCTGTAGGATGAGAGAAACACCTCTCCTCGATTCATGAATGTGGAACAGCAGGATACGTTACATTACAAACAAAAGATTAGGAGTAACATTTATAGAGCTAAAACACCACACATAGCAACAACCAGAATGCTTAAGGAGATACATAGAAACACCCTGGCAATGACTCACAACATTCTAGAATTGCAACAGCAGATTTTGCACAAGTAAACACAAATCACATGTTCTTCAGAAGATATAAGTATCTAGTTATTGAATTCATTCCTCTTGAACGTCTGTTTGGACCATTTACACTTGACATTGATCTTGCTTTATTTACTCTGTCTGTGTGTGTATGTGTGTGTGTCACATCTCTAATGCAAGTTCACATCAACTATGACAAGAAAGAGTGCCCACATCTGCCTGTCATCACATTGAGACAGAAGTGAGGTCATCACTACAAGACAAAGGACATCACACACACACACACACACACACGACACACTCTCCACTCAAAGACTATTTCTCATGCAGCTGAGTCACTCCACCCAAACGTGAGATTAAATGAGGGATGAATTCTCCTCAGGGCGCACGAGTGAGTGTGTGTGTATTAGATGGTGTAAGAGAACTGATTGTTGTGAAACAGAGGATTAAATTCCAGTGCAGAAGATAAAGGAAATGGAAAGATAAATATTTTATCCTTATTTTGTGTGTGACCGTGTGTGTCTGCAGGTTGCGTATTTTGAATTAGAAATGAGATACAGATCATTTTCTCAATTGTATCTATAAATTAGTTCTGTCAGCTTGAAAAAAAGATGCATGGATTGCAATTATAATGGATTAAATGAGAAAGTTTTATCATATTGTTATATAATATATTTCCTTTCCTCGTCTTCTTGTGTACACTCAATCAATGCATGTTCTTTCAAAGAAAGATGTTTGCCTTTGAAATCATTAATGCTCAATTATGTAGGTAGGAACAAGATTTGACTAGATCGTAAAAAAAGTGGCCAGCAGGAGTTTGGCAAATTATTACGTTAATGATTACAAAGACAAACATCAGACTTCAAAATATATTAAAAAAAAAGTACAAATAAAGGAAAAAGAATAGTGAAACGCTTTCTATTTTATTAGGTTGCAAACAGTGTTTGATGTTGGATTGCTACCAAAAACAAATCCATTACATTACATATTCATGGATTTGGAAGATGCTTTTATGCAAAATTTAATCCACCTCGACACAAATCAGTGTGATGACATGCATGGAGATAGCATGATGCTCTGTGTGCTGATACTCCCTCTGCTGACACATAATGGACTCTCCCGTCCTCATTCTCCCCTCTGGATGAAGATGGGCCGCTCCAAGCGCTCTCTGTCTTTCTGTGGTTATTTTCTTCCCTTAGTAGAATGTGTGTGTTTGGTGAATGTCTGTGGTGAACCCTGCAGCGGCTCTCGAGTCATTTCATTCTGAGCTGAAGATCATGCAGATCTCATCTCAAGCCTTATTTTAGGTTGCTCTTTCATTGCTCATGAGACTAAACGTCAACACGAAACAGCGTTTTACAATCCTATCATAAATCTGAGCACAGTTTGAGACATGGTTGAGATCCCTTCTGAAACCATAAAGGAAACACGTGAGATTATCAGGGTCTTTTTTGTCAGAAACACTATCTCTACTAAAAGATAATCCACATTTTAGCTTTAAAACTAAATGTTATTCATTTAAATGTATAAACTTGCGGGTTGGCATGTTTCTGATATACAAGGATGCTCCCTGAAGCTCTTGGTGTTTAGATGTAAAATATATCTCTATAATCATCTAAAACGCACGCCGGTCCTCTGCATATCACTGTAATTAGCTTTCAACTCTAATTAAAAGGTGCACTGAGGGCTTCGCATTATTGCAGGTTTCTGGTGATGTTCTTTTAGGTGTGAGTTTAACATGCATTAAATAAATCACAGCTACCTGCTCTGCTAATTGCTGCTTCTGCAATATGCGATTCTTTTACATAAATGCAAATGTAAAGTGGTTTATCTGTAAAGTGGTGAATCTCTTGAGAACAACAGGCCATATTCATCCCAAAAATCAACCAATAGGGATAGGGGGAAAAAAGAAATAATACTACTAATAATAACAATTTTGCACAAAAAGACACTGATTTTAGTCACTATTTTTGTGTTGTGACATCATTTTCATGACAATTAAGCCTAATCTCATTACTGTAATGCATCTAGAATTTTAGTTTCCATTTTTTTTAAACAGTGGTTCACAAGGCTGTAATAAAGTATTTTTTAGTCTTTATTTCCTTATGCAAAATCAGATTATTTCCCCCTTTTTTGGAAGGTCAAATAGAAAATGTAATGACCGAAAACATATATAATACATATATATACATATATAATAATAATAAAACAATACATATATAATTACTAAAATTCATTATTATAATATTATCTTATAATATTTAATTATGAACTGTTATATTGTATTACAATTATACATTAAATTCCTTTGTTATGAATAATACAAATGTAATTAATTGTCATGCAAATAATAAAATAGCCTTGATTTCTTTATTCAGTTTTTTCCCCTTTTTTTAAAGGTCAAATAGAAAATATAATAACTGAAAACACTATATAATTGTAATAAAGTATTTTTTCATATAAATCAACATTAAAGTGTTAATATTATTTAATTATAAATTATGATATATCATTAGAATGTATAAATCGAGTTTCATACTTATAAACAATAAAAATGTTATTAATTTTCATTAATAGAAAAAAAAGAAAATACACCTAAATCGTTTGTAAAGGCATCTGATAATAATCCAAAATAAAATGTAAAAAAAAAAAAATGTATCAACAGGACACAAAAACAAAAATTTATTTGCAACATTTGGCTCAGTCGACACACAAAATGCACAAAAAAACTTTTTGCAGAAAGTTTTGCAATGATGCAAGTTTGAGTGTGTGTCTGATTTATACATTCTTTTTTTGGAAGCTGAAATATGACTTGTATATGTTCTTGACTGGTTTTTCTGTCTGTTTGTAATCTCTTTATCTGTGTGAATATTCTGCCAGTTGTTCTGACTCACTGCGTCTCATCTTATTTCCACCAACCATGCGTCTTTGTTCTTTTCCAGTCCTCATGTTTCCACGGATCTCCCTCACTCACATCACACTAACAGGATTTGGTTGTTTCCCGCGCACGTGTCTTAAGAGCTTTTTGACATGATTATATAACATACCAACCCACTTCTCAGTGATGCTGCTATATTTTATATATAAGACTTCCGGAGATGGAACATTTCATTGTGCACCAAATAAAACCTCCTCTCCATGGGGCCTTTGCCTCATTTGAAGAAGAAGATGGGTCAGTTCCGCTCCAAAAGCCACTAAAAATAAAGCTCTTCACTAGCGAGAGTGAAGCTCTGGTAATTTTAGCTGCGCTGTGTTCGGGGAATCCGTGCTGTTATTTAGGGCTGATGAAGTTCTCTGGGCGCCGCTGCTGTCTGCGAGCACATGAGCTATACGTTTGAGTTCAGTGGCTGTGGACGAGCATCTGTCTTACAGACTGAAGCAATGCTGACAGTCCTGCCCTCCAGAGCTCCATAAATGTGTGAACAGAAAAAGAGGATTTCTGCAGGGCAGGATCAGTGTTATCACCAACTACAAAAACGTTAAAATAACGCTGAAATAAAACAGAAATATTAGATGAAAATGTTTTTAAAAAAATGGAAATTAGAAATGTTTACAACTGAATAAAATGTAAGTTGATGTTAAACAGCTAAAATGAAAAAAAGCTAAATGAAATAGAATATAAAATAAAATATATAAACTAATAAAAATGACAAAGCAAATAAAAAATACTAAATAAAAAAAAATATTTTGTATGCAATTAATAGCGATTAATAAAAAAAAATATATATATATATATGTATGTATGTATAATTAAAAAATATACTATAATAGTATACAATTACTAAAACCCACACTGAAACAAAAAAACCTAAATAGATATACTTTAAAAAAAAAATAAAAACTAATAAAAATGGCGAAAGCATATAACGAAATTACTAAAACTTGAATTAAAATTAAAACGAAAACTGAAAATATAAAAAAAATTGCTGATTAAAATCTACATTATTGTTTTTTAAATACTATAATAGTATACAATTTCTAAAACTTAAACTGAAATAAAAATAAACTAAATGGATATATAAAAAAATAGTAAAAATGAAAAATGCACATAAAATTACTAAAACATAAATTAAAATGAAAACTGAAAATATAAAAAAAGTTATATTAATAAATATTAATTTAATTAATATTTTTTAAATTAAAATAATAAAATGATAAAACTTGAACTAAAATAAAATAAAATCTGAAAATATTCAAATATGTATAAATGCTCTTAAATCTCACTCATACATTTGAATCTATTATTATTATTGTTATTTAAACACCGTGTCAGGAGCATGGTAAGAATAAAATGAATAAAAAAACTCAGAGAATTACCAAAACACAAATGTAAGATTAATACAAGAGAAAACTTGGAATAAACTGTATCACATGAATCATGTGATTTTCTGTGCTGTTGGAGGTTGGCACGACCTGTTCAAGATCTAGAAAAGTTCAGTGTGAATATTCTGCTAAAAAAAAAAAAACTAATTTCGTGTTTCACCGAAGAAAGAAGCCTATTCAAGACAACATGAAGGTGAGTAAATGATGACAGGCTTTTCATATTTGGTGAACTATCCCTCTATAAACCTTACAAATCAATGAAACACTGACACAAGAAACAATCTGAAGCACATTTGGGCAGTTGAGGGAGTGAAAACACCACGGCTAGAGTTTTTTCTGACAGTTTCGGCAGGCGTGACACTGTGACGGAGGATGCTGGGGTCAGCGCATCAGATCATGTTGTGTGCGAATTCGCGAGTGTGTGTGTCGTGCGAACGGACCATGAGAAATTCTGCTGTCGTGTCTGACTAGAGGGATCAGATCGAAGCGACATCACACACATACAGACACACACACACACACACACAGCAACAGCAGCAGAAATAAACAGTGTCACAACACTGCATGTACTTTACAACCGGGGTGAGGAGAGAGAGACGCTCTCTTACAGCGAGGAAACACCCGAACACTCCACACAATCAGATGTCATTGCTAAGAAAATGCATTGCAAGGTGCCATCCGGTACATATTTAACAAATCTCAATACTCAAGGCTGCCTGGGTTTCCTTCAAGTGTCTGTGCTGTTATACCACATGTGTTATTATTCAAGTTAGCTCTATATTTGTCACTGGGTGACTGAACATTTATCATTTGCATGTGTTTTGACAAATTTAAATATTCAAGTGACACGAATACACGCACAGAAAGCACATCAATCAGGTTTTCTAGCTTTTGAATATACAAATGCAGTCAAAATCATGTTAAAATGTAAGAATCCTCATAAACACGGTTGTTAAAGTCTTAAGTGAAAATAACAGGTGGAAGAGAAACCTCTATTTTGGATCTGTGCATGAGGTCTTAAAGTGACAGCAGCCTTTAATGTTATATTAAACAACAAAAGAAAAAGAGAACTCTACCATACATAGGCCAAAAATAACTATTTATTTCTTAATTCATTATTATTAATTAATTAATTAATTATTAAATCTGAACAACTGGCCCAACTAGGCCAATAAAAAACAATAAATATTTAATTATTTATTTTTATTTATTTATCACACAACACAGTTAGCCATTATGTATGCATTTGCTAACATGTTGTGTGTAGTTTCTATTGCTTATAGAGTGTTGCTATGCTCTGGGTGCTTGATGCCATAGCGATGCAGTTGCTAAGATGTTTTGTACTATTATGGTGTGTTCAAGTTCTCCTAAGAAGTTTGTGTTTATGAGTTGGGAAGTCATAATTATGATGGCAGGTGTGTTAATGAAAATTGGTGATGTAACTGGCCAGTAGAAAACATCCTTAGCTAAATAAATAAATAATTTAATATTTTTTATTTTATTTTGACAGGGCAAGCAAAAAAAAAATTGGCAACAAATACATCCTTAGCTAGCTAAATAAATAAATAAATACTTACAAAAAATAATATTTTGTATTTAATATTAATATTTTTTATTTTATTTTATTTTGACAGGGCAAGTAAAATTTTTGGCAACTAAAAATACGAACTACTGGCCAGTAGAACACAGCCTTAGCTAAAAAATAAAATAAAATAAAATAAATAAAAATAAAAATAAATAAACACATAAATAAAGATTTAAAAAATATTTTCTTTTATTCTATTCTGTAAAAAAAAAAGTAAAAAAATATATATATAAAAATAAGGCAACTAAAAATCTGAACTACTGGCCATCCTTAGCTAAAATAAATAAATAAATAAATATTTTTTAATTCAATATTAATATTTTTTATTTTATTTTATTTTATAATATTTTATTTTATTTTAGTACTGTTTTATTATTTTATTCAAAAATAAAAATTTAAAAATTTAAAAAATAAATTAAAAAATTAAAATGATTTTTTATTTAATATTAATATTATTACTATTTTATTTTTATTTATTTATTCTGACAGGGCAAGTAAAAAATTTGGCAACTAAAAATCTGAACCACTGACCAGTAGAACACATCCTTAGCATTGTGCTTGAACAAACTTTAACCAACAACTGATCCACCATAACAGTAGTACACCTGTACGAGAAAACTAACCATAAAAGAAGACCTTTTGTATTAATACTTGCTATATCATCCCTCATTTGAATATGTTTGTGGTTGCACTGATCTTAGATCATTTCTTAACGCTGCTGGTTAGTCTCCACTCTTACCTGGTCCAGTAGTTGGTTGTAGAGCTCATGGCAGTTGTCAAAGATGTATTTGTAGGTGGAGTCCAAACAGGCCTTCACACAGTCCTTAACCACCATACTGGCTCTGGGAGGATTCTGCAGCTCTTGCACCTGCGGCACAAAAACACACTCACAGTTAGTCAAACAACACACAATCAGTAAGCCATGATATTTGTAGTTGCTAAGGTGTGTTGTGTAGTTCGTAGTTTCTAAGGCTTTCTGAAAGTTCTGAGTGTTGTTATCCTCTGCGATGCCATAGCGATGTTGTTGCCAAGGTGTTTGTACTATTATGGTACGTTCAATTACAATGGCAAGTGTGTTAATATCACGCTGATTAGAGAAAATTGGCGATGTAACTTCGTCAAAACAAAACAACAAAACAGCAAGACTTTAACGCTACTTCTATAAAAACATAATAATATAAAGAATGCACATTAGCTGTGTTTTTGCTTTTTCATCTCTGAAACTTTTCTAGGTTTACTAGGGTGTTGCATAATGGCTTACGTCAAAATATTCAATGATGTTCAGTTTTTAGTCAGTTTTTATTGCCCACAATCACTAGCGTAATTCATGTCTGCAGCATAAACACTTCTGGACGAGTTAAAACATCTTTTTTTCTTTGTTCTTCCAGTATATTGTGAACTTATTTCTTTCCTTGCACAGAACAAGATGCTAAAAGCACTTGCTCTGAATATGTAAATGAATAACATGAGACTGTACATTAGTGTGCGTTTCTCTTTTTCTTATGTAACGTCTAATGTGTCCCATTCCTCCACGCACCGTGTTGGTGTTTCTGAACGCGGGCGCTAAGGGCAGGAATAAACATCGCCCCAGCATGGGCGCTCTTCCATTACCCATAATGCATTGTGACAGTTGGAGTTTTTATTCTGTGCCTGCCGGTGCTCTCTCAGTGGGCGGAGCTTCCTCTGCCTCTTTAGCCGCGCTTCACTGATTTGCCTGCTCAGACCACTCCAACTGTCAGTCATTAAGTGACAAAGCGCTTTTTATAGGATGCAAGGCCCGGCTAATGAACTGACAGCACTGTGTGAGTGTGTGACATCATCTCCTCATGCCTCAGCCTACGCTACACAACTCCAGTCCACACACACTCCTTAATTCTCACAAATCACAGGCCATCAAATCTGTATGTGGGTCAGTGACAAACAAAAATGATCAGGAGATGATGACAAGGGCGATTCTTATAAAAATCAAGTGTTAAACACAAGCCAAGTCTTTAGGAATATAATATGTTTGTATTCATGATGTGGGGAAAAAATAGACTTTTGTAGATAAAACCATTTTTGTTTTCTAAAAAAAAGGCCCTAAAATGTACAGAGCTTATAAAAGAAACATCACATAATGTAAATAAGTTGTCACTGGATAAGAATATGTGAATAACTCAATTTTGACAAAAATGTCAGATAGAACCTTATAATTCTAAGGTGACAATATATATATATATATATATATATATATATGAAACAAGTGCTATTTTTCCATTAAATTAGTATTGACATATTAAAAATGGTCTATAATTATTAATTAATTCTAAATTACAATAAATGTACATTTATTTATTTATTTTATCTGAAGAAAGTATTGAAATATCCAAAGAATAAAAAATAAACATGAAGCAAAACATTTTCATCATATATTTTTTAAAAACAAGATTTCATTCACTAGTTTTATTGGGGGTATAATATGCAACATTTGATCATTTAAAGTAATAATGAGACACCTTGACACACAATCATTAGGTCTACAGGGTAAAAAAAAAAATATTAAATTAGTTATTTAATAAATAAATGTAATAGTTATTTAGTAAATTAGTTAATTAATTAATATAATAAAATATAACATTAATACTATATATATATATATATATATATATAGTATTAATGTATATATATATAGTATTAATGTTATATTTTATTAAAAATCATATACACTACCGTTCAAAAGTTTGGGGTCAGTACATTTTTATTGTTTCTTTTTTTTCTTTTTTTCTTTTTCTTTAAGAAATTAATACTTTTATTCACCAAGGATGTATTAAGTTAATAATTAAAAGTTTATTAAAAGTTAATAATAAATAATTTACATTGTTATAAAATATTTATATTTTGAATAAACATTGTACTTTTTAAACTTGTTATTCATGAAAGAATCCTGAAAAAAAAAAAATCACAGGTTCCAAAAAATATTTGGCAGCACAACTGTTGATATTATCCAACACTGATCATTCTAATAATAAATCCGCATATTAGAATGATTTCTGAAGGATCATGTGACACTTAAGACTGGAGTAACAGCTGATAAAAATTCAGCTTTTCATCACAGGAATAAATTCTATTTTAAAGTATGTTAAAATAAAAAACATTATTTTATATTGTAAAAACAGTTTGTTTTTATTTTAATTTGACAGGAGAAGTAAAAAATTTGGCAACTAAAAATCTGAACTACTGGTCAGTAGAACACATCCTTAGCTAAAAAAAAATAGTTTTTTATTTTATTTTATTTTATTTTGACAGAAGTAAAAAAAAATGGCAACTAAAAATCTGAGAACACAACCTTAGCTAAAAAATAAATTAATTAATTTACAAATATAAAAATATATTTTTATTTCATGTTATTTTATTTTATTTTATTTTATTTTTGACAGGGCAAGCAAAAAATTTGGTGGCTAAAAATCTGAACCCATCCTTAGCATTGAGCTTTAACAACTTTAACCAACAACTGATCCACCATAACAGCAGTTCACTTGAAGGAGAAAACTAACCATAAAAGAAGACCTTTGTTTAATACTATAATATAATATAACATTATAATAAAATATAACATTAATACAATATATATAAATGTTTTATTATATAAGATATGTTTTATAAATACATTTTGTAATAATATTTTTATTAATACTAATAATACAAACTGCTTTAGTACAGTCCTTGATTTTAAGAACTGCATTGTAGTAGTTATGAATGCATTCAATGATCCAGGCCAACTTAAAAATATGCATCATCACTGACCTACATACAGTTTTGCATAAAACATTATCTATCTACATCAAAGTCCCGAAACACATTCAACCCAAATACACAAACATTCAAGTCATTACATTCAATTCATAATGCAATGCAAGCGCACCGTTTATAGGTTATGAGTTCATAATAAAAAATGCAATTTAGCAGCAAAGAAATCTTTTAATCAATGTCTACGTTTGCATACTTGCATACAGAATGTCTGCAGCCAACGGCTGTCAATGTCTGTGTTTCTAAGCATGGACTAAATCTGACAAATCTAAATGGTAAATGCGTGCACGTCCGTGCAAATGAACTTTAATAGCCTGGGAGGAGAAAGGGAGAAAAATCAATCAGTCTTTATTCTCTGTAGTAGATATGAAGGCTTTTTACAACTCATATTGACCTGCGATTACAACAGTCAGTAATATATTAAAATAAAGCGCTGCGCAGTGAACTAACAGCAGGGGCCAATCACAGCTGTGAGGGCGTCTACGAAGTCAAGAACTCTGGAATGGTGCTGTAATATATATAAATATATAAATGCCGTACCCTACAGCTCTGAGCCGTGTGGTTTTACAGGCACATTCGCTCTGAATATATTTCCCGGCTCCCCAGCAGTGAGAAATCAGCGCATTCTTTATGACTTCACAAAAAAGGCCGTACTCCCTCACACAGAGCTGAGCTATATGTCAGACAGTTTTATTGCCACGAGACCCCCAGAACAAGCGGTTCTTGTTATTGTGCTCAAATAAATTTGACTCAAGTGCATATTTCAGGAGCCAAAAGACTTTTTTTACTTCATGCAAACAAATGAGAAATCATTGAAACCCTGCAGCGCTGGTGAAAAATGTTTCATTACTGACTGTAAAGCAGCACAGCTTTATATTCGCGCCTGATGAAGCGAAACGTGAAAACAATCAGAGAATATATTCGCTTTATCTGTGCTCGCTGAAGTGAAACACATCTGAAGTCTCTCAATGTAAGAGTCTTATCAGGTAAGCTGTGATTAGCAGCTCATTAACTTCCGAGACAATCAACAGCAGATCTCTATCAGAACTGATCCAATGAATGAGTGAAATATAGCAGAATTTCACAACCAGGCTGAATTACACAGGGTCATATTTCACAACCGATTATATAAGCATAATGAAAATCAAACATATTATTCTGGATATCCAGAGATTTCATTTTCATGACTATTAAACATACTGTAAAAAAAGAATTGCTGTAATTTAGGGGGGAAAAGCTATGTTATTAAAATTGTAAAGCATTTATACATCATTATAATTTTTTAATAAATTCGTATTGGAAAAAACTGACACTGATGATTTCCATGAATGCATTACATTAATGAAAATAAGAAATCGGGGAGAATCTGGAGAAAAAAAAAATATGCTTAATTGTCATGAACATTTACATTTCTTTATGCATTAAAGAATTGCTTATTTTCCGGCGAAGGAATATTATCTTTCAAAGGAGCTTGAATTTGTATTGAAAGAATTGACAGTGATGAATTCCATAAATCTATTACAGTAATGAAAATGAGAAATAGGGGAGAATTTGGGGAAAAAGAAATTTGATTTTTAATGATTAACTGTCATGAAAATAGTAATAAAATGAAAATATATATATACAAAAAAACATACACACACACACACACACACACACACATATATATATATATATATATATATACACTACCGTTCAAAAGTTTGGGGTCAGTAAGACTTGTAATAGTCTTTAAAGAAGTCTCTTATGCTCATCAAGGCTGCATTTATTTGATTAAAAATATAGAAAAAAACAGTAATATTGCAAAATGTTTTTACAATATAAAATAATGTTTTTTATTTTAACATACTTTAAAATAGAATTTATTCCTGTGATGAAAAGCTGAATTTTTATCAGCTGTTACTCCAGTCTTAAGTGTCACATGATCCTTCAGAAATCATTCTAATATGCGGATTTATTATTAGAATGATCAGTGTTGGATAATATCAACAGTTGTGCTGCCAAATATTTTTTGGAACCTGTGATTTTTTTTTTCAGGATTCTTTCATGAATAACAAGTTTAAAAAGTACAGTGTTTATTCAAAATAGAAATATTTTATAACAATGTAAATTATTTATTATTAACTTTTAATAAACCTTTAATTATTAACTTAATACATCCTTGGTGAATAAAAGTATTAATTTCTTAAAAAAAAAAAAAAAAAGAAACAATAAAAATGTACTGACCCCAAACTTTTGAACGGTAGTGTATGTGTGTGCGTGTGTGTGTGTGTGTGTATTTACTTATTTTTTTCCTAAAAATTAGTTTTAAAGGGGTGCTATTATGCTTTTTCACTTTTTGAATTTTAGTCAGTGTGTGGTGTGTATCTTTGGGCATAAAATAGATCTACAAAGTTATAAATCTCAAAGTCCACTCCAGTGGGAGATATTTAGTTTTTAAAAAATGTCTTTCCAAGAACTACATCGAACGGCTCCTTTGACACACGAGAGCCAATGCCATTTCACAATCAAAGTTGACATAACGCTTACTTCCTTGGGCGCCAATTTTGAATTTGCATAGTAAACAGTTTTACGGCAGATTGCGGATGGTGACAGTGATTGTTTTGGCATGCGTTCTTCGGACAAATCAATCGTTTTACCTCAGAACACTTGGTATTTGTGCCCGTTATATCTTGTGTATTCTATAATATACAAATGGGTAGGTTTAGGGGTGGGGTTGGGTTAGGTGCTCAAACACGTCTAAACTGTGTAAATAAAATGTAAATAATAACGTTATATGTATTAATTTAATATATTGTATTTAAACAGAAATCACCGAATGTGTTGCAGTAGCAGAAAGAAAAACTACTCCCTATTGAAATACATTATATTGAAAATCGTGCTGAGTGACACGAAGGAAAAGAGGAAATTCGTGTCTGTAAACACGAATCAATAGATTACGTTTTTGTGACTATGTCACAAATTGCCATGAGACTGGGTTGGCAGTACAGGGGGTCCAAACACATACCAAAGCCGGTTTATGGGTATATTATTATGGGTTTATAGGATATTAAGAGATTTATTGATCATACAGTGTAGACAGCTTTACTTATAACGCGAGAGTTTTTAAAATGCATAAACTTGCACTAGAATAGGCTAGACTGATCAGTGATGATGTTTTTTGATAATGTTAGGCTGCTTTTAGCCTTATGCTGGAGCTGGTTTCTGGCAATTAAGTATGTAAAATAATTAAATACATTAGCACAATAATATCATGTATCTACAATCTCGCAGGTTGAGGATGGCACTCAACACTACTGTAGCGTATTATTTACTCACCCTCCATGCATCCTAGGTGTATATGACTTCCTTCTTTGATGATATTCATATGTAAAACGTAAGATTGACTATTAATCTAGCTTGCACTAACTGCTTTGACAAGGGGCGTGTCAGTACTGAAACACCGTCTAAGCTGTTCGCCAATCACAACGTACTATGAACACATTTCCTATTTTCCGAAGGCTGACCTTCATTAAACCTGGAACTAATTGACCTATTTGTGCCAGGCTGGGAGAAAGGTATTGTTATAATGTAAATTATGTGAAAAATAATGCGTTTTTCGAACCACCAAGCATGAGAGCATGTTCTAGTACACCCCCAAAACAAAATCAAGACTTTGAAAAAAGAGCATAATAGAACCTCTTTTAATTGTCTTTGTGCATTAAAGATTTCTTATTTTCCTAAGGGGGAATAATAACTTCCTTTTAATGGAGTTTCATATTTGGAGCTTTTTTCTTTTTGTTTAATATAATTGACTATTTAATGCAGGAAATTACTGTAGAACCAGCATGTCCTTCTCACTTAATAATAACTACCACAATGTTTTGACTGCCCATGAAAGTCACAAAAAATGGCTTCATTCATATTTTTTAATTGAAAGACTTCTCCTTCATGAGATGCATGAGAGGTTTTTATGGTATGTGTGAGTCACAGTGCTGAGTCACACTGCTTTAATTCCAGTGTAAAAGCCTGCATAATTTTCTCTGTATGTAATTGTGTGTGTGTGTGTGTGTGTGTGTGTGTGTGTGTGTGTGTTTGTGTGTGAGTGCCGTACCTTCATCCTGAAGAAGGTGATGCTTGTCAGCAGGTCGACGGTTGATTTCAAGTCCTGAAGTCTCTCTGGATTTCCAGCAGGAAAGTTATCCTGCAAACAGAATTAACATCAGATCATCTCTCATTTCAATGTCAATTTCAGAGCATGGGTATATTTGTAGCAATAGCCAACAATAAATTGTATGGGTCAAAATTATTTATTTTTTTAATGCCATAAATCATTAGGATATTATGTAAAGATCCTGTTCCATGAAGATGTAAATTTCCTACCATAAATATATTAAAACATAATTTTTGATGAGTAATATGCATTGCTAAGAACTTCCTTAACAACTTTAAAGGTGATTTTCTCAATATTTAGATTTTTTTTTGCACCCTCAGATTACAGATTTTGAAATAGCTGTATCTCGGCCAAATATTGTCCTATCCTAACAAACCATACATCAATGGAAAGCTTGTTTATTTAAAATAAAAAATACCCTTATGAGTGGTTTTGTTGTCCTGGGTCACATATATGTTTAAAAAGGCAGATGATTGGCCTATATTTTGACACAGCAGTATAAAAAATTAAAATGTATGTATAGATTTATTTCAGTTGATTCCAATACATTGTAAAAACTATGGAAGCCCGTTTCCGCCACTGAATAAAAAATTAAAAAAAGGTTATTGCGACTTGTTATCTCACAGTTCTGATACAAACTGGCAATTCTGAGAAATAAAGACGCAGTTGCGTGATATGAATTTGCAATTGCAAGTTAAAGTCAGAATTCTGATATATAAACTCGCAATTCTGTGAACATACCAGTCTTTTTTTTTCTCCTCAGAAAAAAAAAAAAGATTTTCACAAATGAAACTTACAAATATACGGCAGCAACTAAAGGTTTATAATTAAATTAGGTGTATATTTTTAAAGTTTAGAGTGTGATGTTGCTAAACTAACAATGCAATACTCTAATAAGCATAAAAAAGCATATGGCAAACACACTGTAAATATTAAAAGGTAAAAGAGTCAATGGTAACACTTAAAGCCTGTATGCATAATGCATGATAAAGCTATTCATAATTCACCTTGTAATGCATTGTAACTTTTCATGAATCAAAATGCATTTTTGCAAGTTAAAATGCATTATAATATTTGTAGTTTTTTGTCATGTTTTAATGCATTATACTTTACTTTTAATACATAAGCCTTATAATGTATTATAACTGTAGTTACAATTAGTCACAACATCATACAATGCATTATAAATTGCATTACATGGCATTATTAATCTACTCAAATTACTTTTATAATGCATTGCATATAAAAGCCTTAAGTAAAGTGTTATCAAGTAAATTATTCTATTTCTAATCAACATAAGATCAATTTGCATTTGCGAAAATCTTAAAGAATTGCTGCTTTCTGTGAAACATTATGATAAACATCTCTGGACGGTGGATGCTTCACCTGCTAATAATCAAATGGCCTTTTACTCAGGTTGAGGAGGTTTGGCAGAGATGGATGGTTAACAACATGTCACCATGAGTCATCTTCATTCACCCAGCAGCATTATGCAGCATGCACTATGCAACAATATTAATATCCCAACGTGTTCCATCGTCATGAGCACCAATGACAAAATATATCATAATTTAGAAGTCCGAGCTAAACCGGCAACAGACAGAGAAAATGTGCTGTTGCGCTGCAAAGCTATCAGCCTGCTCGTTCTAGCATGAAGGTACACAGTATATTTACACTGTGAGCATGATTGTGCGGATGCCGCATACACGTGTGCAAAAGACGCACTCGGAGAAACAGGTTAGAAAATGTCACTGAGTTTTGTGGCGGGATGGTTATGTAATAATTTTGACTTGGTTTTGTAAGAATGAGGAGAGACTCCTGCGATCTGGGAGACGCTTACGGCGCTTTTATCGATGCCAGAGCGTCAGTCACTGCTGTAATTCTTGGCTGGTGTTTCACCGCAGCTCTCTAATTATTCAGAGCGAGTAATGGAGTGCTGGAGCTGTTTGTCAACAACAGACACCAAAAAACAGAGACTTGCGCAAATCAATTTAGGCTGTTTTCACACTCGCTTTGATTCCAAGTTCCTCCCTCTACCGCCGCAGGTCACTTCGCACAGTATTTTTGGGTTTGTACCACCCCGAGTCCTGCATTTTGATCTTGTTTCCTTTGAAAAATATCTAAATATCCTTAAAACAAGATTGGATGAAACAACACATTTGTTCTCAGAGGTATATATTAAAGCAAGACTTTTACAGCATATTGGCAGATAGTTTTTTCTAGTTTTAAGCAGGAAATTATAAACACTGTGAGGTGAGGTTTGCTAGAATACCTATTTATTTACTTCACTTTTGTCTTTTTGGACATGCAGGGAATTTATCAATATATTTGACACTGAAGACTGGTGTGATAACCGCCAAAAATGTAGCTTTGCATCACAGGAATAAATTACATTTTAAAATATATTAAAATAGAAAACTGTTATTTGAAATTGTAATAACATTTCACATCATTACCATTTTTTCTGCATTTCAGCAGTTTTAACTTTCAAATTAATAACTATTTTAATACCCATTTTTCTTTAGCTTTAAGCACAAATTTTATAAACATTTAATGTGATTTACTAGAAAAAAAAAAAAAAACATTAAAAAATTAAAATAAAAAATGTATATTTTTTTTTCAGTGCATCTTTGAAATCACTTCCAAAATTTCACATGCACTGAACAGCAATTGCATTAGTCTTGTATCGCAAAAGATGCAATGATTGCAAGTTGCAACCAGTAGGCAGTTTATTCATATACAAGCATCTCTGAGAAATGCATTATATTATATGCATGACTGGAACAATGCAAAGATGCAAATTCTATAAGATGCAAATTCGATGCCACCAACACAGCTTTGCTTCTACAAATGAAGACTAATTATTTTCGTACTAACCGCAAACTGCTTAAGTTTACAAGAAGTGTTCACCAAACAAACTGAACTCTGCCATCGGTCTACTTCAAATGCTCAAGTGTGAAAGAGCCCTGAGGTGTCTGAAATCAAGCGTGCCAGTAAAGACTTCATATAACATCACTAAAATAACACTTCACTTTACTCTGAAAGTGTCTGTGGCTGTTTGAGGTGACAAATAAGCGTGCAGAAGCTCTTGAGTGATGTGAAATGTCAGAAAAGCAGGGAGATATGAACATATGGTTGGGCCTTCAGGCAGGTCGGTGTGCCGGTAACAGATTGCACAGATAAGAGATCATTAAACTGTAAAAGTCAGCAGTGGGTCGGAATCAGAGGAGAGAGTTTTGATGAGAAACCATCAGAACGTCTAAAGATCTGCACAAGGGCCTGAATTAACACCGTGTGTGGCTGTGCTGTCTACCGGGGTTATTATAGTAAACTAAAACTAAAAATAGAAACTAAAATTAAAAATTTTTTTTTTAATTATTGCTTAAAATTAAATAAATGTTAACTGAAATAAAATGCTTTAAATTATTTAATAATTATAATATTATTGAATTTAATTTAATTTAAGTTAATTATTTTATTCCACTAAGATATGAAACAGCACAACTGTTTACAACATTGACAACAATCAGAAATGTTTCTTGAGCAGCAAATCAGCATATTAGAATGATTTCTGAAGGATCATGTGACACTGAGGACTGGAGTAATGATGCTGAAAATTCAGCGTTAATCACAAGAATAAATTACACTTCACAATATATTCACATAGAAAACCGCTATTTTAAATAGTAATAATATTTCACAATTTCTACTGTATTTTTAAGCAAATAAATGCAGCCTTGGAGAGCAGAAGAGACTGTATTGTATGATATTTGTAAATATTTTGATTTCCATTGCACTTCAAGTTTAGGCAGTTTTGCATCTATTTTTGGCTACGACAGAGATGTTGTTTTGAAAGCATGTGGAACTGGGCCAGATTGAGCAGAAAGCGTCTAGTATTTTCCAGAGTTCACTGTGATTTGAAGGCGTCTGGAGAAACGTATAATCCTGTACAAGTGGGGAAGGGTAAGTCTGCCTGAGGTTTACTGAACACAGATGATGTAGACAACACAGCCACAAACGGTGGAAATTCATCTAATAAAGCAGAGGCGTCAAAGTGCTCTAGAAGAACAAAACCTGCCTCGGCCAAATCCACACAAGCTGTACGAGAAACCAAACTCACTTTGCTTCAGAATTTCATTACAGTCAAATCCACAGAGCCCTGCAGATCCAGAGTGTATTACTGTCAGGACGTGTTGCCTGGAAGCTGATGGGCGGATGGAAGCAGGTAACGGCCACTGAATTCCCTGGACGCCTGCCAGTCGAGTGTGTGTGTGTGCGTGTGTATGCGTGAGCACCCTGTCAATGCTTTCTAGCTCTCACACTGAGCTACAGACAGACCACACGTTGTCAAGAGAGTCACACACGATCTGACTGCGAAAGCGTGTTTTTAGAAGAAACTTCTGTCTGACTGAGAGACACTTCTCTCGTGACATATTTCGAGAGACTTTACAATTATTGTAAAAGCAAGAAGGGCAGCAAGAGTCGAGAACAATCTTAGGTTTTCAGAGGCACTTTCTCAAATCGTTGCTTTGCATGTGAATAAATGGAGCTTCTGTTCATTGAAGAGCTCATAAAGTGTTTGAATGTCATTGTAAATTAAGGTAGGGGATCACTAAAAGTGATGGAGAGGTTAAATTATCTCCATGGCGATGAATAATAGATGAGTGTTTTTCTTTCTGATGTGTCTGAAATAGAAAATCCATCTGGAGCGGCGTAACGTATGTGTGCTGTGCCATTCGGCTGCTTTAACTCACCCGATACTTGGAGAGGTCGATCCTCAGAGAGTTGTGAAGCTGATCCAAGAGTTTGACGAACTTCTCTCTCTGAAGAAAAAAACAGATCACAAAAAGAAGATCAGTGCTGCATCCTGCCATCCATCTAGTCATTCAGTTGTCCATGAATTTGTCTACATATCATCCATTCATTCACTCATTCAGTCATACATCTGTTTGCTTCTGTTCGATTATTTCTCTGTCTATCCATCCATCAATCCAGCCATGGTCCATCTGTATATTAGTCCATCTATGTATCATCCATCCATCTGTATTTTTGTCCATCCATCCATCTGTCCATTTTTGTATTATCTGTCAATCCATCCATAAATCTACCTATCCATCCATCCATCCATCCATGCACCCGTATGTGTCCATCCATCCATCCATCCACCCACCCATCTGTATATTATCTGTTCATCCATCCATCCATCCATCCATCCACATATTATCTGTCCATTCATCCATATATCTATCCATCCATCCACCATATATCTGTCCATCCATCCATCCACCAGTATATTATCTGTCCGTCCATCCATCCATCCATCCATCCATCCATCCATCCACCCACCTCTATATCTGTCCATCCACCCAGCCATCCATTGGTATATCAGTCTCTCTATCAATCAGTATATCTGTCCATCCATCCATCCACCCACTTCACCTATATATATATATATATCTGTCTATCCATCCATCCATTAATCTGTATATCTGTCCTCTGTCCATTCATCCATTCCATTGTCCATCATCCATCCAGTATCCATCAGTCCACATCTGTCCATCAATCCATCCATCCATCCATTCCATTATCCATCGTGTATCATCTGTCCATCAATCCATCCATCCCAAATCCATCCATCCATCCAATCCATTCCATCCATCATCATCCATCACTATCCATCATCATCCTCCATCCATCCAATCCATCTGTCCATCCATCATCCGTCTATCCATCTGTCATCCATCCATCTCCATCAGTGTATTGTCCCATCCATCTGTATATCTGTCCAACCATCCATCCATCCATCATCCATCTATCTCCATCCATCATCCATCCATCCATCCATCCATCCAATCCGTCCATCCATCCATGTATAATCCATCCATCCATCCATCCATCATCCATCCATCTCTGTCCAACTCCATCCATCCATCCATCCATATATCTGTCCATCCATCCATCTGTATCCATCCATCCATATCCCATCCATCCATCCATCCATCCATCCTCCATCCATCTCTGTCCATCCATCCATCATGTGTCCCCATCCATCCATCCATCCATCCATCCATCCATCTGTCTCCATCCATATCCATGTCTATCCATCCATCCATCCATTCCATCTTGTCCATCCATCATCCATATAATCTATCCATTATCTATCCATCCATCCATCCATCCATCTGTATATCTGTCCATTCATTCATCCATATTATATCCATCCATTCCATCCGTCCGTCCATCCATCCATCCATCCATCCATCCATCCATCCATCTCTATATCTTTCCATCCATTCATCCATCCATCCATCCCTCCATTCTTCCATCCATCGGTATATCTGTCCATCCGTCTGTCTGTCCATCCATCCATCCATCTGTCTGTTTATTTGTCCGCCCTCTGTCCATCCATCCATCCATCCATCTGTATATTTGTCCGTCCATCCATCCATCCATCCATCCATCTGTATATCTGTCCATCCATTCATCCATCCATCCTCCATTCTTCCATCCATCGGTATATCTGTCCATCCGTCTGTCTGTCCATCCATCCATCCATCTGTCTGTTTATTTGTCCGTCCCTCTGTCTATCCATCCATCCATCCATCCATCTGTATATTTGTCCGTCCATCCATCCATCCATATGTATCCATCAGCAGTGAGAGTGACAAACCCCAAAGTTGGATGCTGCGAATCGGTCAGAAGCCGAGATGTTGGTGGTTGCTGTTGTCGTGTGAGCGAAGTAGGCGTTGATGTTGGCAAGCAGGTTACTCATCACCGCAGGAACACCAGGACACATGTACTTGGATGAGAGACATGAGAAATGCCTGAAAGACAGAGAGAAACAGATGTTAGATTCAGTCAGAAACACACTCACGAGCGGTTGAACACCCATAATAATGTATATTTCATATCCGATTCCTGTGAATTTACTTCCCTTGAGCAACAACATTAAAACAATAAAAAGCGAATACAGACTGAATACATTTCCTAAATGCCTCACAGATGACTTCTGCACTGCCAAGAAATACTATTACTGGAAATACTGATAAGAAACATGACTTTCTACAAAGCACAAATTGAAAATTAACATCTTTGAACATTTTATTAAGGCACTGTAATATCTTTATCACATGGAAAAACTATGAACGTGTCACACACAGAAACACTTATTTGGGATATGCACATTCATGCATGATCCATCTTAATGTATACTGTCAAAATTAAGAGATCTGTCGTGTGTCGCGCCGCAGGGCAGTGCAGGAAATTGCCCAGTAATGTCAGCTACTGTTAGAGGAGATTCATTAAAGAAAGATATAACAGAGAAAAAGAGATAGGAGACGAAAGAAGAGACACATTCACTAAAAATAGCAGCAGGCCTGCAGGGCTTACACACACACACACACACACACACACACACACACACACAGTGAAATACATCATCTCACTAGTGTACTGCACACACACACCCACTTACATATAATATAATGCTATTTGCTTTGTTGAACATTACACATGAACAAACGGTCCATATAAACACATTTTTCTCTTTCTCCTCTTAGTATATAATCAGTTATGAACGTAAATAATTTACGTCGGCTAAATAAAGCAGCAAACAAACACAAATTCTGGAATGAATTACTGTCAAACAACTTGAATGACAAATGATTCAACTAGATGTTAAGCAGCACACAGACCACAAAACAGCCATTTGTTCAAGATATATACTAAAAGAAAAAGAATGCAGAAATCTGCATGTGTAAGTTCATATTTACATACCTGCATAAACAGATTTTGAGCAGACACCAGTATTTAAATAGTTCTGGTAATTGAAATAAAGATTAAATAAAACATAAATAACAGAAGATGAAGTTTAAATGTTGTCTTGGCAACTAGCTGAAATATATAAACTGAAACACTAAAATGAATAAAACCGAAATAAAAATAAAATAATGCTATACAGAAATACTACAGAAACCCTACTACATAAAAAGACTTAAACTAAAATTAAAATGAATCCACACTCATTTAAACCAACCCACTGACTAAAGCTGCACCCACTTAAAACAACTCACTGACTGAAGCCACACCCACTTAAACCAACCCACACATTAAAGCCACACCCACTTAACTCACTGCCTGAAGCCACACCCACTTCAACCAACCCACTTGCTGAAACCACACCCACTTAACTCATTGACTGAAGCCACTCCCAATTAAAACAACCCACACCTTGAAGCCACACCCACTTAAACCTATGGTTGAAGCCACACCTACTTCAACCAATTGAAATCACAGCCACTTAAAAATCAGCACGCAGTTTAAAAACACACCCACTTAAATCAACTGTTTGAAGCCACATTCACTTAAAACCAACCCACACATTAAAGCCACCCGCCAAACCAACACTATCTGAAACCACACCCACTTAAAAATCATTAAAGCCACTCCCTTAACCCACTGACTAAAGTCACACCAACCAAAATGAACCCAAGGATTGAAGCCACACCCACTTAAAACAACCCACACATTAAAGCCACACCCACTTAAGCCAACCCTCTGGCTGAAACCAAACCCACTTAAAATCATTAAAGCCACACCCACTTAGCCCACTGACTGAAGTCACACCAACAAAATGAACCCAAGGATTGAAGCCACACCCTTAAAATCAACCCACATTAAAGCCACACCCACTTAAGCCAACCCTCTGGCTGAAACCAAACCCACTTAAAATCATTAAAGCCACACCCACTTAGCCCACTGACTGAAGTCACACCCACTTAAAAACAACCCACTGATTCAAGCCACAACCACTTAAAACAACTCACACCTTAATGTCACGCCCACTAACTGAAGCCACACCCACTTAAACCTATGGTTGAAGCCACACCTACTTAAACCAACTGAAGTCACAGCCACATAAAAATCGACCCAGAAAACACACCCACTTAAACCAAACCACAGTCTGAAGCCACACCTACTTAAACCAACGTACTGACTTAAACCACACCCATGTAAGCTAACCCACACATTGAAGCCACACCTACATAAACTAATTCCCCCTGTATTTAAGACACGCCCACTTAAAGCAACTGCCAGTTTGCTCTCTTAAAACTAACCCACATTTTAAAGCCACACCCACTTAAACCAACCCACAGACTGAAACCACACCCACTGACTTTGTCATTTCTGGAGTCTGGCAGCCTCCTCACTCACTTTCCTTGAATTTTTAATCTGATTTAACCTCCTAGTAAGTCTGTGAGCAGAAGCTGTAGGCCATAATGACATGTGACCGTACATTAGTACCTGCAGACATTGATTTGGACCTCATTAGTTCCGATAGCGTGACCTCTGAGCCCGAACGGCCCATCATGACACACAGGGGAATGAAGAATTATTGTGCCTCCAAGAAAAGGTGAAGAGTTATCCATTTTTCTCTCCATATTCCCTCCTCCCGTTTCAGAGATGATTGAAAGATGCTGATGGCTAAATCAGAATAAATGATATCTGATGGAGGGTGTTGACTTGCTGTTGCCTGGTAACAGCTTGCTTTCCTTTCAGCCTATAACCATTCACTCTTTCCTCATTTTTAGAATCCTCGTCTTTCTGCTCCAGTGATTCGCAGAGCTCTGCTGTAAATCAGAGAAATAAAACTTGCCAGCAAGTATTGACTTGTCTTCTCTCTCTATCTGCTGTCCTCTTTAACCTCTGCGCACCTCCATCCAAAACAGGTCTTAAATTCCCACGTAACGTCAATATCTGTGATATCATCTGGTAAAGAGTTACTCCGGAGATCACAGAGAAATTCTCAGGATTTGGGTTTTCATTATGGTGGAAAATGGTGGATTGTTATTATAGAACTTGAGTTTACAGACTTAACTGAATGAAATGAATGAATGAAAAAGACAAAATGATGCAAAACTTTTAGAAAAAAAAAAAACTGGTTGCATCAACAACAAATATGTTTTAGTTCGATTAGCAAATAAATGACTCTCATATGCAGGTTCTTTTTTAAGAATCAAATGAAAAGACTCACAAATCTCTCGTTTGCAGCACAGTTATTTGTTATTTGTCTAATGACTCCCTGAATCAATTCTTCACTTTTCACTGAACCTTATATTTTTGACTAATTCTTCTTCTCAAAAGTATTAAAAAAAAATGGAAATCGTAAAGTGTAAATCAGAATCTGAACCAGAATTATTCAGATCCTTATGATTCACATTCCTAGTGACAGTGTGTGGTGAAAGATACAAATTCAGAACATAATTTTGTTGTAACAAATGATAACTGTATATAATAAATATAACTTTATATATTTATTTTAAAATAAAATAAAATACATTAATGTAATTTTGTTGTAATAAATGATACCTATGTTACACATAAAACTTTATATTCTTAAAATAAAAAATAAAATAACAACAAAAAATAAAATGTTTATTATTTATTTTTTTTTTATTATTGATTATTATCAAAAAAGATGTGCTACTTCACATATTTGTGGAAAATAAATAAAATAAAATAAAATAAAATAAAATAAAACAAAGGATGTAGAATATGGTCTTGCAGTATATGTGCTTTATAAGTACTAATAAACAGCCAATATGTTAATAATAGGCATGCTAAAAAATAACTAGTTAATAGTGAGAATTGTTCTATACTAAAGTGTTACCAATCTTCATCTTCTTCCTGGAAGCTCTCAACAGGCTGGAGCTCATTTGTGATTCATTTTCTGTAAACCTACGAACCAACATGCTGCTGATGACCGAAGATTTCACCCTGAAATCATTATCCCTGCTTCAGCAATAAAAAATGCTGAATGGTAGAAAATATGGGCTGCATCTCTAATAACATCAGGGACAGGTCACATGACTTTGTTTATGATTACAGGGCCGAGGAAAGGTCATCGGTACAAACGTGAGCATCCACTGGAAATTATGTGAGGAGCTTCACACATAGTGAGGATTTTCACACATTGTCCATCAGATTTAAAGATGTGACCACATGCATATGCAACAGATACACATGCATTAACTTAAGCAGGTTCATTAAACACCTAGTTTACATAATCACACCAGAACACTGGATCTGTATAGATCCAGTACTGCGTGATTTCCGTATAGAGTGTATAAATAAGTCTACATCTAATCATCGAGGTCAGTTCCCCTGATTCAGCGGGTCAGCACTGAACACTCATTGCTGGAAGACTATTATTTATTGAAATAATCAATATCCATTATCTTAAAACAGAAAAACAAATCAGCAGATGTTTTAAGAGTCGGAAATCAACCATGACATCTCTTTGAAACAACTAGAAATACTCAGATGCAGGATTTCAACCAAAATTTTTTTTCGCCATTTAGCCAGAAACTCTCTTAGAAACTGCAATATTACACTGAATTGTTAGAAAGCTAATCTGATTAAAATACGATTCAAAATAAATAGAATAAAATAAAACACAATTAAAAATAAATACAGTCTACTGAAAAAATTCTGTCATGATGTGCAATGGAAACTGTAAGGGTAAGTTAGTTTTACCAGAATACATATGCAATATTCCTCAAATTAAGCCAAAACAAGAATATAAGGAAGAAAATCATGTGTATGTGCATTTTCACAGAAAGGGCAAAGACAGACTCATCTTGCATATGATGCAATGACCTTAAGAAGTGAACAACAGCTAAATAATGCCATCTAATTGACCTCGTGGTTATGGCCACTAAAAATATAATGTTTAATGAAAAAATAATGCAAAAATAATGCATTTTTATGGCCAGTAATTTATCTCAATTCACCCATCAATGGCAGGAGGGGTGAGAAAGTAAATTCTGGCTTCTGTTTAAAATGTGCAAAGCAGGGTAAAGTGATATTGTTTGTATGCAACATTAAATTACAATGTCAAGTTAGAGCTTCTTTATGCATTACAATCATCTAAACCTGAACAGTCAGCATTTAGAGGCTCTGCTGAAACATGAGGTGAATAACTGCGACAGTTAAGCCAAAGATGATATACTTAAGGCTACTTTCAACAGTCAAAGAGACCAGTTTTTATTTTCTGCTCAAATCTGACCTTTTTGTGAGGTTGTCATATGACCTGTAAAATAAATAAACTGGCATTCAGAAGTTTGGAGTATGTACCTTTTTTTTAAGTGTTTTTTTTTTTTTTTAGAAATTAAAACAAAGATACATTCAATTGCTAAAAAGTTACAGTAAAGATTTTCATAATGTTACAAACAATTTGTTTCCAATTTCAAATAGAAACTGTTCTTGCAAACATTCTATTCATCAAAGAATCCAGAAAAATGCATTTCAATGCATCAGTTTTCACAAAAATATAAATCAGCACAACTGTTTTCAATATATTTCAAATAACCGAAATTAAATTAAATGTAAAATTAAATTTAAATTAAATTAAATTAATTAGACTTAAATCATTTATTTAATACATAAATATTTTTTATTTTATTTTATTTTATTTTATTCCACAAAGATATGAAGCAGCAAAACTGTTTTCAACATTGATAATAATCAGAAATGTTTCTTGAGCAGCAAATCAGCATATTAGAATGATTTCTGAAGGATCATGTGACACTGAAGACTGGAGTAATGATGCTCAAAATTCAGCTTTGATCACACCAATACATTACATTTTACAATATATTCATATAGAAAACATCTATTTTAAATTGTAATAATATTTCACTTTTTAATTGCATTTTTTTTACTGTATAATCTAATAAATGCCTCAGTGCAACCAGTGTATCTGCACACAATTATGACAAATTCATAAGTGATTTTCTCGTCTCTTATACTGCAATGCAACAGCACAATAAACCCAGACAGAAATGAGAAGGAGAGTAAGAGAAAGTGAGCGTGAGACAGAGAGAGGGGACATAAACTCCAGATGCAATTACGAGGGTAAGGGCCCTCAGAGCAGAGCGGCTCCACATCAGGGGCCCAAATTAATTACAGTACAGCTCCAAACGGCCAACGGAGAGAAAGAAAGACAGAGTGTGTGCTGAGGCTGAGAGGTTTTCATTGGGCGTCTGAGCATTTCTGGTAAGCAGTATGATTTATAAAGCCATCATGTGCATGTATGTCCATAAGTCATCGACAGACTTGTACACAAAAACGAGCGTTCATAAATTCCCGTTGAAGCACAATCAGCATCAGTCGTGAAAAACGCCAGGCGTCATCTTTTTACAACGGCAGGAGCCATCGACTGCTTTCTTTTCAACGACTGACTTATAATATCCATTAAAAAGCACATGAAACATGAAACTGAAAGAGATCTTCACTCACGTCATGGCCTGGTAGATGGACTCCACACCGAAACGCATGGCAAACTCATCCACGATCTCCTGCGACACGTCATCGAAGTAAACCTTCCAGGCGTCGTCACCTTTGACCTCCGGGATCTTCACGACTCCGTTGTTCTTGACCTCCGTCAGATAGTGGAAGAGATTCTGCACAGAAATCAACAGAAGCTGTTTAGTGGCCAGGAAGCGTGCAGGGCATTTCAGTGCATGAACTGCAACAGCATTGATATGGAATAAATGTCGAGGAACATCAGTGGCACAGCCAGCTAGGAAAGGTCAACATTTTGGGGTGCCAACCTACTGTCATCACACCGACAAAAATGCCACAACACCGTGCAGCCGACAGTGGTTCAGAACCAGCGAGACGTGAGCCAGACTAACACAAACACATCAACGCAAACCCTTGCAGCTACACATGATCGATTTCACACGTCAATGGATTCTGAAACACAATTCATAAAGCAACGCAAATATGTGTTGAGTTTTGGCAGTTCTTTAACTTTCTGATATGGTGGACATATTGACTTTCACAGAAATGAACTACTGATGCTAATGTGCCACCAAGATCTGGTATTATAGTATATATGCAATAACATGACTATATCTAAATACCACATAAATATTAAATAAATGTTCTTAAATAAAAATTAAATATTAAATATATAATATAATATTCCTTTATTTAACCAGGAGGTCACATTGAGATGTTACTATCTCTTCTTCCAGTGAGACCTACATAATATAATATCATATGATATTACATGATATGATATATGATATAATAATTCAGAACAATTAATGCAATAATATAATATATATTATGGCATGACTCAATCTAAAAATCTCTTTTATTAAATATAAAACTGAGGCATTTTGAGCCATTAATATAATATAATACAATATAATATAATAATTCATAACAATTAATGCAATAATATAATATATATGATGGCAAGACTTAATCTAAAAATCACTTTTATTAAATATAAAACTGAGGCATAAATATAATATAATATAATATAATATAATATAATAATTCATAACACTTTGTGCAATAATATATATGATGGCATGACTAAATCTAAAAATCACTTTTATTAAATATAAATCTGAGGCATTCTGACACATTAATATAATAAATATAATATAATATAATATAATATAATATAATATAATAGCAATATATATAATATATAATATAATAGCACTACATAACAATAATGCAATACTATGTTGTATGTAATGATATGACCAATTCTAAAGATCACTTTTATTAAATTAATAACATTTATAATATAATATGTATTATATATAATAAATGACGCATTTATTTCTTTAATTACAAAATATCTGAACTCGGAATTATTTTTGCTTTTGATATTCCATTTTTAAATTTAATTAAATTTGGTATAATTTAACAGTAAAGAAAAATTAGAAACATTCTTAAAATAAATTAAATGTATATATTATATAAATATTTATTTTGCATTTTTTTTTACCTAATGGTAATTGCTGTTGTAAGCAAAAATCTAACAATACTGTATTTAGTAAGGCTTCATGCCATTTATATATTTAAAACAAGACAAACTTCTGTGCATTTAGGCCTTACCTCGTGTAAACATGTGTACTGCCCGTGAGGAGGAGCCACCTTCTCTTCTCCCTTCATCTCCACGCTGATCTTCAGCCTGATGGCCCCTGAAACCATCGACTTATCCGTCCGCTTCTCTGCAGGGAGAATGAGCATAAGCGTGTGAACAGAAGATAGAAAACACAAGAAATGGAAAGATACTGAGGAGCTCCGGAGCATCAGGACGTTTCTTCTCTCTGACCCCATCAATAACACGTGTAATGCAGCTGGTCCCAGAACAGTGACCTGCAGCGAATCTCATCATCTTACAGCCATGTTCCATTACAAATCTGACCCGGGATCAGACAGCAAATTTAAGCCAGACAATGTCAAAATGTCTAATTTCAGCCATGTGCTTTGAAACCTAGAAAGCTGGAACGCTAAATTTACACCATTAGTTTAAGTTTAGCTATTATACGTCTATAATGTGAGATTTTTTCCTTTGGAATAACATGCATGATGATAAATCATGGTTCAGAAATGTGAATTAAAAAAGTAAACAATCCAATTTCATGTTGACTTTCAATCTAATGAGGCATTCGGCAGCTGCTATTGAACTAAAACATGATAAAAAATGGCTCTTTGCAGATAACACGTCTTAATTGCTGTAATTGATGTCTGGTCTGTGGCCGCAGCAGATCTTTTTCACATCTCTGTGACGTGGACAGATGGAGAAGGAGAGAGCAGATATCAGCTTCGGAGTCACGGCTCTAAAACCGCACGCTTCTTCTCCAAGCCAAGCAAAACAATCCCACAATCCAATGTGTAAAGCATCAACAAAAGCTGAAATGATTCTCTGTGGAACAGTGAGGCCATCTGCACCAGAACAAAACCAAGGAGGAACTTCTTAACTTTCTTTAAACAGTAGATTATTCACCTGATGTAAAGCTAGAAGACTTGAAATACAGCACAGGATGAACTTCTTTATGGTGCTTCTTTGTGCAAAGAGAGTCACAATTTCATCCCCAAAATCAAAAAGACTATATTACACTAAAACCTATTATAAGAGACATCTTTGCATCTTTGCTTTGCACATTCCTGTTTAAATTCCTATTCATTTAATGTGAAAAAAAAAAAAAAACGGTCTCATTGTTTATATTTGCGGAAAAAAATAATTCAATCAACACAATATCTTTCTTGCTTAAATTCTCATTAATGTAAAATATAAATATAATATCATATATTATATTATAAAATACAAATGATAATACAAAATATAATGACAAGATTATTTATGCAGCACATTTCGTATATAATGGCAATTCATAGTTCTTCACATAAAATAAAAAAAATAATAAAATAAAATAAAAATAAAGATTCTAAAAAATTGATTTGAAAATAATTTTTCGATTTATTTTTTAGGCAAACAAGCTAAAATATTTTCCAGCAATGTACCACCAATACTGTTGATTAAAAAAGTACTGAATATTTAACACAAATAACAATAATTATGTATATATTGTGACGTATATATGCATGTTCTTTGCATATTATTATGTTTTCTCCACATTGCAGTAATGACAGAAGAGTGTGAAAAATTGTGCAATGTCAATAACTGAACTTATATAAAATATAATTTACAGATTTTAAAATACTACATGCATTTTTTATTTATAGTTTGTGTTTTTTTTTTAAAATTTGCGGTAAAATATGACCTAGACAGAACAGCATTTAGTTTGGAATGGTTTGAAATTACATGATAATGAGTAAAAAAAAAATTCTTTTAGATTCCTTTAAATTTTGGTGGGATTTTAGAAAGATGAGGCCCATAACATACCGAGATTATACCAGACATCCATCTCCCCGCTCAGCATTCGCACTTCGATGATGGTCTGACCCAGGAAATCATCCGATTCCTTCTTAAAGTGTTGCTTCACTCTGGACTTTATGTCGTCATCTTCATCCCACACACGGACCTTTATACGGTCTGTGGCGTTATGACACTCACTGAGAGAGAGAGACATAGAGACAGAGAGAGAGAGAGAGAGAGAGGAGGAAAGAGAAGTGTTACACAAAGATGTTTCTCCTACAATTCCCAACATAACAGGTTTTTCCATTACTTTAACTCATCAAAATAATTTAAGCAATTTTAATTTCATTTATTTAAGTGGTACGCAATTCAACTCAAATTTTCAAGTCAGTTTAATATAATTTAAGTTGGAATGACTTCAGCCAATTTAATTATATTAAAAAAAAAAACTTAAAAAGTTAAGTTAAACTTTTTTTTTTAAACAGTGTATGAAAAACAAAAACAGACACTAATGAGAAAACTGTTAACATACAGTAAGAGTATAGAGCTACACTACATGGTATTTTTGTCTTGTTTTACAGTACAAATATGTAAAAACTCTTAAATCAACATATATTTACTGGACATCCAAAATGACCAAAATGATTTCTTGAAAAATCTAAATTATTATTATTATTATTTGCTTAAAACAAGAAACAAATTTGCCAGTGGGGTCAGAAAAATAATCTTGTTTTAGCTTTAAGTTAAGATTTTATTTATTTAGCATTAAATTAAAGCAATAAGCCCCAAGAAGCCACGAAGCGGAGCGCCTAAAACCCCCTTAGCTGTTTTAAATTCACTGTAAACCACAGCTTCACTGGGCTTATTGCTTTTATAAAACAGTAAGGTTTCACAAAATAAAACAGAGCAAATAAAGTGTAATGATTTTAATACAAACATTATTTTTCCGCCAAACAATGTAGTTCCTCAGAAACTGTTGTCGTTGCAACAAAGTGGTTGCCGAGCAATACACAGATGTAAACAAAGGTGTATGTTTGTAGAGTAATTTACAACAGCTTTGAACGTGGCTCAGCCAATCAGAATCAAGGACCGGAACTATCCGTTCCATAATAAGAATTTTTATACATTTTTTAGAAAACAAGTAATTTATTATTAATTTTTTTCTTTTGAACAGAGGAGCATGTACATGATATGTACATTATTAAGTTTTCTCCACATTACAGTAACAAAAACAGACAACAGTAGTGTGAATAATCATAATAAAAATTCACAATTTAAAATAATTATATTGGTCCTAATAAGGTCCTAATATGTGACCCTGGACCACAAAACCAGTCTTAAGTAGCAAAGGTATATTTGTAGCAATAGCCAACAATATATTGTATGGGTCAAAATTGTTGATTTTTCCTTTATGCCAAAAATCATTAGGATATTAAGTAAAAATCATGTTCCATGAAGATATTTTGTAAATGTCCTACTGTAAATATATCAAAACTTTATTTTTGATTAGTAATATGCATTGCTAAGAACTTCATTTGGACAATTTAAAGATTGTGATTTTCTCAATATTTAGATTTTTTTGCACCCTCAGATTCAGAGTCGGCCAAATATTGTCCCATCCTAACAAACCATACAACAATGGAAAGCTTATTTATTTAGCTTTCAGATGCTGTATAAATCTCAATTTCCAAAAATTGACCCTTATGACTGGTTTTGTGGTCCAGGGCTCAGTTTGCTATATGCATTGTTATTTACTCATTTTGTCTTTTCATTTTGGGATGAAATATAACTCAAACAGAACAGCATGAATATCTCATACTATCTCATAAATACTGAGGATTTGAATGAGAAAAGTTTAATCTCTGAATTTTGATTGCACACTGTACATTTGGTATTTTAGGAAATGTGAGCATCCATTTTTCAGAATCTGAGAACAAGGAGGCTTAAAAATCTCCATTTGCTTTCAGTGTTTTCTAGGACACATATTAAATAGATCTCATTTGTGTTTTTTCTTTCTGCTGACTGTATTTAAAAGTCCGTTTACCTTTGAGGACGCCCCCAAAGGAAAGTCTTTTGTTATTTAGCTGACGTCAAGGGACAGTTTTGTCCCTTAAGTACAGCCAAGAAAATCCACACACACATGCACACACAAATGCGTGCACGCACACACACACACACATACACAAGAGCTGCCAAAAGAGTGGCGAGCTGCTTGCCGAACTGCTTTTAAAGGTCATATGCTCCACTGAATCTCCAAACAGGGCACTTAGCCTCCTGTGGTCCTTCTCCATGTCTGTCTCTCTGGTGAAGGAGTGAATTGAGAGAGACGGGCTCACAGACAGAAGTTACGCCTGCAGACGGTCATTCACAGATGCAGAAACACACCACAGCCTCACAGCGCAGCCCTGACACACATCACATCAAATCACACTGACTGACACCATCCTAAGGAGGAAATATAAATATCATCATATTACAGGAACGGTTAGAGTTTACGAAAAATGATCGCTGTGAGGGCTAGACAAACACTAACTTTAAATAAGTTTGGAGGCACTATGTTTTTTTGTTAAAGGAGTTAATGCTTTTAATTAACAAGGATGCATTAAACTGATCAAAAGTGAGAGTAAAGACATTTATAATGTTACCAAAGATTTCTATACTGAACTTTTTATTCATCAAAGAATCCAGAAAAATAAAAGTTCACAGTTTCCACAAAAATCTGAAGCAGCACAACAGTTTTCAACATGGAATTATTTCTGAAGGATCATGTGACACTGAAGACTGGAGTAATGATGCTGAAAATTTAGCTTTACATCACAGGAATAAATTACAATTTGCCATACATTCACATAGAAAACAGTTGTTTTGAATTGTAATAATATTTCACATTTTTACTGTTTTTACTGTATTTTTAATTCAATAAATGCAGCCTTGATGAGCAGAAGAATCTTCTTTCTAAAAAGGTTAAAAAAATCTCCAACCTTTAAAACATGTAGTAGAACGTATAAGATTAATGGTTGAAGGGAATAAGTGAATGTAAAAACATTTAATTCATTTTTCATTCTTTCTTTTCTTTTTTCCCTCTTTTTTTCTGCTTTTGGCTTTTGAAACTGACTGATGGAACTCGGTGATTTATAGTTGTTTAAAAAATTGTTTATGTACTCACACTTGAGTCCAGGTTTTCCATCTTCAGCAGCTGTCACATTTAAACCATTTTGCTTTAGGTCAAAGACTGAAATGCTGTGAAATAGAAGTCTCTTCACAAAAACGACTGACCACAATTACACTACAATGGACTCAGTCTGTGCAGGTAAAAGTTGAGTAATATATTCAGCGAAGTGACATTTTAAGTAGTAAAAAAGCCTTGGAAATGTACAAATCCTCAAATATAGCAATGCAGCACTTACTCCAGCGCAGTTTGTCCTCATTAACAGTCTGCGAAATGCAAAAACATTTTAAATCTGAAACATATAATTTTTTAAATGAGAGAAATGAGCCCAGTTTCTGCGTTTCTTTGAAGTTAGCTTGAAAGCACTAGAAAGTTTTAGTTTAAAGCTAATCCAGGAAGTGTGCTAATGTACTAATGAGACTAGCCACACTTTTAGGTGGACGAGACACTAATGAGAACTGAATCAACGTCACAGATCGACTCCCATCTGCCTTCATGTTTCACAACACGCCTTACACTAAAAAAGTAGGGTGAGAAGAGAAAATACGCCACAACAGAGGGTTACGCTGAAGATCGGAGAGATTTATCGCAGCTCTTCATCAGATGTTATAAAAAGACCTACTGTGAAGATCGTTTGATGGGTTTAATCTGCTATTATGACAGAGAAAGACAGACTATCAACTTGAGAAAACAAATTAAAAGGGCTTCCGCTATCTCTCAAATGCTTTTCTCGCTTTGAAAAAGTTTAAACAGGTGAGAGGAACTAAGAACTCATCTTATAATAAGCATTTCCCCATAATCCTGCATAAATCCTTCTAAATCCAGCGATCCAGTCTCTCCTGAAGCCCTGGAGTCTCCCATCACCCTATACACTCAGATATTTATCATGAGCTTTAGATGAAGAAAAGGCACAGAGTGATTTCCCACACACTCTCACATTCATATACAGCTGTAAATGCAATATTGCACTGGCCAAATTAAAAAAAAAAAAAAATATATATATATATATATATATAATATTTTTGCATTATATATATATATATATATATATATATATATGTATATAATGCAAAAATATTATGGAATTTATGGCATTTATTTATGACATATTAAAGCATATTAAAAAGTTAACTAGCCAAAAGTCTTGCTTTTTCAGGTCAAAAAAAACAAAACAAAACAAAAAATCTAGTAATCTACTATTGCCCAATAATACATAATTTAATTTTGGATGGTATTAGGTCCAAAGAAAAGGAGAGCAAAAGAAAACCCTCCTTAAATAAAAAAACAAGTACACAAAAATTCACATCTTACTGTCTTTGGAAGGGTGAACTGTGTAAAAATTAGGTCCAAAATTAACAAGTGCCAGGCGCCAAATGTGTGTCCAAATAGGCTTTGGCAAGACTTAAAGTAACTGGCTATTTTGGCCAGAGAAGTGTAAACACTGTTACTCTTTTCAAAGATTGCTCTTTTAGATTGAGCATCATCACCAGGTGGATGCTGCATCACTGAATCAACCAATGGTACGCGTTTGGGGCGGGACTATGAATTTACTCGACCAATAGTAGAAGGACGGCATGTTCTAACTGTAATAATACACTTGAGGCTGTTCTAATGTGGATTCAGTCACAGCTGAAGGGGTTGCAGGCCTGTTGCTGCTTCTTGTGTCTAACAGCAGCCTTTAGGTGCAGCAGTATTCACAATACAGCCCAGCCTCATACATTACTGCTCAAGTAAGTCACAGACTGGATGTAATTACCTGTCACATTTTTCATTTCTCATACCAGTGCAAGGTCGGCTGCTCACACACTGTACAACAGGAAAAGAGAGGGATCTCTTCTTTAGTATTCACTGTAGATGTGTGTGTGTGTGTGTGTCTTTCTCTGAACCGCTATTGCTCAGTTTCAGCTCAATATCCTTCAGTCCTAGTTTATTTTCCAGAGGTGTAAAAAACACATCCCAGGGGCCAATCACAGCTTTCAGAGGAGCTCATTTCAACCCACAGGACTATTTAATAAAATGTTGAAAATATATATTAACAAATATAATATACATATATAAATGATATATAATTTATAATTATAATATATATATATATATATATATATACAATATTATTTTTAATATTGCAAAATATATTATATTAAAAAAATTTAATATAGAGTATTAATTATATTTCTTTCATTTATTAATTTACAATATTTATTAGATTTATTATCTGTTTGTGTGTGTGTATATATATATATATATATATATATAAAATAAATTAATGAAATATAATTAATATTGTATTCAATATTAAATATATTTTAATATATAATATTAAAATATATTTAATATTGAATAGAATATTAAGTATATTTCATTAATTTATTTCATTTATTAATTTACAATATTTATTATTATTATTATTATTATTTATTATTACATATTTATTATCAGTTTGTGTGTGTGTGTGTGTGTGTGTGTGTGTGTGTATAACTGTAAATTAAGTAAATTAGTGAAATACAATTATAGCTACAAAATCAAATAAATAATAAATAATAAATATATAATATATTACATTTTATACCAATTATTTATTATTAGCCATTTATAAAAGCACTATATATTTTTTTTCCTATTTTCCTATTTTCACTATAATATACATTTATTAATTAATAATTATTTAAAAAAATCTGTAAAATTGTAAATTAAGTACAAATATGAAATATAATTATTTCTATAAAATCAATAAATATACAATATATATCACATTTTATACCAATCATGGCATTTATTAAATTAATAAATAACTAAATATATTTATTAAATTAATAAGTAACTAAATATATGCATATTTTTACAGTATAATTTGATCTTGGACTGTATAAAGACTGTATAAGAATTACCATACGCAAACCTCAGTGTGTCCTCTTTCTTTCTGAATAAAATATGATCTTATTTTATATTTAGCAACTTACCAAGTAGTGGTGCTTTCGATCTAGTGATGCATTTGTTCATATCTCTAAGGCTGATTATGAGTTCCAGTAACAGTGAATCTTGTCCTAGTTAGCATCAGTAAGTACGCTGCTGATTCTGAGTGTTGTTGGGTGGGATCCATTAGAGCTGTTTGATGGTTATTTCACCCAAACCACTCTCATGCAGTGTATGACAGTGTTAATGGGTGTTGATGGCTGCTGTGAGAGTGATGTGCTAAGAGTAATGCACGCCTTACTTCCTCCACTGATCTCATGCGCTTAAAGAGGAAGTTGTGCACTGATTCTACAGGCTATAGGCGCGTGTAGTGAATCGTGGCGTGACATGTCGAAATCTGACAGTCCCGGGGAGCTTGAGGACATGGCCTCTAAGCATTATGGGAAAGTTTATGATGATGCTTCTACAGGAAACCCTTCTAAAGGGTCTGGTCTGTTCACCCTTTCCTACCCCTACTGCTTTCTGAACCAAACATTAAAAATCCCACGGGAGTCACCAACCCAGCAGAAGACGAGAAGATGAGATGAACAATGAGCACTGAGGCTATTTAGAAAGAGAAAGTGAGAGAAATGGAAAAAGAAAAAGAGCAAGACAGAAAATAATAGCGTCAAACCCCTTTTTAACTCTTTCCCTGCCATAGTTTTTTTTTTTTTTTTTTTTATTATTCCAGCCACCAATATTGCCACTGTGTAGAAAGAGAGAGATCTGTGTGGCCTTAAGCATACTGAACAATCCATTAAAGATGAGAAACCCTCCTCCAAATGCAGAGGCTGGCATTTCTCTCAGGATTAAGATCGCAAACTCGGATTGAAATGGGAAATTAAAGTGGGCGACGAGGATTAGGGGTCGTATAAGATGTGCTGTAGCTCTAATCACTGTTTCTAATAATCCAGCAATCCTCCTTACAGCGACAACACATCTAAAGTTCAAAACAGCAGCAGATCGCTCCGGCGCCGATATCTGCCGACGAGATTCAGCGTTTTAATATTCAAGGCACCGGCGGTGTTCTCTCGTATGTAATACAGGCTGAAAGATTGGAGTTACTTTGTTTCGCTTGGTTCACTGCATTTGTTCTGTTTGCTCACCAGATGGTGTGAACGAGGGCTGGGCGGGATGACTGTAGTACTGATATATAACTGTGTTATGCTATATACCCATAAAGTAATGCAAAAATACAGAGCAGGATGCATCCCAAACAAGTCAAAATAAGAAAGAACCTGGTATTAAATGCTGTAAAGCAAAGCAGAATAGCTGCGTACAGTATTTGATCCAAAATAGAAATTGAATTTGATATATATACAATTGCAGTGATGTAAAACTACATTTTGTGTAAAAAACTGAAAAAAATTTTAACTGAAGAACTGGAAAAAACTATCCACCCATCTATTCATCCATCCATCCTTCCATTCATATATTTACCCATCCATCCATTCATTCATTTATCTGTCCATCCCTTTATCCATTTATCTATCCATCCATACATTCATACATCTATCCATTTTCCCTCCATCCATCCATCGATCCATCCAACTATCCATATATCCACCCATTTATCTATCCATATTTCCATCCATCCATCCAACATCTATCCATCCATCCAAATATCCATCCATCCATCCAATATCTATCCATCTATCCATCAATATCCATCCATTCTTCCATCCTTCCATTCATATAACTACCATCCATCCATCCATTCGTCCATCCATCCTAATATCTATCCATCTATCCATCCATCCATCCATCCATTTGTCTATCCATTTATCTATCCATCCCTCCATCTATTCATTCCCCCTCCATCCATCCAACTATCCATCTATCCATTTTCCCTTCATCCATCTAACTATCCATATATCTATCCATCTATCTAGCCATGCATACATATTACCCATTTATCTATCTATATTTCCATCCATCCATCCAACTATCTATCCATCCATCCATCCATCCATATATCTATCATCTATCTATCTATCCGTCCATCCTTCCATCCAATCTATATATCCATCCAGCCACCCATACAAATACCCATCTATCTATCCATGTATCCGTCTCTTCATCCATCCATCCATCCATCCATCCATCAATCCATCCATCCGTTCACCCATTTATCATCCATCCATCCAGCCACCTATCTACCATCCATATATCCACCCATCCATCCATCCATTTATCTGTCTCCCCATCCATCCATCCATCCTTACAACTATCCATCCATCTAGCCACCTATCTACCCATCCATCCATTTATCCATCCATCCAACCATCCATCATCCAGCCCACCACCCATATATTTGTCCATCTTTCCATCCATCCATATATCCATTCAACCATCTATGCATTTTTCCATTGTTCTATCCAAATGTCTATCCATTTATCCATATATCCATCCCTCCATCCATTCATGGGTGGATATATGGATAAATTCAAGCTCAGAAAACGAGATGGCATATAAAAGGGTTTTGATCACACCGCTCTCCCTCTAAACACACAACAGGTCACCAACGACAGCAGTGTGGTGAATGAGTGCATCAATCTCAATGATGACCTCAACAATTGAAATGAAAAGTGCAACTAAAAATCAGAAACAACCTTCTGTCACCATAAACGCACAAGAAATAAAGTTCTGTCTGGACTGTACAACATTCCCACAGTAGAACGCTGGAGATCTCAGACTTCTGATTTACTGGCTTTCTGCATCATCAGAAACATCAGATCCTAAAAAAGCTTTATGAATAGAGCAGTACAGTGAGTCCAGCCTCACTATAATGCAACATCCATGACTGCAGAAGCCTCAAGGATATACTATCAGGAATATGAAAAGAAATGGTCCCATGAGAGTATGACAAAGCCAACGGGAATACAAATGATTTCCATTACTCCTCATTTACGAGCTGAAGAGCCTTTTCAAATAGACCAAAAAGCTCTTTTGAGTGTCAACCCAAAAAAAATATTCATACTTGTAATGGAGGGCCTCTACAGAAAATGTCAAATTAATGAAAGGCTACTTTGAATAATTCATATGCCATTTGAAAATTTGTTTGTGATTGAGTGGCAGAAATGTTGTGAAATGGAAACTGCGTCTCTGCCCTTTGAGTTCAACCTAATTTTAAAAAGCTTCACTGCATAAGAATGTCCAATAATCCCATAAAAAGGTTTTCATCCTCAATCGGCGCTCATGCAGAGAGCTGATATTGTGGAGCAGTGGATCTGGTGGGTCACGCCCTAAAAAATGAGCCTCGGGTCTGTTCTGATGGGTCGTGGGATGCAAGGGAAAAACAATGCTGAATGCCAATATAAAAATGCAGCAGACCATATAATCATGCATAATTAAAATAGCTAAATTAATAGGCTTCAAGTTTCAAAAGGGAGGGGGAAAATCCCAAATCTTTTGCTGCTGACGTCAAAGGCTTTGCATCTAAATTCTGTGCAAAATTATCTGTAACTTGCTAAACGAGAGTCAAATTAGCCAACATAAAAATGGTCATGATAAACAGTTTGTGCACAACACAAAATGCATTAAACTGTTGGCAGCAGTGATTAAAATAATTAAATTATTTAGTGGATTTTATTTATTTATTCTTCTTTTATATTAATGGCTGGTTGTCTGAATAGTCCTGAAGCAAAAAACATTGAAAACCACTGATCTACAGAAACTTGGATATTAGATGTCAGACATAAATAAACAGAAGACACGTGTGATTTCTGCGAGACTCACAAGAAGAACTTCTCTTCCCAGACCGGGTTGAGATTGCCGAAAACGGTTTTGGTCCTGCGTTTGGTCTTTCCGACTTGCACTGTGACGTAGGGGTCGCTGGAGCCCGTCTTGTCTTTGGCTTGCAAACCTTGAGCACACACAACTAGAAAAGAAACAGAAAAACAATGTTTTGTGAATTGTGCATTCATTAAGCAAGCAAAAAACATCTGCATGGGAGATAAAATGCTGTCGTCTGAAGAACTGCACATTTAGAAACTTGTTTTAGTATGCAATGCAATATAAAGAGCAGTGAACAATGTAAAACTGCTGTCCATTGGTGTTACTAACTATTAGAACAATGAGAAATAACTAAAGACCTTTTTTTATTCTTGCTACTTTATTTCTTACATTTGCAATGTAATTTCTCTTTATCTGCACATTATTACACAAATATATATTAAAATATAAATAAATATTAAAAAATAAATAAATAAATAAAAATCACTAAATCACTATCACTAAAAAAATATAATAGTATCTCAGTAATACTAAAATAACACTGCCTCAGGAAAGTTGTAGATAAACCAACTATATTGCAGCACAAGAAATACTTTTTTCAAGAAAACAATTTTTTTATTTGTTTATTTATGAATAATTCAATACATTTTGAATCAATCTCACCCTAGTTTTGTAGTATTTTCTTGAATTAAGCACAAAGCACAGTAGATTTAGTTAAATTTAGTTTAAGATTAATAAATAAATAAACTACATTTAATTTAAGAAATTGTATAGAAAACTGAGTAAATTAAATATAGTACATTTAATTCAAGTAGATTCCCTGAAAACTTGTCCTAATATCTCATGCATTTTGCCTCAAAAATACGTTTATCATGTTTTGAGGGTGTTTCAATATTTAAGTTTTGTAAATCTGCAGTTTTCAGGTGAAATTTTAAGCTGCAAAGCACAATAAAAACAAAACAAAACAAAAAACCCTGGTGCCTAGAGCAGGGTTATAATAGTTAACTAAAATTAAAACCTTTAAAAGACACATAAAAAAAAAATAACTGGAGAGAATAAACGAATAAGTAAATAAATAAACATTAACTGAAATAAAATGTAAAAATTCTACTTATTTTATTTCAGTCAGTTGCCTAGGAAATATTTCTCGTTTTTATTTAATTTAACTTTATGTTCCAAAACTGAAGTAACAAAAAATTAATAGACATATTAAAAATAAATAAATAAATAAATCAAAAATATAAAAATAAAAATAGCTCAAAATATCAATAAAAAACTATAATAGTATCTCAATAATACTACAATTACACTGCCTTAGGGAAGCTGTAACTAATTTTATAGTAGTACAAGAACTTTTTTCAAGATAATAATTTGTTACTTGCTGTTTCTTTCTATTTATATGTGAAATTCACTAGCAATTTTTAGAGTGGAAACTGTTCCAACAACATTTTTCTTCAGTGTAGGACCACAATCCATCCTTGAACATCAGTCATGTCCAGTGTGTATGTGTATGTACGTACAGCACCCTTAATAACTAAAACGTCAATTCAGAACAGACGAATGTGCAATAATACAACATAAAAGCAGTGTGTAGCCTGACTGTGGCACTGAACTCAGTCAATGGGGATGCCATCCGTCACAGAGCCAATAGTAGTTCACAGGAAGCTCTCGCCTCATTAATTATGAATGAGCAGGGTGCTAAATTATTCAGGGAACATATATCCTTGGACTTGGAGACAGACAGAGATTGGTGCAATGTCACCGGGCCGGTTGAAGAGGGTAATATAGTCCGAATAGTTTCGCTGGAATGAAAGAAGAATGGCGTCTCGGTGTGTTTGTGTGTGTTTCCAGAAGCACATTCACACATTTGTGTCACGTCAATGTGTCTCACAACAACAACAATGTATCTCTGTACAGTCAAAAACATGATAAACATGCAATTGCAATTACTTACGACAGAAATAATAAACATGACACAAACAGATACTAAGAAAACGTTTTTGCATCGTGCATATTGCAGTCAAATTAAATCAGAATTCACATAGGCTAGTGTTCATGAAGCCCTTGATAAATAAATAGGTGTATGAATACTTTCCAAAACCAGAGATTCGATCGTACGCCAGGATAAATTAAAGCAGAGAGCTGTTTTTCTCTCTGTGTTCTATTGACACTCTGGCAGCGTTGCAAGCTTGGCAATAATTCACAGCCTCTGTTGACCCTCAAAGTCAGGTGAAGGAGCATCACTGATACGGACACACACACAGGAGTAAACTTTACCTGGCAGACAGCTGAACTAATACAATGGCTTCTGCGAGAGAAAATATGACTGAAACAAAGCAAAAATGTGCGGCCGTACATCTGCAGATGGACAGAAACGAATCTTTATGACTCAGAGAAACGGCTGCGACGGCCTACGTTTCTGTCCACAGCAGATGGTTGCTGTCGTCTGGCGGTTTGAGCTGTCAGAAAACAAGCAAAACTCTCGGCACATTTCCCAAACTAAACCGAGCAGCATTTCCTCGCTGTAGGGTCTGTTCCAGTCACAGACAGACATTAAGAGTCAATCTCATGAAACTTGTCAAGAACATGCTCGGACCATATTTAACACCAACAAACAAACAAATATTTTATCCAAAAACAGAATGCTGATTGTATAATAATAATAATTATAATAAATTAACAATAAATCTAATAATTTTATAATAACAATATATAATAGTAATTATAATAACACTTGAAATTAAATTTTTCAAGAACATGCTCAGACCATATTCAATTCCAGAAATAATAAAAAGTTATACAATTTATTTTATATTTTTTCATTTTACATATACTACATTTTTATTAAAAAAGTACAGTAAATATAATTATATTAAACAACAAACTTACAATAATTAAATATTCATATTAATCTAGAAATTATTAATAATTGTATCATGTTTTAAATCATGTGAAGATAAAACATAAATAAAAGAATATAATGAATGAATAAATTAATCCAATTTTAATATAAAATAATTTTTTTTTATTTAAGATATTTTATAGAACATTTTAGAAAAAAATGACAAAAATATAACTAAACCATATAGTAATTTTACCATAATAATAATTTTATCATTTATAATACATTTATAATAGGGCTGTCAAACGAATAACCGCGATTAATCGCATACAAAATAAAAGTTTGAGTTTGCCTAATATATGTGTGTGTACTGTGTGTAATTATTATGTATAAATAAATACAAACACATTCATGTTTATATTTAAAAAATATTTACAAGTATATGTATTCTATTTTGTATGCGATTAATCACGAATAATCGGTTGACAGCCCTAATTTATAATAATAATACTTTTGTGCCAAATATTACAGGCATGTATATAAGCCTACTTTTACATAACATTAACATTTGCATGCACTGTGACATTATCATTAAGCAAATTCTCATTTTGTTTTTTGTGTGAAATATGACCTTGATGTTCTTGATAGGTGATGTAAGATTCACTCATTACTCACCTGTGATGGTGATTTTGGCAGACCACTTTGAAGTCCCCTCCAGCACAGCCTGTTTGGCTGTCTTCAGGTGAGTGTTGAAATCTTCCTTTGAGAGCTGAAACATCTCCTGGATCACCTCGAACACCTCGGGCCGGTTCTTCTCCCTGATTTTCATCCGTTCTTTCATGGCCATGATGATGTTTTGGGTTTTGTCTTCGGCTCCATGTTTCGAGCTCTTCTCTACAGCACCTGCAGAGTGAATTACATGTGTTCTTACATTATCACTGCTGATGTGAGCAGCAATTCCAATCTGCAAGATGCAAGATATAGAAAAATGCATCCTAAATTATAGTACATCAAAAATAGCATGTGATGGTGTACATACACTTTTGCAGAACTCAAAAACAGTGTCTATACATACTGTATGCATATGCAATTTTGAGTTGAAATGAAGTTGCATGAAAACACCACCTTTTTTAAAATTTTATATTCATATTTAATTATTTTTTTCTTGTAAAATACTATGTTATGACCTAAAAACACTTTTACCATAGTGCATGATTTGTAAACTATTACATTTTGATTTTTGCATTACATAACCAGCTCAATATGTATGGCTTTTCTGGCATAGTAAACTTGCTCAGGAGCACACCCGGTATAGCATTGCCCTGGCAATGTGGAGTGCTCGAATCTCATAAAACATAATAAAAGAATTCAAATGCTTATAGAAGCAAGCTAATATGGCATGTTTGCTTCAGCAAATGCATTTTTATCTCACATTTGCTTTTGTTAACTCTATTGTTTTTAGGTTTAGTGTAAGTACAACGCATTATGTACAACAACTAACATAACAAAATGTTGCCAGATTCACATTCATCTTTTTAACTTGCATTAAATTGCATATTTTGTAAGTTTTGAGAGATATATGTGAGAATTTTCTTGTATTTATTGTTTTTGTTTGTCTTAACAGCTTGTAATGAAGCTTAAAATCAAAAGGTAACACAGTAAGCACTCATTTTATGTAAGAGGCTCTTGGGAATGCACATAAATATTATGTTTATGTGAATTCCCAAGAGCCTCTTACATGAAATGAATGCCGAAGTAGCTATTTTGTACTGTAAAGTCAATGTGTCATGCAAAAAAAAAAAGTGAACTTGGACCACAAAACCAGTCATAAAGGTCAATTTTTTGACATCATCTGAAAGCCTAATAAATAAGCTTAATTCCATTGGTTTCTGGTTTGTTAGGATAGGACAATATTTGGCTGAGATACAACTATTTGACAATCTGGAATCTGAGGGTGCAAAAAATGAACATATTCAGAAAATCGCCTTTAAAGTTGTTTAAATGAAGTTCTTAGCAATGCATATTACTAATCAAAAATGAAGTTTTGATATATTTACGGTAGGACATTTACAAAATATCTTCACGGAACATGATCTTTACTTAATATCCTAATGATTTTTGGCATCAAAGAAAAATCAATAATTTTGACCCATACAATGTATTTTTGGCTATTGCTACAAATATATCCGTGCTACTTAAGACTGATTTTGTGGTCCAGGGTCACATATAGTCTAAGTGAAAAGCAAAAAAGAACTGAACCATTTTGACTGCAGTTCACTTTACGGCCACCGGTGTCGCTCTACATAGTGCCTTTAAGACCTAATAGCCATTTAAACTAGTTGATTTTGAAGTATATGCAATATTTCACATCTCAAGATGATTTAGTGGAGTACAGATGACTCACTGCCGCTTGCAAAATGTATCTCTGCACCCTATTAAAATGAATCATTCATTTAGAGAAGCATCATAAATACCTTACGAAAGCTTTATAAGAGTGTTCAAGAGGTGCATGATGTGAGGAATAAAACAGCGTGACAGAGAGAAACCGTTTACTGGTGTCTCTCCCCAAATGTGACCTGAAAACGGTGGAGGTCTTTCCTTTCACAAACCACACAAGCCAAACCAAACGTACATTTAAACACACTCGCACACACACACACACTAAATATGATGGGTTTGATGGCTCGTTTAATAAATCTCTCTCTGTACAGGCCGACTTGTGTCTTTGGCAGACGGCCACGTCTGTGAGGTTTACTAGGGAACTCCATCACATATATCTCAGCCGCAGACTGACTTTAGCGCTCGTCTGAGAGCACTGCGCCGCACACTTGAGTCTTACCGTTATTCCGTTAGTGCCGAACTGTTTAAATGGCAGAACAGAAAAACAATAAAACAAACAGCTGCCGAAAGCAAACCGTCAGAGCTGAGAGCTGCCATGCGATGTGACAGACAGACAAAGGCATTTCAAAATGATGAACACCGCTTATGGGCTTTCAGCGTGATAAACCAGACTTACATTTTCTGAAGAAAAATGAGTGTTCGCCCATGCAAACTCTCTGTTATAATGATAAAGTGCAGCTGTGGAGTGTTTTTCAGTCTCTGCAGCTTTTCACAATTCAGCGATTGTGGAACACAACACAAAATCAATGAAATGTCACTTTTTTTTTTGCATAATTCATGCATAATTCCCTATAACTGCTAAATTATAAAAAAAAATTAAATATTGTCATGGTAGTCTGATGTCTAATCTGTCCTTTATGTTAACCAAACAACAAAAGACAAAGAGAAAAATCACTGAATAACTGAATAACTTCAGTAGCTTTAATAAGGATCAGTATATTTAATTCATACAATCAAGTGTTTTATTTTATATTTAATTATTTTATTTCTGCAAGTATTTTGTATGATAGCCTATTTCTGCCACAGAGTAAGAAATAAAATAGGTAAAAGCAACTTTTTATTTCACAATTTCAACATTTTTGCTCGCCATGCTCACAATTTATAGAAATGCAAAATTTTCTTGAGACTTTCTTACAATTCTGACTTTTTTTTCTGAATTCCAAGTTTACAACTTGCAATTTTCAACTGAATAAAGCAATAAAAAAGGTAAATGCAAATTTTTATTTCACAAGTTGAACTTTTTTGCTCGCCATTCTCACAATTTATAGAAATGCAAGATTTTCTCGAGACTTTCTCACAATTCTGACTTTTTTTTCTGAATTCTGAATTTACAACTTGCAATTTTCCATGGAATAAAGCAATAAAAAAGGTTAATGCAACTTTTTCTCTCACAATTTGAACTTTCTGGCTCACCATTCCCACAATTTATGTCTTACAAATGCAAGATGTAAACTCAGAATTTTGACTTTCTCACAATTCTGACTTTTTTTCTGAATTCTGAGTTCACAACTTGACATTTTCTATTGAATAAAACAATAAAAAAAAAAAGGTAAATGCAACTTTTTATCTCCCAGTTTGAACTTATTTGCTCGCCATTTTTTCTTTTTTCTCAGAATTGGGAGTTTTTAACTTGCAATTCTGCATTTATATCTTGCAAATCTGTGTTTATGTCTCAGAGATTATTTGAGTAAAAAAGGTAATTGGACATTTTTATATCACACTTTTTTGTGCAATTCTGTGGAAAAAAAATCTGAATTGTGAGATATAAACTGAGAACTGCAAGAAAAAAAGTCTGAACTGTGAGCTAAAAAGTCACATTTAGCTTATGTCCTAATGTTTGTAACTGCTTCTTTGCTTCTTATTTTAAATATCCTGTGTCAGAATTTGATGATACACCAAATAAACAAGCTTTCTGTGTTTTTTTTTCAGTCATGTATGACTATTGTACATCAAGTGTCACACTGTACATAAAATGGTAAATATGGTATGTTAATTATAAAAATAACATAATATATTTTTCACAAATTTATGGAAATTACAGCCACAAAATCTGGCTGCAAAAATCCATTTTAATGCAAAAGTAATAGCGATCCTTGACTGTGTTTTTAACAGTGACTAAAAGACCAAATGCATTCCCTAAAGACAGATTTGACCTTCTCCATCTTGCTAATATAATCAGCACTGAGCTCAGGTAAAGAGGGCTAAATGTAGACTCACGTTGGAGACAGTCTGCGTTCAGGAGGTCCTGGCATTTCTCGTGGCATTTGACCCCGCATTCGGTGCAGCGCATTCCCTGCCGGGCGATGCCCCACAGCAGACCCTCACATTCGTGACAGTAGGTGGGTGCCGTGGCCGTCCACACCTCGAAATTATGGGGCGTTGTGGAGGAGATGGGATAGATCAGTGCTTGCAGGGTCTTTCTGAGCACATGCAGTTTCTGTGAAAAAGAGAGAGAATTTACAGCAAGAAGGCACGAAGATGCACAATCAATGATTTCCTCAAATCGATGAAGGTCTTAGAAGAAAAATGAGCATTTGCAGTGATCACAGCACTCGATATGCATGCTACTGCTGTGAATAAATGTGGTTTAAAAAACAGAAATCGATGTTATTGCAGTTTCAGGATAACCTGTGCTCATCAGAGAAACTATCAAGAAAAATACTGCAACTTCGTTAAAGAAAAGCATCAAAAATATGACATCTTGATATTCTGGAGACTCATTAGATATTTCTATAAATATCTATGTATTTGCTATGAAACAGTTTGAAGTGGCAGCTTTATTAAGTATTACTGATTATTATTAGTATTTTCATTTTGGTTTAGTTAGTAGTTTTGTTGCATATTTTTTTAAATTTTATTATTATTTTTTTTTTATATGTCTATACAGTTTTTATTTTTTTATTTTAGTAAATCAAGTTGAATCAAATTGAATGAAAATATAAAGTGTGTACTTTTTTTTTTACACTTTAATTTATTTGAGTTAATGTTTATTTTATTTTAATCAACAAAAATATTTGTTTTTTAATGGTTTTAGGTAAGTAGATTAATGCATTTTAGAAAATATTATTATTATTATTATTATTTTTATAAGCAATATTACAAAACAAGACAAAAAGGAATGTTTTAAGCATTAATATTTAAAATGTTATCAATATTTAATATTGAATATTTTGCATGCATTAGTCATGGAGCTAAAAAAAGACATTTAATCTTCCGAGATACATTTCCAAATCAGATTTATCTACATGCTCTGTAGTCCAAGATCTCCACTCATTACTAAACACTTCTAAAAGCACAGATGCCTCGGTCAGCTGGTGTTCAGAAGAGTCATAATATCGTGTCTTTTTTTTTTTTTTTTTAAGATATCATGCTGACATTAATTTCACTAATTATAGCACACATGTGAATCCCACACAGTGTTTTCAATCTGTCCATATTAAGACTAACAGGGTGAATCTCACAAAACCAAAACAGCAAAGAACATGTACGGTGTGCCTCATTTCACCTCAAAATGAAAAGAAAAGATTTAAAACATTTAAAACATTTTTTGCAATAGTTCAAATTAAATATTATATTTTGGGTGTTTTTAATATTACAGTAATGAAAGTGGTGGAGAAAAATGTGCTGCTTAATTGTCATGAAAAATTACAATTGCAAAAAAAAAAGTAATGGTCCATAAGATAAGCTTCATTTTCTGTGAACAAGATATTATTCCTTCTTTATTTCTTTCTTTTGATTTTGAAGTCATGCTGTTGACAGGTTTTGTGGGATTCACTTTATTTGTTGTGAATGGTTTGCTTTCTCAGGCAAAAGCGGTGGAGAGAATCTGACGGCATCTTCTGTATCCTCATGAAAGAGCAGAATTAATGTGCACATAAATCTGTCCTTTTACAGCTGGATAAGACAAAGAGCGAGGGAGAGTGAAAGAGAGGTGGGCCGGTGATGTACAGCGCTCTGAAACTATGTTTTTTCTCCTTTCCCATGATGCACTTTTGCTGAGATGCGCCCACAGAGTCATTACGTTAAGAGCTGCTGAGATTTCAGCGTCCAAATGGCTAATAATGAAATAAAGCAAACTAAAAGTACTGCAGAGTGAAAATTCAGGCTAATTAGGCAAAGTAGTCCTAAAAATAGTATAGGGAGAAAATTCTTTCACTGATCTCTGAAGGGAAATTAAAAACAGCAACAGCATCAATACAAGGTGAAAAAATAACTGACAATGCACAAATGAAACAGCGCTGAATGATTAAAGGTGGTTGTCTTAGTTATGTGAAACACTTACAATCAAACAGGTTGTTTTTTTTCTGATTTTTTATTAGATGAGTTTGTTTCTTCATCAGATTTGGAGAAATGTAGCATTACATCACTTGCTCACCAATGGAGTGAATGGGTGCCGTCAAAACTAGAGTCCAAACAGCTGATAAAAACATCACAGAAATTCACAAGTAATCAACACCACTCCAGTCCATCATTTAAGGTCTTGTGAAGCTGAAATCTCCATTTGGAAGAATTTTTAAATGTTTTCTGGCTAAAATACGAGTCCTTTATCCATAATAGTGCTTCATATGGCCTGAATCAAGGGAGAAATCTGCACAGATCAATCACCTTTTACAAGCCAAAACAGTCCAAAACAGCTCTAAACAAATATGTGGGTGGATTTTAATGTGAGAAGACAACAGAAGATGGACTTTTTTTCACTGAAGGAAGAATTTTTATAGATTATGGATTCATATTTTAGCCGGAAGCAAAAATTTGAAGTTAAAAAAATCCTAATGATGGATTTGTTTCTTACAAACATGCAGGTTTTGGCTTCTCCAGATGTTAACTGATGGACTGGAGATGTGTAGATTACTTGTGTATTATTGTGATGTTTTTATCAGCTGTTTGAACTGTCATTCTGACGGCACCCATTCACATCCATCGGTGAGCAAATGATGAAAAGCTACATTTCTCCAAATCTGATGAAGAAACAAACTCATCTACATCTGCAAATTTTCATTTTTGGCTAAACTAGTCCTTTATCTCAGATATGTCCAAATAGATTTGATTACATTTGTCATATCTACGTCGTAACGCCCTGAATATTGCATTTATGAGGTCTGATCATTGTTGGCCGTCATATGCTCCACTTCTGCCTGACTGACGGCAGTAACATTACGCAAACGAGGAGGGATTAACAGCTGGCAAAAACGGAAAAGGACTTTCCAATTTAATCTAGTGACTCCGGAGCAACCGGATGAGTTATCCTCAGAATTACACACTGGGCTATCAGCCAGAGAGAGAGAGGGAATATTCATGGAGCAATCGCTCACGCTGAACAAAAGCGGTCAGCAGTGTCACAAACTCCAGCACAAATGAGAGACGGAGGAATTAAACCATCTGTCAAACACACAGCCGCTGACCCACACACTTCACAGCAGATCGTTCAGCCCAAAAACAACAATACTCACCCTCATGCCATTCTAAACCCTTTCTTTTGTGTTCAATAGAAAGAAAAATTACCGCAAACAAGTTTGGAACGACCTGAAGGTGAATACATAATAATACGATTTTCAGTTTTGGATGAACTAAGACTTTAACTGTTGAAAAAGCAGCTCTCTCTTTATTTCTCTGCTTGTCCTTTGAAAAACACCAGCCAATTAAATGTTTGGAAGCGTCCTCCATGCCTGGAGCTCTCAGCTTCCAGGCCCACCACGGAGATATCTTTGGTTGGGATGTGTTTCTGTGCTGGAGGCCACGGCAGGTGCAGTAAATGCTGTGATGCCAGACGATTATGTGTCTGAAAACCTGCTGACTGCATCTATATGGATCATGAGCACTACTGTTCAAAAGTCTGAGGGTTTCTTTACAAGAAAGTAATACTTTTGTTCAGCAAGGATGCATTAAATTGATCAAAACTGACAGTGAGGTCAACAGTGAGGTTTGAACTTTCTATTCATTAAATTCTCAACTTTATTGGTTTCCACAAAGATATGAAGCAGCATAACTGTTTTGAATACTGATAATAATCAGAAATGTTTCTTGAGAAGCAAATCAGCATATTAGAATGATTTCTGAAGGATCATGTGACACTACAGACGAGTAATGATGCTGAAAATTCAGCTTTGATCACAGAAATATATTACATTTTACAATATTTTTAAACAGAAAACTGTATTTTAAAAGATAATAATATTTCACATTTTTACAGTATTTTTGATCATATAAATGCAGCTCGGGTGAGCATAAACTTTCAAAAACATTAAAAACTGCCCGACTCTAAACACTCAAAAAACTGCTTGTTATGATAGACATCATTATTGCAAAGCTGCAGAACTAGTAAAATGTGATGTGTGTTCACTTCATATGCATTACAAATGCATGTGTAGACTTAAGATGATATTACGATAATTGCAAATCTAAACGTTACTGACTGACCTCTTGACTTGCAAAACTGCATGGTTTGCAATATATTGCTAGCACATAGTATAGTTTAATATTTCAGCTTATTATGACTTATTGTTTACAATTAATTATTTATGAAAAACCCCTACAGTTTGATATATCCTGTTGCAAAGAGCAATGCAAAGAGGCCGTGTACATGAAAGATACAGCAGCAAAAACCGTCCCGTCTTTTAATAAGAGTCAAAGAGAATAAAGAATGCTGGTCATGTAATACTAAATTATGAATGTTTCTGGCACAGAAAACCTTGACTAACATTATCTCAGGAGGTGTTTCGCTGAATAATGTCACGGAGCGAATCCAAGCACCCTCTGTTGATTTTTCTCCCACTTGCTGTGAGTGTTGAGGACGGATATACTGAGACAACAGTTTCTGTCCTTGTTTTCCGGTGTCTTTTTAAGCATATGGGCGCACGGGCTGTTTTCGGCACGCTTTTCTCGGAGGGATTGCGTCTCTTCTGTAATTTCTCCCTCAGCCCCCTCACTTTGTTTCTTTCTCTCCCTCATATTTTACTTTCTTTCGCTCTCTTGCTGGCATGTTTAATGCATTTAAAAACCCTTAGACATCTGTTCGGCCTACTTCGAAATCTGCCGACCGGCTCTCTATATCTGACCTTCCTCCTTTTTAAGTCTAAGACCCGTCAAAGGCTGTTTAGAAACAGGTGCATCTAAAAGAGTGATGGCGCTGCTGCTATTCTCCAGAGAACTGCTAGTGTTGGATTAAGGTCGACTGGACCAGCCCATTGGAGCCCGACTCTGACCTGTCTATTTATCACTTGCTAACGCTGCCTTCAACTCATGCCGCAATGATTGCGCTGTATAACAGGATGAGCAAAACTTAACACTACTGCAATGCTGTAAGTCCAGTGGGAATCACTAGATTTTCTCCAAACTTGATGGAGTGAAATTCAAGGTTGAAAAATCAAGGCTGAATCTAGTCAAAGCCACAGTTTTTGTCCATAGAGTTAAAGTTAATGGGGTCCAAAACAGCACAGGACCCCATTAACTTTCATTGTAAGTATGGAAAGTCAGAAAGGTTTTAAAAGACATCGAGTCATTTTTGGTAAACTATTCATTTAGGCTTTTTAGAAAATATGACTTATTCAGCTTTTGTTATGAGGCAACAGGTTTGTGTGACTGAACTACATTTCCCATCATTCTCTGCAGCAGGACAATAATTATAGAGTGCATTTATCAGCAGCCTTAGATCTGTGTTTTTCCCATTTATTTTTCCCATAGGGATTTTAAAAAGTCTTTGTTTAATGCTCATGACATCAAAAAGCTACAAAGTGAATCACAAAATTACAAAAGTACAAAATATATATTTAAAAAAAGACAAAAAGTACAAGATGTTGTACTTAACGGCTTTAATGAGGGAAAGAACTACAATCCCAAGAAGCCTTGAATGAAATTAAAAATGACTGAGAAATATAAAACTGTTGTTGTAAAGATATACATATTTTATGTGTATTACAAAATGTGTATATGTATTTATATACAGGTGCTTGCTTGTTTTGACTCTCTAACTGATTCAGATTTCTTTGCAGAATCATGGGTAATGTGGTTTTTCACCAAGATTCCTACTGTTAAATCTGATTATTTTAAAAATAGGTTGAAATAAGGCGGGCTGACAGCTTTAACACAAGCATATACCATTAATTTACAGCCTCATAGCTCACAGTCAGCTCACAGTTTATAAGTTATTGTTAAAAATCATTTCTCTGTGGAAAAAATGAATGGGATTTTTACTTCTGGAGCCTGACTGTTGCGCTCTATTATAACATAAACAGATACATCATCAATTACACACCTAATGCACATCTAGGTAATTTTGTTGTCAAAAAAAGCTTTCTTTCATTTTTGGAAAATTACCCAGCACGTCCATTTTTTGCCTGAACGCACATCACGTTATAATTAAAACTCTCCAAACACATTCCCAGACTGAATTTGAAGATGTGGTTATTCTTCAGCTCAGGTAAACTCTTGCATCTCGCTGTCACAACAGAGAACTAAACATCACATCACACCGTGTCATTCTGGGCCGTTTATTCGGCGGATCAATTAATGGGAGGGAAGAAGGCCTGGAAAAAAAGAAGAGTAATTCTTTTTCTATTGATTAAGATGTTGTTTCCTCTCTCAGGGTTTTGGCCCCTCCGTCGAATCAAAGTACAAGAATACAATTCAAACGAGAATTATCGATCCACGCCCAAATAATCAGAAAGCATCTTAATGCGGATACAGCAGCATCACTCACTTCAAAGCTGATAAATGCTGTTCTTTTTTAAACTTTCTATTCATCAGAGAAGCCTGAAATAAATTTATAAAATCATTAACGTTTCATGAGCAGCAGATCAGCATATTTGCTACTCCAACTGACAATGAAGACTGGAGTAATGATGCTGAAAATTCAGCATTGCATCACAGGAATAAATTACATTTTACAATACATTCACATAGCAAGAAGTTATTTCAATATGTAATATTTTTTTTTACATTTTTACTGTATTTTTGATCAAATAAATGCAGTCATGCTGAGCAGTAGAAATTTTCAAAATCATTTTAAAATCATGCAGAGCCTAAACTTTTGACCAGTAGTGTAAAACAGGACAGCATCACATTTACAGCATCACAGAAAATAATTTCACTCATATCAATATTTCATGTCCATTTATTTATTCACTTTGTAAATAGCAGTGGATTAAGTCACTGCTTACAAAACAAATATATATATTTAGTAAAGAGCTGCTTTGCGTTAGGCTCCCGATCACCCCATCAGGGTTTATTTGGTGACAATGCCTGAGATTAGAGATTATAAATAGTCTTTTTTCAGATCTTGTTCATTTGTATTTGCCTCTGGCTCTGATGTGTGTTTCTTTATCAGTTGTGACTTTATGCATGAGTGTTTCATTAGTGCCACATGATAGCTTCCCATTAGACTCTGACTGGCTGCTTGCAGAGTGATTTATGCACGAGTCTATATGGTGAAACCGCAGTGCGCGTGTGCGTTTGAAACTCACCAGCTCCTCGTTATTCAGAGTCGATCTGTTCACGAGCCCAAACGCAATGCCTGCCTTTCGAGCAGCCAATGTCTGAAAGAAAAAAAGAAAACGGTAAGAAAGAGCCAGAGAGAAAGACAAAACTCAGGAACACAGTCAAACGCTACAGGGTGGAAATCGCTTGTGTTAGGCTGAATGTTATCATGCGACAGGAAGATAAAACTTGATTACTCAGGCCCGGAAAACCACTTTCACCTTCAAGCAGATATTTACCTGTTACCCTACAGAACGTAACTCTCAGAAAGCTTTTCATTTTAGCTTCGATAGAAGAAAATGTTGCTTGTATTCTGTGCAGTGTAATATGCTTTCAATTCATTAGGTGTGCTGTGATTTTAAAGATTTCGGGAGACCGACTTGCTTTCTCAATAACAAGGCAGACAGGCCGACTAACAGAGGGCACATTGCTCATATTTCATGAGTGAAAAGAAAAATGATAGCTCTGTTCGAAACCTACTGCTTCTGTTTACAAAAAGTTGAGTAAAAAAGCCCATTTTAACAGGACAGAATGTAATTTTCTGAGCTTTCCGTGATGCATTTTTATGAAGGACACATTTAATGCTGCCTTAAAATTTGATCAAAGACTGCATGCATTTAAGAAAAGCATAATGCTAGACGGCTCACTAGGATTTGACACTTCCTGTCATTATTTTTGCATGACAAATGCTCCTTGCAAAATCAAAAACAAATATGAATAAATGCATGATTAAATAAATATATACAAAATAAAATATTAATTAATTAATAAATATAATATAAAATTTAAATATTAAATAAAATGAAATAAAATAAAATAAAACGAAGCATATTTGCTATTTTTGCATGTTAAAAAATGTTCCTTGAAAACTCAAAAACAAATAAATAAATATAAAAATAGACATAAAAATTAAATATAAAATAAATTGATGAATTCAAAAAAAATAAATATAAAAAATTGACATAATTTTTTTTTTTAATTTTAAAAAATTAAACAAACAAACCAATTTTAAAATGCTTCAAAGATTTGCATCTTTGCATCAAGTTTGCATAAATAAATAAATTCAATTCACTATTTTCACTATTTTGATGGACAAATAGCACTGATTGTCCACAAACAAATTTAACACTACACATTTAACCTAATGTACAGTAATGTTCTGTTGTCACTATTATAGACGCAAAGGCTGTGTCCAAAAAAAGGTTTTAAAAGGAACCACCTAATGAAAACAGCTTCAAACAAGCTTCCACGGCACCATAACATCAAGTCTAATGAGCTAGAACAAATTAAAGTGAACTTTAAGCATATTTAGTAGCTACAATAACGTCATTTTTATTCTCTCCAACAGACAGGATTGCGGGATACCATAGGCAGACAAGGACACATCTGTGCTGCCTTCATTTGACTAGATAAAGGTATCCAAGTAGACAACCCTGGATGAATTCATTAAAAATGCAAGAGACTTACCAAAGCCTAGAGTGTCCAGGTGTGGGAAAAAGCAGGAAAAAAAAAAACAACACCACAAAATTAGACATTTAGCAAAGGCGAGCCGTCGTTTACACGCAGTAAGCACATCTCTTTCGTCATACCTGCCGTCATGCATAAAATCAGATCGAGTTTTTGGTCTAAAGAGCAGAGTGAAAGCTGCAGAGGTGAGGCTCAATCCTTACATAACTCACCTCTGACATGCAGTAGAAATTTACAGTTCACTCATGCATTTGCTGTGCAATTGATTAGTTAAGATACTGAAAGGCACCCTGACAAACTCCTACTGCCTGCAACACTGTTGCCATTACTGCTACAAACAGACAAGACCAGACGGCATGTGTCAAAGCCAGCTCAAAAAACACGATCCAAAGAGTTCAGGACAGAGAAAGAGAGCAAGAAGAGTCAATGAGGGGGAAATGGGAGCCGGTCAGAAGTCAAAAAGCCACGATTAGCCATATTGAGATCGGCAGGCATGGACAGCGGACCGTACTGGACTCGTCTTTACCATCTGACCCTGAACCTGATGGTGGTAAAGACCAAGCGGGCTGCTAACGGCCCCTTAAAGCAAGGGTGCATAGGAAAATAGGGTAGATTTGACCTCTACATGAACGTCAAGTGTTGATGTAAGTCTCGACATGCACTTGAATTGCTGAGGGTTGCTGCAGGCAATGGATTCGTCTGAATTTTGACCCCCGCTGCAGTTTTGGGCGGGTCCCTCGATCCCCACCCTCCCGTGACCGACTGTCGTTGCCCTGAAGCAATCACACAGCCAACAAGGGGACAGAAACAGAGGACAGAGGCATGATGGGATAGACCAGATCGGACCCGGTACAGCACTGACTTCATCCACGCTGTAAAAGGCTCATTGGCGCAGGTCGCTTTTACATGGATTTAAAAAGGCACACAGTTAAATCAGAAGTCAATGAAGTCCTCGGATATATTTTTGGGTAGAGTTGTCAACATTTCGGTTTTAGAATGCGTCGATTGAGTAAAAAACACAAGCGTTTTTGGAGGGAAATCTGACAACTCACGGAAAAATATCGCCCATACGTCAATATGGGCCCAAGTGGGAATGGACCACAGGACACGCCAGAAAACCAAAAGAAAACTGAACGATGACCCGTACTTACCAAAACAGGGTTGGTTTTTAATTTCATGCAAAATATGGACAGATACAGCATCAACATTTGTCCTTCAGAAGCTGAACAGTTTAACAAAACTCAATGCAAGAATCGGTTAAGAAACTTTCGCTTTAACAAAATCAAGAAGAAACAATGGACACAGAGACACGGACTGCAAGAGAAAAAAAAGAAATTCTACGAAATGTTATAGGGACGGTTCACCCAAAAATTTAATTCTGCTGTTCATTTGCTCACCCTTCAGATTTTGTGCTGAAGCTGTGGTCCTTGGTGATTCATGAAATGAATTTCAATGGCTACCATCACTTTCAGAGTCAAAAAAAAACATATCAGGTAATGATATAGTGAGGTCTTATGAAGCAAATCAATCAGTCTGTGCAAGAAACTGAACATTATTTACAACATTATTACCTGTAATCCAGAGCCTTAGGCAAATGGTCCAGAGTGATGTCTGGTTCGTGAACGAATTATTCTTTTGAATCGTTTTTTTTTTAGTGAACTGGATGAATCGGTTCACCAAACCATACTGAATCGTCTAAAACAGTTTGCAGCTGATCTACAGATCTACAAGTTACTCAATCATTTGGACGCCTGACAGTCACTCTGACTCAAAATGAACCAAAATCACTTTAAGAGTTGGAAAAATGCATATCAGGTAATACAATTAATACCAGTGGCTCCTGACGATATACTAAGATCTTATAAAGCAAAACTGTCGGTCTGTGCAAAAATCGTAACATTTTTTACAACATTATTACCTGTAATCCAGAACCTCAAGCAAACGGTCCGGAGTGATTATGAATGAATCATTCTTTCAAACTGGTTCTTTTTAGTAAACTGAATTAATCAGTTCACTGAATCATACTGAATCATCTGAAACAGTTTGGGACTCGAGCAGCACAGATCTAAGTTACTCAACAAAAACTCATTTTCAGATGCGTGACAGTCACTCTGACTTGAAATTAGCCAAAATCCCCTTTAAGAGTCGAAAAATGCATATCAGCTAACAAAATGAAACAGTTTGGGTCTTATGAAGCGAAACTGTCGGTCTGTGCAAGAAACTGACCATTTTTTACAGCATTATTACCTGTAATCCAGAACCTCAGGCAAATGGTCTGGAGTGATTATGAATGAATCATTCTTTCGAACTGGTTCTTTTTAGTGAACTGGATGAATCAGTTCTCTGAATCATACTGAATCGTCTGAAACAGTTTGGGACTTGAGCAGCACAGATCTAAGTTACTCATTACTAATTTAAGTTACTAAGTTACTAATTAACACCAGTGTCTCCTGATGATATACTGAGGTCTTATGAAGCGAAACAGTCAGTCTGTGCAAGAAATATAACATTTTTTACAACATTATTACCGGTAATCCAGAACCTCAGGCAAACGATCCGGTGTGATTTTGAATGAATCACTCTTTCGAACTGGGTCTTTTTAGTCAACTGGATGAATCGATTCAACAAATTTTACTGAACTATCTTTAACAGTTTGCGGCTGGAGCAGCACAGATCTCCAAGTTACTTAGTCAAAACTAATTGTCCAATGCCTGACAGTCACTCCGACTCAAAATGAGCCAAAATTGCAGCATACCTGATCCTATGATGAATGAACTCATTCAGCGCTTCAGTTCATCCAACAGTCATTGAACAGTTCGACTTGGACCCGAAAACCGATGAACCTCTTATATGCACATGTGTGAACCAAGCACTTGAATAAAGGGCCCAAGTGAACATTTTTATGGTTTCTCATTGCTGGTGAAGACTAGTTTATCCACTTTACATGCTTTAGACATGTAAAACATTCACATTTCACATTATTAAGTGCTGTAATAATGTAATTGCATATGCGTTACGTCATTGTGTGATTACATAAACTAGTCAACTGAATCAGTTCATTAAAATGAAATCTGGATTACAGGTGTAATAATGTTGTAAATAAAGTTCAGTTTCCTGCACAAACCATTTGTTTTGCTTCATAAGACCTCTATATATAATCAGAAGCCATGGGTATTAATTTTATGTTATGTGCATTTTTGACTCTTAAAGTGACAGTAGCTGCTTGCATTTTATGAATCACCCAAGGACCACGGTGTCAGCTAAAAATCTTTACTGTTCCACTCAAGAAAAACAGTCACCTACATCTTGGACGGCCTGAGGGTGAGTAGATTAACTGGGTGAACTGCTCCTTTAACAAATGCAAAAATATAAATAGAAACACATACTACAGAGAGATGCTATGGATCTGTTATTCTCCGTCTAGAATCTCATAAATTAAACAGCACTTCATTATCAATATATGAGCACTACACACTTAAAGACAAGACAGATGATTTGAACTCTGCAGATATTGTGGAGAACACCAGGCGGGTGACCTACTTTTACTCTGGTGGAGCGTAAAAGCCTCAAAATAGCATCAAAACATAAACACGTGTGTGCCTCCATCTTGCATGTGCTGTGCTGACGGTGTTGGATTGTAAATTCGGAGTAGTGACCGTGTGCACGGTGGGTCTGATTGGCTAATACAGTCTTCTAAAGCTGCATCAGTCAAACATAACCGTGCCGGGTGTGATTACTCACCAGGTCTCGGACAATAGGCATGGTCCTCTTGCGACGTAAATCTGGCATGCTGTCAATGCCGTAAAGTATACTGCCAACCCTGGGGATGGAGGCAGATTTAGAGTCTATTAATACCATAATCATGCTGTACGCTATGAAACATTACCCTGCTAAAAAGCAGTCGGGTGATTTACAGCACCGGCAAATAACATGGGATGGGCAGGAACAGGAAGTCTATCATAATCGCTCTTGTCTCACATAGGCCAATGCATGCATGCATGGAAGAACATTTTGTCAAATTGGGCTGTATAAAACTACAGCACAGTACTCTATCCCACAATGCAATGTGCTCAATTTGATTAATTGTACATTATCTTCGGCACTATTTGATCGTATTTAAAAAGGCTGCATTTAATGCAATGCATTTAATGAATTTAATTTATTTAAAAATGCCAAAACAATTCAATATGATGCATATATGCACAAATGAATAATGCTTTGATGTTTAATGTCTGCTAATTGAGATTGTTTAAATATTAATTTATATTAATATTTTAAATTTAAATGTACAAATTTTTATATTCATTTTTTATATTTAAATATTCCATTTCCAGTATGCTCACATAAATAATGCTTTGATTTTTAATATCTCCTTTAATTTGTTTTGTTTTGTTTTGTTTTTGATTGGACCACCAAATGTTAACATAATTTTACACAAAATTGCATTAAAAATATGAAATAAATATTTAACTTCCAATATGAAACCTATATGTTCATGTAATTAATGAAATGATTTTTAATATCTCCTTGTTTTAATTGGACTACCAAATGTTTGAGAATTTTACACAAAAGTATATTAAAAATATCAAATAAATCTTTCTATGCTGATATAAATATTTTAGATTTTTAATATCTCTTAATTGATTTATTATTTAATTGGACCAACAAAAGAGAATTTAACACAAAATTGCATTAAAAATGACAGTTATTCATATTTAACAAAATCGGGATGATGCAATGCAATGTCATATTACAATTTAGCATACTACTGTTTGAAATGTTTATTGTTGCGTAATGCATACTGTTTCACATAGTTTTTTTTAAATAGTAGGCACTATAGAGTACATACTGCACATTATATAGTATGCTTGTATTGTATATATAATATACAGTATATATATTATTAAAATACATGCACATGTTTAGATCTGGTCACGATGTTCTCATTCTACACGTGTCTATAAACATGGGTGTTTTTATTCACGCAGAGCTTTGTTAGTCAGACAGTGACATCAGAGACTGTGACATCATCAGCGCCTAATGAGAACAGGGCCTTTAATAAGTACAAATGCCATGCTTATTTATTTATTTTTGACAGCTCATTACCAAAAATTAAATTCATCCACACTACATTCATTAACCTGGAGTCATACCATTGCAAACAATTAACACTAGATCAGGTCCCAGGAAAATCCACAAATAACATTCCATACCCATTTCTGCTCTTCTGCCTGCGGTCTATCAGCAAAATAATATCAGCAAGTATGTGTGTGTGTATGTCAGTGATAAATGGAAGATGAAAAGACCCTACGGCTTGAGAATATGAGGGCACCAACACACACACACACACACACACACACATATATATAAATCTATGTATATATACAGCACCTGTAAGAGTGTAACTCTACACACTCTCTCCTGTGTATAATAGTGTAGCATTCAGCTCTCTTTCTTTATTTCCCATGTGTGTTTGGTGTTGCGTGTGTCTGTACTCACCCTCCACCGCTCAGCCCCAGTTTGGCTGCATCCAAGATGTTGGCATGACCCTGTCAAACAAGAAAACAGCCTGCTGATGACTTACGCAGATCAATAAGACACTGTACTTACTGTATATTATTTACCTGTACAGCAAATATACAACACACACACAGAGTCACAATAAAAAAACACAGTGACAAATACAGTGACAAGCAAGTGCAAATACAGACAAAATACATTCTGAAAACTAAGATCAGTACAATACAAATCTACCTATTCATCTGTCTGTCTACTGTTTGTCTACTGTATCTATTCTGTCCATCCATTTATCTATCTACCTGCTGTCTGTTGGTCTATCTATCTATCTATCTATCTATCTATCTATCTATCTATCTATCTATCTATTCATCCGTCCCTCCATCCATCCATCCCTTTATCTGTCTGTCTACCTGTGTGTGTGTGTGTGTGTGTGTGTGTGTGTGTGTGTGTCTATCTATCTATTGTCTATCTATCATTTGTCTGCCCGTCCGTCCAACCCTCCATCCATCCATTTATATGTCTGTCTGTCTATCTGTCCATGCCTCTCTCTATCTGTCTATCTGAGTGTCTATCTATCTATCTATCTATCTATCTGTCTGTCCGTCCGTCCATCCGTCCGTCCGTCTGTCCATCTATTGTTCTATCGTTCTATCCGTCTATCCGTCCATCAATCCATCCATCTGTCTGTTTGTCTGTCTATCTATCATCGTCCGTCCGTCCATCTATTGTTCTATCGTTCTATCTGTCCGTCTGTCCATTCGTTCATCCATCCATCTATCTATTGTTCTATCCATCTGTCTGTCCATCCATCCGTCCATCCATCTATATGTATATTTGTCTGTCTATCTATCTGTCCCTCCGTCCGTTTGTCCATCCATTCATCCCTCTATCTATCTATCTATCTACCTACCTATATGTCTGTCTATCCATCCATCCATCCATATATATGTCTGTCTGTCTATTCTTCCATCCATCTGTCCGTCCATCCACCCCTCTATCTATCTGTCTGTCTACCTGTGTGTGTCTATCTATCCGTCCGTCTGTCCATTCATCCATCCATGTCTGTCTATCCGTTCATCCATCTGTCTGTCCATCCATCCCTCTATCTATCTGTCTGTCCATCTGTCTATCTATCCGTCCATATGTCCATCCATCCCTCTATCTATCTATCTGAGTGCATGACTACCCATCTGTTTGTCTATCTGTCTATCTATCCATCTACTAGTCCTCTACACATCTATCTTTCTATGCCTATTTGTTTATCTGTCTGTCTGTATAATACTCATTAACATCTCCACCAAGCAATTACATGAGAAAACTGAAAAACATGCAGCATATTTCATATACATTGAAAGATGAACAAACACAGACAAACACTGGTGAAAAATTATATGAGCATAGAAAACACAAGAAGACCTCGGTGTCCAGAGCAGTGCTGTCTGCAGAAGAGAAGCAGAAAGACAGAGAGGAACGTTAGAAATAACAGCACATATTGACTCCTTTATCTATAAATAACTGCACACACTTATAATGACTTGTGCTTAATGGAGCCAAACAAATAGTGCCAGCACAGCTCATTTACGATATCTCAGTCGGAGTATAATCCCTGACACACACACACACGCAAACCTTGAGCCGATATATCATCTTTCTCTCATGCTACACCAGCCATATAACGCTGTAAAAGCCTGCGGTGTCCAGCACAGAGAGACGGCTCATGTTTATTTAAATACACTTCAGACGATCAATATCCAAACACGATTTCTGCCAAATTATGGCCAGATTCAAACCTCAGAGATGAGGTTACACTGATGACCATCACTGACCCTGATTTCTCATATTACAGTAGATCATTCTCCTTCAGTCGCACTCAAACATCTCCTCAAGTGTTTAAATGTAACGGCGATGATTAGTTCAGCTTTAGTGCGATAGCTTTACAGCTCGCTGGACCATGAACGATAAAAGTGAGTTTTCAGAGACGTCAGAGGTCAATAAACGCACGCAGACGTCTAGAAGCACAGCCGTGGAGCTCAAATCTAGCTGGTTAATAGAGTGGAGACAAGGATGGTCAAACGGAGTATTGATCAAATCCTTCCTGTTGGGCCTATGAAGGGTTACCTGTCCCTTCTGTAATACTCAGACCATCCTTCAGTGTCAGAGAAGCACTAAACTGAGGACTAACCAGTATATTTTTGGCTTTTTTACTGGCCTGTTTTTGTTCCAATTAGATTTTATAGCTACCAACACTGTTTTGCTACTTAATTACAGGACTTAAAAACAGTTATTTTTTTTTTAAATTAACAATAAATCACAATATGTCTAGCTAGTGTACCCTTAATAATCAAAAGAATATAAATATTTATATATAAAAATTAACAATATTTATATCAATATAATGTGTATGTAACAAAATGTATATTTCTTTTTTTTTTTTGGCCTGGACATGTTTTCATGAGATTTATCATTAAATAATAATAACAATTTTAACATATATAACACATATAAAATTAAAAGTTTATTATTAACATATTTCTGCAGTTAACATGCATTTCAACAGAAATGTAGAAAAATACTAAATTGCAATGATCAGAATCTCCATGAAGAATTCCAGGAATGAAAATTATTATTAAAAATAACAATTTAAATCATTTTAAATGATGATTCATATTACAGCAACATTTGTAATTTTCTTTCAACAACAACCAAACTCACTTTTAGGTCTGGAATGAACACTTTTTATGATACATGATCAATTCCTTATCATATTTTGTCTTGCAAAATATCCTGTTTCACTCAAAAATAAGTATCATTACTTAAGTAAATGGGTTATAAATGAAAATTCAGGCATACAGAAAATAAAAAGTTACATATGTAATATTTTTGACAGGTCTTACAAAATGTAGCCTCACACATTGTCCATATTCTCTGAATTTCATCCATTTTGCAGACAAGTGAAATGCTGCAGAATATATATGCGCATTGGGATTTCTCAGACGAATTAAATTTCCTTTTAGGTTTGGTCAGTGACAGAGATGAAATGAGATGAATATTTTGGCTGCGGTTCTCAAGGCTAAAACATATCGGTCTGTGAGAGAGGTGACGGGAAACCGCCTTCACTCATTTGGATCAATGGTTTCCACTGAGCTCTGGCTAAATGCATCACTTTTGTTCAAAATGTCTTTTTAAAAACAAACTGTAGGTAAAAAATCTCCTTGTTATTTAAATGCTAAAAATGCTAAAATATCATGACATATTTCCCAATAAAACATAAGGCTCATTTACTGTAACGTCCATTTTGATGAAAGTTAATGAAAAACATTTTTCCTGTGGAATAACATGCACTGATGGATCACGCACAATAAGACCAAGAACATTTATTAAAGTAAATATGAGCAATTTTGATTTAATGCTGTCATTAAACTAAATATGAATTGACATTTGCAATGCACTTTAATTATTTATTCCGTAATTCAATATTTTTCTTTGTGAAATTGAGCTTGGGTGTAGTATTGGAGCGTATTATTAAATTTTAATGAGCAGATTTTTATTCATTTTTACATTAGAATAGCATGCACTGATGCATCATTTACCACCAGTAAATAAAGTAAACAGGGTCAAATGAGATTTTTCTTGATTTTCATGATCTTCATCTCCATGAAGAATATTCCTAATACAGTCACAATCCTTGATTATTTAAATGCAATGCAACTGTAGAGCAATGGAAATCTGGGGCAGAACTGATGTATTTTTGTGGGTTTGAACACTCAATAAAGAAATTTATATCTTACAATATTAATTCCTAAACATAGCAAGGAAAGGAAACCGTTTCTGCTGCTGATCGACAAAAACAAACATCTGCAAATGGCAAAAAGTTTTTACTATCAGCACCGCTCACATTTTTAAAACCTGAGAGCGCTGTGATCTAAATAAAATATTCTGAAAAATGAATAGACTACTTTCATACAGAGCTGGCTTATAAACAAAGTCAGCTGACCTCGATCGGTCAGAGCGGAAATATAAAATTGATATAATAAACACGTGAAGTGAGGAGCGCCGGCTCGCACCGCTACTCTCAGAACAAGACTGATATAAGAGTCCCAACAACACTGACCTGGTTAGCAAGCGCCCTTGGGAGGAGGAATTAGCATGTGAATGCAGTTCAGGCTAGAACTAAATGAAGATGGGTTTGGCAGGAAGAGCTAATCCTAGGAGACCTCACTGTAAAAGACTCCTAAAATGTGCAGCCCTGCTTTTAAAACAGCCTGAAAAAGACTGAACCAAAACAGCCACGGCACTCAGAGCCACTCCGTGACGGTTCCTCATTTTATGCAAATAATTTCTGATCTGCATTCTTTAATTAGTCAAGGAGACAATGAGAGCTGAGAAATTAAATTGGCTGTGTGAAAACAAGGAGCTAAATACTAGCACCACTGAACTGAAGAATATTTCAGTGTTTCCATCAACGGGGATAAACTTGGAGAAAGCTAATCATTAGCACTCCCATTTCCAGCTTTCGGAATGGAAAATACATTCTAAAAATATTAAATAAAAAAGTAATGACTATGCAATGTTAGTGTTTTTTTTTGTTTTTTTTTCATTTTTCATTCACAAAGCTGAAAAAATCTGAAAAAAAAAATTATAATAAATATTTTATATTACATACTGTATATTACATATTAATAAAAATTTGTCTACTTTACACTTTTTTTTTGTATGCGTGTATATATGTGACCCTGGACCACAAAACCAGTAGCACGGGTATATTTGTAGCAATAGCCAACAATATATTGTAAAAATGTCAAAATGTTCCATTTTTCTTTTATGCCAAAAATCATTAGGATATTAAGTAAAGATCATGCTCCATGAAGATATTTTGTACATTTCCTACTGTAAATATATCAAAACTTAATTTTTGATTAGTCATATGCATTGCTAAGAACTTCATCTGGACAACTTTAAAGGCGATTTTCTCAATATTTTGATTTTTTTGCACCCTCAGATTCCAGATTTTTAAATAGGTGTATTTCGGCCAAATATTGTCCTATCCTAATAGGACATACATCAATGGAAAGCTTATTTATTTCAGAAAATTGACCCTTGTGACTGGTCTTGTGGTCCAGGGTCACATATATATATACACACACACACATGTGTGACCCTGGACCACAAAACCAGTCTTTAGTAGCACGGGTATATTTGTTGCAATAGTCAAAAATACATCGTATGGGTTAAAATTTTTGATTTTTTTTTTATGGCAAAAATCACTAGGATATAAAGTAAAGATCACGTTCCATGAATATATTTTGTAAATTTCCTACCATAAATATATCAAAACTTATTTCCTGATTAGTAATATGCATTGCTAAAAACTTCATTTAGACAACTTTAAAGGAGATTCCAGATTTTCAAATAGTTGTATCTCGAACAAACACTGTCCTATCCTAAAAAACAAAAATATAAATCTCAATTTCCAAAAACTAAACTTTATGACTGGTTTTGTCGTCCATGGTCACAATATGTATATATATAAAAAATATAGCATATATAGTAAAATAGAGGTATATAAATATCTCTAAAAAACTTTTTTAAACTCATATATGAAATTACTCACATACTAATGTAACTAATTGGTAATTCTTCTAAAAGTAGACATCACAGTTCAACAAGTACCTATAGTGTCATAAAAGGCAAAACCTTACAAGAAGAGCACTCTCTTTATAGGGTGACTGTCTTTTTCTAGCTGAATTTAAATTTAAATGCTCAACCTGTCAAGTGGACCAACCTGGCATTCGCAGAACAGTCTGTTCCTTCTCCTGTTATATAGATGCTGTCTTTTCACAGACTGAAGCTTCTGTTGACTGTACACCTCAGTCAGTATGTATAAAGCACCCCTTCATATTGTCAGTTCTGTAGCGTTGTAGTGTACCATTACAATGCAATACAATCAAGTGCTAAATGCATAAAAGTAGTGATGCGATGAAAGAATTTAAATGAAACAATTGTGCATTTGCTGAATCTGGCACTAAAATAACGTTGCAGCACTGCATATACAGGTAAAACATCTCAGAGAATGTGCAGTCATTTCTGAAATCCAATTGTTGAATTGTGCGCCAGTGCCAAACCTCATTGTAATGCCTGGAATGAAATGTTTTGGTCTGTGATTTGTGGCTTGTGTTTTAGGGAATCAGAATCCACTGTAGTACACAGAGCATCTGGCTGTTAGTGTGCAGCATGAATGAGCAGCCTAAATACAGTATCCCAACAGTACTCAGCATTGTGGAGTGTGGCGCTGGGCTTGCCGTGTGCTGTGACTGTGATTCTCACATCTAGGTCAAGAGCGCTTTCAGTGTGAGTAAGACTGGGTGGAAATTCCCCTGATTCCTGACTGGCTGTAAAGGAAACTCTGCTTTTTTGGGGTAAATTTTAGAATTGCTAGCGTAGCGTAGACATACAGATGCCACGTTTCAGCTGTTAACGACAGCAACTCCTAGTAATCATTCTGTTAACAATCTATTAGCATGTTCGTATTAGCATTTATAGGGTAAACTGACTTTTAAAACACTTTTGTTCCGCTAAAATAAAATGCTAAAACTGCTAATAAAACAAATACACATATGCACATATTTAAATGTGGTGCACATTACAAGAAAAACCAATGCTGTTTGCTGTCACTGACATCAACCCTGGCCTGATCTGAAAATGCATGTGCACAAATGAAATTTGAGAGCTATAATGGCGGCACGATTTCCAGTGAGTAACGACTTGAAACAAAGCTACTGTATGACATCAGAGGAAATATAGCACACAAGGCAAATGGACTACTTTATGATGCCTTTTTGGCCAACCAATGATAAATGCATGCATGTAGTGAATGGGAAAGTGCTACAGGAAGGCAATGTCAAATTGTCTCTTTTCATGTTCCATAGAACAAGAAGAACATTATTATATGGGTGAACTATTTCTTTCAAAATAAATGCTTAAATATAAATAGCCGTGTTGATGAAACTGCTGATTGGACTCTCTAAGGTTAATGAAGGCCACAAAGGTGAAGTGCACTTTCATCTGAACTCTGACGCACTGGACAACCACATACACGCACACACAAAATCAATCGCCAGTTCTAACCACTCAACATCAAATACTAGTAATCATCTTCTTGCCCTTTAGAACAACCCTCAACAGTGTCTGAGATTTCATGCACCAAGACCTTAGAAATACATCATGTATGGACAATGGCAGATCTCAGATGACTCATTCAATGGCTCACCGACCAAAGCCTTGACTAAAACCCTTCAAGACAACATACAATCAGTTGGTTCATACCTCCTGCCAGGATCTGCTGTTCCAGCTCAGCCATCTGCTTCCTGTAAGCTCTCAGTGCCGCCTCTTTGAAGGTGGGACGTATCCTTTTTTTGGGTGGTGGTGCTTCTTGCACAGGAACCTCTGTAACATTTTTGTTCTCATCCTCTTGTTCTACAGTCTCTTTTACCTTATCCGCTCCCTTCGTTTCTGATGTTTCTTGAGCCTCCTGCACCTCCTCTTTGCTCTCCTCCTGTTCCTCGGTCTCTGCTTCCGGCTCCTCGGTTTCCTCCACATAATCCACCAAACTCACCTCATACTCTGCCGTGTCTTCAGTCATTGGATTGTCATCATACTCTTCACTGTATTCCTCATCGTACTGCTCATCAAGGCTGCAGTCATATTCCAGCACGAGGTTACCCTCTTGCGAGATGTCATACTCTTGCGAGACATCGTATTCTTCTTCTTGGTACTGCTCCTCAGCCTCGTTTGCATTTGTTCTGTTTTCCAGATTGGCGAGCACTTGTTCCATCACCTCAACGTAATGTGTCTCATTGTCCACAGGTTGTTCAGCAGGTTGTTCTTCATCTTCTGCCTTGTAGTAGAAAGGTTCTGTGTAGACGTCAGAGTCAATGGTTGTGCTGGAGCTGTTCGCTGTGGATTGGGACATGGTTCTGAACCTACCCATGAATGAGGTGTTGCTCGGTTCTTCAACCGGGGCACTAGTGCTTTGGGAACCCTTATTCCACACAAAATCCAAAGCTGACTTTGCTCTTTGCAGGGTGGATCCAAATCCTCCAAAGCTGAAGGTTTTTTCACTGAGGTCTATGCTGAGCCTGCTACTCCAGGATTTGGGGACTTCCTCCACTTTCTCATTCCTGATCTCGCTCTGGCTCCGGTACATGGAGGAAGATTTCTGGCTTTGCTGGAGGTGGTTCACATCCTGTCTCTGCAAAGTTTGTGGAGCTGATTCAGGCTTGGCGTGGATCTTCTTGGTCTTGGGCTTCTTTTCGGGTGGCAGTTCTGCTGCAGGTTTAGGTACTGGTTTTGGTATGGGTTCAATTATAGCCTCTGGCTCTGGTTCTGGCTCAGGTTCTGGTTCTGGTTCTGGCTGTGGCATTTGTTCTGGTTCTGGCTCAGGTTCTGGCACTGGCTCAAGCTCAGGTTCTAAATATTCAGGTTCTATATCTATATCTTGATCTTGGCCTGTCTCAGGAGTGCTATCGAGGGTCAAAAAGGTCTCACCTTCAAATTGCAAATCAACCTCAAGGCATTTAGTAATTTTCTCAGGGAAACCAGGGTTGGCTGCAGGGTCAAAGGGGCTACTGATTTCAGAGATTATGTTCTGTTCAGTGGAGGCATCCAAACCTGAATCAGCACCTTGTTCAAGGTGATGCCAGTCTTTCCATGGTGAAAGGTCACCCTGCAGCGACAGCTGAGAGCCGCTGTAATGGCTCCTGTCCCCTGATATACAAACAAGACCATTACTTACACCACTGTCAATAGTCTCAGTGGTTTCAACTTCATTATGTTCTGCATAAGGTCGTTCTTGGCTCAGAGTTTGACTAGGAGGACTGGCGTACCAGGAGGATGCCATGTCTTCTTGCTTCCGTTGCCAAAGTTCCTGATCTGAGGAGGAAAGCAAGGAGCAGCCGTTGACTCTGCTGAAATACTGACTCTCGGAGAAGTCCTCGGAGTAAGACTGGCAAAGTTTGGAGCAGTCCGATTCAGACCGGCTGAGTTTGGGAGTGGAGTAGTCGCTCTGAGAAAGCCATCCAGGTGTTATGTCGGAATAGTAGGACTTGCTTTGCTTGTCGTGATCATCGTAAGTTGTACCATCCGCATAGTGTACAGAGTATGCAGAGTCATCGGCCATCCTTCGGTGATCGTGAGACTTTTTCTTGTCCGATTTACTTTTCGGAGGTGGTTTGGACACAATTGCATATTTGTTCTTGTTTAATTCATCAAGCTCTTTGTCGCTTTCCATGGAGTCCCAGTCATCGCTTTCAGCCTTGTCTTTGGCTGAGACCTTGATGTCCATGCTTTCATAAGTCTGGGAGGAAGCCATCGGCTTGTCTCGCTTTTCTTTCGATTCGTGTGCTAGACTATCGGTCGAGATTGATATTCCAGTCCCTTTTAGCTTATAACACTTTTTCAAAACTAAATCCCTGTCTTGTGGGCTTGAAAATATAACTACGATTGGTCGAGGTTTAGCATTGTAACATTCTCTTTGTTGCCCTAGTCGATGGGCCAGTTCAATTTTAAATGTCTTGCGTGCGTCAGCAAAACCCATTTTCACTTTTAGGATCTGATAAATAAGGTCTTCTGTTTTTTCATACTTCTCCTCAGGCACATTTAGAAATCTCAGAGTAGCTTTGTTGGTCTGTTGGCTAATCTGTCTGATGTAGTCATGAATGTCTCGAGTCTCGCGTCTGGACTGCACGAAACCTGAACGGAGCTGCTCGATTTCACTCTGCACCACCTCCACGCTGCTGGAGATCTCGTCGATGGAGCTTTTGAGAGCGTTAACGTGCCCTCTCAGTTCTGAGAGCTCGGACTCGATCTGACTGATTCCCTGAAGTTCTTTGAAGATCATCTCCATCACATCCTGAGTCTGACTGATACATCCCGTCGAGCTGGATCCTGGCTCCAGGGTAGTGGTTTTCTGGTGTCGGCCAGCCCTGTCCAGAGATTTGCTTCTGATGCCAAGAGTCTTTCTCCAGTTGCTGGCCTCTGAGTCCGAGGACACACATTCTTGGCTCTTCTTCCATTTCCTCAGTTTTTTCAGAGCGCCCAATCGAAGGGTGTGGAGGCTGCTGCGCTCTCCCCGCTCCCCCTCCGAGCTGCCATCAGAGGGCGCTAAACTAATCAAACTCTTCCTGTTCCTTCTTACTGGCATTGTATAAGCTTTATGTTCATCGAATCTATGGACAAGTTTTGCCTCGTTTAGAGAGTCAGAGTAATCGCTATCAATTGACAAGACCTCATGAAATTCATTATTGTTCAGAAAGAGGGCATGTTTTGGAAGTCCATTGGCAATTGCTACACGGTAACTGAATGTTGGCGAGAGAGAAGAACAGTCGTTTTTTCCGTCATCCTCCTCAAGAGATATATTGCGTGCCGATGAGCATTTGGAGATTTTTTTAACTGTGCTTTTTAGTGTGGTTGAGAACGTCGGGTTCCGTGCATGCAGTTCGGGGGACGTTTTGGGTTCTTTTTTGTTTTCGCTACTCTCTTTCTTCTTTGTGGTATTTGCCAGTTTCTTTGTAAACATTCCTTTGCAAATCTTTACGATGTAAGACGATAGCTTCTTGAAATGGGCAGAAACCATGGAGGGCGATTTTTCAGCAGTTTTGCACTCCGGATGCAGCGAAGCAAAACTGGTCGCAAATCCAGCGGTGCTCAACAGGAAGCACACAGACACTTATGAGTTTTGAAAGTCAACCCTGAGGTATAAAAGAGGGTCTAGAGAAGAAGTGACCTCAGACGTGGTTGTGCCGAGCAGAAATCGTTGCACATCCTCAGTGAGGGAAATATTAAAGGGTATTCTTCAGAAGAGGCCTCATGTCTCTAAAAAAAGAAAAAGAAAGATCTTTTCAGTTAGCTTGCACTGAAGGTCAGCATGTAAAATGCATAACTCTGAATGTTACACTGCACGTACTGTATAATAAATCATTGAATAATTCTTTGTACTAGAGCCCCAATTTCATAGTCCGTTTCTTATGAGGCTGTCAAATCCAATTCAGCTGAGCTAGATGTGTCACATTTTGGGAGAATTGCGGAAAGCTTCTTATTTACACAGAAATTGGAGCAGAAAAGATTCTGGGCCACAACAGAATTGTTTTAGAGATCCAATAAACCCTTACACAGCTTGACATGAATGTCTATTAATCAAGTTACACCACCTTTGGACTGGCATATGTAGTATCCCGTGATACAGGCATACAACCTAATGATCACAGCTGAATGGTGCAGTTCAAGTGCACTAGAAAACACAATATGACCATTTACCTGAACAATATACTCAACTGTAAAGGGCAAGACCCTGTATGCGTGGAATATGTTTGAATATCAATAATTCAGGCATGAATGGTTTTGTCCAGAAGCTCATACTTTATTCATAAATGGAGGCAAAAGGTGAGGAATACAGTCTTGTTGCATTACTGCCCTAAAGGACCTTGCAGTGTCTAATTAAGTACGGTTCACACATGGCCTAAGAAAGAGAGAGATGTGCTGTGAAATTCTGAGGGTGGAGGATAAAATGGGTGAAGGAAAAAATGCAATTCAAATAGGGACAGTGGGTGGATTTGTTTGACTTGACCGAGTAATCAACCAACTAGAAATCAACCATATGACTCTAGCAACCCTAGCAACATGCTGAAAACCAATTAAAACACCATAGTGATGCCCTTGCAAACACCCAACCACCCTAGCACTGCACTGTAAAAAACAAAAACAAAAAAAACACAATTTGTTGAGTCAACTTCAAATAATTTGTTACCCTGCAGCCTAAAAAAAATTAAGTTCAGTCAACTCAAATAAGTTTAGTCAACGTTGTACTAAGTGAAAACGTAGATATTTGAGTTGACTAAACAAACAGTTTGGTTTGTTAAACTTAAAAGCTGGGCTGGTTACCCAGCTGTCTTACAATTTTAAGTTTAATGAACTCAAATATCTAAGTTGTCACTTAGTACAACTTAAAATTTCAAGTTGACTAAACTTTCCTGAGTTGACTGAACTTAAAATTTTAAGGCAGCCGGGTAACAAATTATTTGAAGTTGACTCAACAAATTGTTTTTACAGTGTGTGCTGAGTCACATTTTCTTCAGAAAGTGCAACATATGTGCATTTATAAACATACAGTATAGATGTATATAAATAGACTCAGTATGTGTCAGTAAAACTCATTGCTTAAATTCATTTGCAATAAGTTTATTGCAATCCTCAGTTTAGTAGTAATTCCCCTATAATACAGAACAGGACAGGTGACAGCCTGTGTAATGTGTGTTTGTTGAAAGCCTTGTTGACAGATGTGTTGCTGTGAGTCACACACCTTGATGTTTACAAATCTCTCAGACCCTCTAAAGCAGCTTTCACTCCACTAATGTAATTATAACCAAACAAAGCTTGTACGCTCAAATGTTATTAATCCAATCAGATGTAATTTGATGATCAGTGCTAAACTCACTTAGCATCCTGTCAAGAACTTTGTCAAGCTTCAGTATGTCAGCATTTTGTCTTGTTTTCCACTAAAATATTAAAATATCCTTAAAACAAAAAAGATTCTTAAATTATGTAAATGAGATAAAATGGCTTATTTTCAGAAAATTTGGAATCTTGAATTAGTTTACTTTGTCCCCCGCTGGCGAAAACTGTTTTGAGCATAAATCGCAATACATTTTCTTTGATTTATGCATAGCTCAGGGGAAAAAAAAGCAGTAAGACCTTTTAATTTGATAAATTCCCTGGAAAAAAGTCCTAATATCTGTTTCTGAAAACAAGACAAATTGATTAAGAAAATGTTTTTATACAGTGCTCTCCCCTGATGTCAAAAAATCATTTACATAAAATATACTAGATAGATTAATAATAGATTTTTTTTGCACTATTACATTATTTTCAAAACAATAAATTTAAATATAAACTTTTTTTTAAGAACTGAACTGCTTAATCATTCAATCAATCAGTTTTTCTTTAATTGCTAATGCGACCTTTTTACACCACAGATTTAACAAAATTAAGCATTTCTTGGTAATTGGACAACAAAGTAATGATACTTGTGTAAATATTGTCATACTAACAGTTGTCTGAATTTTTGGTTGATTGTAATCCATTACACACCTTTCTATCGATCTGACATTATCAAGATGAATTTGTTCTGACACAGTTTAACCCTGAGTTCTTGTCATATTTTATTACCATTTTCTAAACTATAGCGAATAAACTCTGATAATCTAAGAAATGCTGAATTTGCTTGAATAAATTTTGGTTTGACTGTATATATCTGCCACGCATACTGCCTATTCAACACAACCAAACCACTCAATAACAAACATCAAATGTTGCAATCACCAGACCACATCATTTCCTACGATTTTACTCTGATGCTTTTAATTAAAGTAAGTATTTGGCTGGTAAAACTCCAGCATGTGGTTTCTCAGGCCATGATTAAGACTTTGGACCTATGACATTTGATGTCCACTCAGAAAAGTTCAGTCCAGGCAGCGGAAACAAATGCTGAGACCAGAGGTTTCTAACTTCCTTTACCAATTAATATATTAGCTCTTCTGTGATTAATGGCTGAAATCACTGTCTCTTTATTAAGCCATTACAGCATTCCAGAGCTCAATCAATCAATCTACTGAAAAATACAGACGAGACGATTAAATCTGATTAGAGTAACTGTCATATTTCCAACACAAACCCAACAGGTAATCAGCTACTAATTTATAGCGCTAATCAAACTTCATTGGATATGATGTAAATATAAAGATCATCATGCAGTCCATTATGGAAAATATGTGTGTTTTAATCTTCACTGATTCCAAATTGTTTTAGAGTCATTTTATTGGATAGCAAATTAAAAAATCTATGTCGCTACACCTACAAACCAAGAGGTCTGGCTATTTCAGCTACACCAACTCCTAACACGAGCATATAGAAATGCAATTATTTTATTCCAGCACGATAATGATCTGCAGACCAAGCGAAGTCCATAGAGAAATGGTTTACTGACTCTGGCATGAAAGAACCTGATTGATGCACTAATGCTCCTGTGTCTGAAAGAGAGCAATTCCCTGCATGCACGTCCTAAGATCTAGTGAAAAGACAAGTGCAAGCTGTTATATACGACTCATTTTTGGCCAAAACGTCTTAATGATGCATTTTTGTCTTACAAAAATGCAGCCTTTGGCTTCTCAAGATGATAACTGATGGACTGGAGTGGTGTGGATTAATTGTGAATTATTGTGATGTTTTTATCAGCTGTTTGGACTGTCATCTGACGGCACCCATTCACTGCAGAGGATCCATTGGTGAGCAAATGATGTAATGCTACATTTCTCCAAATCTGTTCCCATGAAGAGACAAACTCATCCACATCTTGTATGTTCTATTTTTTTATCTATTTTAAGCTAGAATGCAATCCTTTCTTATAATTTGCAACCTGTCCTGTTAAACCACATTTAAACTGTTCCACTAACCAAACTATAAAGTGAAACTCAACTTGGTTCCTCACCAAAAACCCTTTTTTGAAAGCATGTGAGATATGTGCATTTATTTACAACTTATTTTTTCAGCTAGTCATTAGTTTACTTCATTTATTATGTAGCTGCTCCAAATTATTGCGCTTGACAGCGCGTTGTGCAATGCCTCATAAAGACGGGCAGCTCATTAGCCGCTCTCTCTTTCTCCCTCTGTCGCCCCGAGGAAAGCTGATTCTCGTGTGTGGCCGTCCGTGAGCTTGAGATGCAAAAGACATGGATTATCGATCCGATGCAGACGCAGGGCTCTGACCCCATACCTCACATACAGACACTCCTCTGACAACCTCAGCCCCTCCTGATGCATATTTAAGATAGAGAGAGAGAGCGACGAGAGACGGCGAGAGAGAGAGCCCCACCCACTAACACAATTACAATCCGTTGCTCATCTCACATTCACTCATTACCCCGTGAAACCTCGGCATGCACAGATCCGTGTCTGCGTAGGCTTTCCAAAGCTTAAAATGCATGCATTTGATAGATGTGCACGGCTGACTTTGAGGCCCCTTGAATGAGAACATGCCGGATATCAGTTCACATCATCAGGGCAGTTGTCCCGGTATGCATGCATCCGTGCATGCATTAAACAAAAGCTAATTTGTGAGTGCAATGCACGCTGTAAGTGCGAGAAATGCAACAAATCAGAGCTGCTGGAATTAGAGAGCTCTTTATAATCCAGCGAACGCTTCAATCATCCCCCTCTGCCTGCGAGGACATGCCACCAGATGCTGATCGGCGAGAAACCCACCGAAAGCATCAGTCTAACGGCATAAAAAGTGATGCACGGATTCATGCACGCTCAAGTGCAATTTAAGGTACAAGATGCAACAGCTTAAGTTAGTGCACACACGTACCTGAATGGCAACCCTCTCCGACAGCATGCAAAATCCATCCAACTCTTAAACGTCCTGCCGCGATGCCCAAAGCATCCTCCGACGACGCAAATGCACTCAGTTCCACGTCCTGCTCTCTCTACGATCCATTCCTCCCTCGTCGCCTGCTGCAGCGCTCGGCTCAACCTTGGGATGAAGTCTTGCTCGGCGGGCGCATGCTGTTGCAAATCACGGACGGATCCTGGGTAAAATCCCTCCTCTCCGTCCGGCTCTCCCAGACAGAAGTCGCAGCGCTCCGCCGGGCAGCAGACGGTGTGTCTGGGATGGTGAAAGCCCCCCGTCTGGATGCACGGGATGCGCGTGTGCGTGTGTGAACGTGTGCTGAGAGAGAGTACGAGAAGCCCTTGGAGGAGTGCAGCCCTGAGCCTCTCTCTCGCTCACACAGAAAGAGACGCACAAAGCCGCTGCTGCGATTCACAGACCTGCACACGTGACACAAGAGAGAGAGAGAGAGGAGAAAGAGAGAGAGAAGGGAGGATGGGAAAGGATGAGACACACAGCAGGAAGGCGGGATGAATGTGTGTGTAAGAGAATCGAAGACTGACTTGCAGCTATTAAACCCTTGCATCAATATCCTGGGCTCTTTCTCTCATTTTAACCTCTCTCTCATTCTGTCCATTTCATTCATGCTCTAATTTGTAGTGTTTTCTAATGCTAACATCTCTAGTGCTCTAGAGAATAAACCTCTAGCACTGAGTATTGAAGTTGAGCGTGTGTGTCGTCCTTCAGCGTTTGTGATTCAGACATGAATGATTCCTCAAATCATGTTTTGCTGAGGAGTCATTAGATGATCAAATGCACCATTCTCACCTGCCGGACAATGAAACAGGTGAAAAAATCCCACAGATGTACATTGAAAGAGGAGCAATCACCCAGAACACACTACCTAGCAATGCCCTAGCAACCAGATAACGCTGTAACAACTCCATAGCAACACCCTAGAAATGTTCTAGCAAACCCCAAAACATTATTAACTAATTGAAAACATTCAGAATGCGTTAGTAATTACATCGCCCTAGCAACTACCTAGAAATCACCCAAGCGATCATCTACGATGTCATACAGAGTCAAAATCATTAACTATAGTAAACAATTAAAACATTTTGTTAATTGACATGAACCGAACAAAAAACTGTATTTGTATACAATAAACACTTGACCTTAACAAAAAAAAACTGAAATAAGTTTATGCTGAAGCACTACGATTACTAAACGGAAATTAAAACTAAACTAAAAAATAAATTAAACCTAAGTAATTTTTTGGAGGGAAATAAACAAACAAACAAACAAATAAATTAATTAATGAATGAATGAATAAGTAATAATAACAAAAATCAATAAAGCACATAACGAAATTACTAGAAAATTAATTAAAATTAAAAAAGTTACAAATGTTACCTTGATCTTGTAGCACTAGAATTACTAACCAGAAATTAAAATTGAACTAAAAATAAATTAAATATAAATAAATAAACATAACAAAAAAAAAGATGTATTAATTTAAATGCAAATATATTGCACAAAAAAATAGAGATTAAATGTACATAGTAATAAAATACTGAAAAAATATTAAAAAAAAAAAAATACTGAAATAAGTTTATGTTGAAGTACTACAATCACTAACCAGAAATTAAAACTGAAATAAATATTTTAAAAAAATAATAATAAAACTAAATAGTATTTTTGGTAAAATAAATAAATAAATAGACAAAAGCACATTAAATTGCTAGAAAATTCAAAATTAAAATTATTAATTAAAAATGTTGTCTTGGTAACTAACTGAAATAAGATGAAGCACTAAAAAATGGAAATTGAAAATTAAGTAAATTACAAATTTGACTAAATTAAATGTAAATAGTAATATTTGGGAAAAATTAAATTAAATTAAATTAAATTAAATGACAACAGCACATAACAAAATCTTTAAACTTAAAAACAAAAAACATACAATTTAAAAAAGGAAATTTAAAACATTAATAATAAACTGTCAAAGTATCCAGCTTTTTCTTTAACACAGAAGTAAGCCTATGGGTGAGACTTTTCAGTTCTTCCACTATAGGGAAATAACGAGAAGAATAAAGCTAAAACGGTTTGTAGTACAAACCAGCGTGCTCATAATTAGGATGATACATTAAAATAAAATGCTACGACACACCAACTTGCAATATCAAGCAGCAAAACAGACTTCTTATGTACAGCTAAAAATAGCTGGACGCAGATGAGACCAGAGGCCAGACCCATAAAATTTACAAATTGCTGCAACCACTGGTATGGGAAGAAAAGGGTGGATAGAGATGATACTAAACTAACACTGATACCATAACAACCCCAAACACCTTAGTATTTGCATAGCAACACCCTAGCAACCCCCTAGATTAAATTACCATAATGGACGCCACTCCCATTTTCTTCAGAAAACAAAATATCTTATTATACTGCGTTACAGAATATGATTGCACTCCTTACTATATTTTTCTCTCTGCAATTTGCATGAGAAAAATGAATGTAATCAAACACTGATCTTCAACACAATATAAAGCTCACCATCTGTACGGAAGTCTTAGATGCCTATGGTTAGCACCATCTTTTGCAGTCTCTGTGTCCTTGTAGAATATGATTATCATGTGTGATTGGTTTAGAGCTGAGAGCTGAGAGCTCTGCTCGCTTAATTTAGCCGCTGTGCTATTTCCAAAGCTTTTATTATGATTTCTGTATCACTCAGGAAACAGGGGATGTGTCGTGTAATCCCGCAAACAGCCGCTAATTTGTCTCGCCTCCTGGCTAAACTGCCTTTCCAGACTCTTTTTGCCTGTGTTACAACAGAAAAGGGGCGTGCGAGCGAAAAGAGAGAAAATCAACCAGAGCCGGAGGGAAGCATGAATTCGGGATGTTCATGCAGAAGACGGCTCTTGGTCGCCCCCTAGTCTAGACACGGATAATCGACAGCCTCCTTCAAACTAATCCACAGCTGCTCATCTATTAGAGGTAAGAAATATAACTAAATATTCAGGCTAATGCTCAGCTTCACTATAAAGATGACGTGTGCCTCAGTTATAATCTCTGTAGCACATGCACATAAAATTCATAAAACTCACATTTCCATAATCCTGTACATAACTGCTTAAAGTCAACATGAAATGGCGTTTGCAACCCATTTTACTGCCAAAAATGGGTTGTTAACCTTATTAAAATGTAACAAAAATGTAATTTCATTTTTCTCAAATTCTGTTTTATTGTTTTCAAAATTACTGTTTTTCATCTTAATTTACACTTAATTGTTTAATTCAATTTTAACAATTAAAAAGCATGCCTAATGATTTTATAATAATTTATTTATTTTATAAAATAACATTTTTATTAATAATAGAGCCCTATGATTAATTGATTAGAAATTCTGTGCTGTCTGTTTGATTTTTTTTTTTCTGGATTTATGATTTAGTTTTTAAATAAAAAAAAATGAATGTAGTAAACATTAACAATTTAATGTTTTAAAATGTAATCAATTGGAATTTAACAATATTATTTTTGGCAAACAAAAGTGCTGAACAAAGGAGGTTTGCTGTTAAAATTAAAACGTGGACAAAATATGGTTATTCCTTAAACAAATACAGTTTTATTATTATTATTATTATTATCCAAACTTTTATTTTGAGAGGTTGTTAACCTTATTAAAAGTTAAACAAAAATGCAATTTTATGGGCAAATTTTATTTTCTCTCTGTTTTTTTCTCTGTTTTTTTTTATTTTCATTTTAAATTTTAATTCAATTTTAGTCTAATCATTTATATATATATATATATATATATATATATATATATATATATATACAGTATATGTATATATATATATAATTTAATTTTTTAAATGGTTAAATTAAATTAGATTAAATTACATAGCTTAATACTTTATTTATTTATTTATTTATTTAACAATAATAGAGCCCTGTGATTGATTGATTGATTGATTGATTGATTAGAAATTCTAACTGTTTAATTTATGATTAATTTATGATTTAATTTTTAAAAATGTATTACAAAAATGGTGGTTAAATTAAATGCAATTAAATTACGTAACTTAATATTTTATAAAAAAAAAAAAACAAAACAATAAAAGAGCCCTGTGATTGATTGATTGATTGATTGATTGATTAGAAATTCTGTGCTGTCTGGTTAATTTTTTCTGGGTTTATGTTTTTATTTTTGATTATTAAAAGGGTGGTGAAATTAAAGCACGAAACATTAACAATTTAATCTAATCAAATAAAAACAAAACAGTTTTAAAAGTGCTGCACAACAGAGGTTTTTCTGTTCGCACCAAGAGCAAATATTCAGTGCAAACAAGACTTAAAAATCAAAAGAATCCATACAAACCTATTCACACCAGGGATAAAATTCTTTAAACACAGGAGAACCTGTATAGGTCAGGTTTTTTCTTGTGTTTGATTAATGAAACTCACCAGCCAACAAGATACAAGCTTGTGGATCATGTCTCCTTGTGTGTTGTGAATTTGACATCTTTTCACATTGTTGGCCTTTAATACAAGGAGCATAAAAGCCACAGCAATAAGAAAAACAAGCAGAACAAAAAGAAGTGATATTAAAATCAATTGCTGACAAAAAGAGAATGTGTTTAATAGCCTATAAAGCACAAACCTACCTAACATCATTTCATTCGTTCATCGGCTGTATGATTATCATTATAATGCATTATGCACTTATATCACTGCATTACAGCAAGTGAAATTTGTATATTGCATTTTTCTCAGGTTATTTTAATGCAAATGAAATTTCTATTGCACAAGCAAACTTGTAGTATATTGCAATAAAGAAATAGTTCAGCCAAAGAAGAAAATTATTTGCTCATAATCACAGAGAGCTTTAAGCTTTCAAGCTGCAAAAAAGGATAAAAAAGCAGCATAAAAGTAGTTCATATGCACACCATAAGTGCTGTGATGGCTTAGTGTGAAGAACAGACCAAAATTTAAGCCATTTTTCATTGATAACAAGCTGTTTACCACGGCGGATGACTTGAGAATCAAGAACTTATTTGTGAATTATTTTAATTATTTACTAAAATATTCTTAAATTAATTACTTTAATTACTTAAATTTTTAAATGCTTTAATTTAATTTAATTTAATTTAATTTATTTTTTTCTTTAATTCACTGAAAATGATTATTTGTTAACAAAAATATGTAATTTAAAAATTACAGTTTTGTTTCATTTTTTTCTGGGAGTTTTATAATGGCTGCAAAATAAATAAATAAATAAATAAAAATAAATCAATCAATAAAAATTGTTTAAGGCCACCTGTTGTCAACTGTGATTGGACAAAAAAAACTGTGCTAGTTTTCATTCCTTTTGGGTGCGTTTGGAGTTGATTTTGAACTAAATTTTTTTTTTTTTTTGGCACCTGGCAACCCTGAGTTGTGCTTTTGTGTTTCCACAGAAGAATAAAATCACCTTGGAAGGACAGAGTTGGTGTTTTTGGGGTGAATTGCTCCTTTCCAGCAGTTAAAGGACTGTAATGCTTTTGCTCTGCGTGTGAATAGACCTTTCGTCTGCAGTTTATTTTATTCTTCGGAAATGGCCTTAAGGCAGGAGAAAATTCAACAACTCTTCCACAACAAAAACCCTATCAAAATGTACTGAACCAATTAAAATAAACATTTGTTTAGGAAAATGGGACATTTGCTCTCACAGCTGTTTAAATGTGAAGTGGAACTTACCTATAAAGTCTCTCTCTCTCTCTCTCTCTCTCTGCCATCAATCATCCTATGCCTCTCGTCCGGTCATGCATCTTTGCTCTAGAAGAGTCAGAGACATTTAGGCATCAATCCTGGTTCACAGCGAGTCCCTTCATGACCTACATACACAACACACAGGAAAATCCCACTGCATGCTGCATGACCGCAGGGCTTTCACACGCACATACACACACACACACACACACACACACACACAAAGCTCTCACAGATAATGCAGTACATATGATAAAGGCCTGTAGTATCTTCACAGCTGTGGGAAATTGAAAGTAACCGGAGGTGATTCATCACGAGTGCTGCGATGCTCAGAAATATTATAATATTCTTAACAACATAATAGAAGCTCCCCAGCATGGGAATACTCGTTCGAGTGCATTGTTTTACAGCAAATGACAATCATTTAGGTTCATTTCTTGTCTTCCCTCCTCCAGCGAATGCAGGTTTCATTAAAGGCTGTGATGTCTCATTTCATTCTGTAATTTTTCAGTAAACACAGTTAACCGTTTACTTGCCAAATGTACTGCATGAGAACCAAACTACAGTTTAGTGGTTGCAAATACTCTAAACTGCAACTTGAAATAAATATTTAGATTGCATATTAATTAAGTAAGTAATGTTTTGCATAATGGTGTTTCATGAACGCATTGACATGCTCTTCAAACATGCCTGCATGTGAAACGGAGAAATGCATATCTTTGGCATTTGAGAAGATTGTTGTTTTAAAGGTCACAGAAGAGCAGAATGAGATGAAACACCTGAGACTTCATCCGATATGGTTACCGCACATTACCGCAGAGGGAGAAACAATATAATAATGCAGGAAATGTGCATTCAGACAAATGAAGTGTTTGAATGAGACACAGGTGTCGGTGTCTAGGAATATTTCAACTAGAAATGAAAATTCTCTTATTATTCATTCTCCCTCATGTTGTTAAAAACTCATATGACTTTCTTGTCTGTGAAACACAAAAGGTGAATTTTGAAAGCATATGTACTGAAATTGTTGTGCGTATAAAGTGAAGACTGGGCCTGTTAATTAATCTGTAAGATTTGTATTTGTTTGTTTGAAAGACTGTATTACTTTTATTCAGCAAGACATTTATAAGATTTCAATTTTGAATAAATGCTGTTCTTTTGAACTTTGTATTCATCAGAGAATCCTGAAAATAAAAATGATCAAAGTATCCAGAACAAATATGAAGCTGCACAACTATTTTAACATTGATTTTAATCAGAGATGTTTCTTGAGCAGCAAATCAGCATATTAGAATGATTTCTGAAGGATCATGTGACACTGAAGACTGGAGTAATGATGCTGAAAATTCAGATTTGAATCACAGAAATACATTTTAGTTTAAAATAAATTCAAGTAGAAAATTCTTATTTTGATTTAGAATAATATTTCACAATATTACTGATTTTACTGTATTTTACTTTAAATCAATCCAGCCTTTATGAGCATAAAGTCTTCTATAAAAAGTCTCACCAACCCCAAACTTTAAACAATGTGTGTGTGTGTGTGTGTGTGTGTGTGTGTTTAGGCCTATATACTATATATGAGACATTGTGAAGTGAAAATCTGTAGCTGAATCAAATATTAAGTGTTTTTCGATGCATTGCATCAGGTATGAAATGACATTTGCTTCAGTCAAATGAACATCAAATAGTTGTCGTGTCTTTTGTTGTTAATTTCAAAGCTTCAATGAAGGGGAATGGTTATCAATGAACAACAAAGGTTTATTCATCATCTTATCTGCATTTGTTTTCATGAAAGAAAGAAATTCATACGGGTTTGGAGTGACACGAGGGCTAGTAATGGATGACTAAATGTCATTTTTGACCTAGCTATTCCTTTAAAACATTAAATCCTTTCACATTTAAATAAGCTGCTGTTTTGTTTCAACACCATGTTAAGTACTTGGATATATCTTTGGAGATCGGCGTGATGGTGCAGTTTGTGAGCAGATCAACAGCAGGACGTTGCAGAAACAAGACGGATGAGGGTAATGGGATTTTGGGGATGTCTTGTGTCAGTCACAGCGGTTGGTACGTCACAGGCAGGTCTGGATGTGCTGCATTGCAGTTGAGAGATGATGTACTACAGCCCACCGAACCCTGAATCTATAAAACAGAGGAAGAGAAAGACACTCAAACCACATCGCCACCACCGGGGTCGGGAATTAACAGGGGCATGTGAGAAAAACACCTCCGAAATGAACAAAAATGCCCCACAAATTTAAGATAAAGGGCAAAAACGGCCCCTGAGTAATTACGTTAACTTGACCCTGGACCACAAAACCATTCATAAGTAGCACTGAAATATTTATAGCAATAGCCAACAATACTGTATGAGTCAAAATGATCAATTTTTCTTTTATGCCAAAAATCATTAGGATATTAGCTAACGATCATGTTCCATGAAGATATTTTGCAAATTTCCTACCATAAATATATCAAAAATGTATCAAACTATACCAAAAAATTTTTGGTTAGTAATATGCATTGCTAAGAATTTCATCTGGACAACTTTAAAGGGGTCATCGGATACCCATTTTCCACAAGTTGATATGATTCTTTAGGGTCTTAATGAAAAGTCTGTGATATACTTTGGTTAAAAATCCTCAGTGGTTGTGTAAAACAACACCCTTTTTACCTTGCCAAAATCAACAAAAATCATCCCATTCTGGTCGAGGCTGCTTTAAATGCAAATGAGCTCTGCTCGCCCCGCCCCTCTCTTCTCTCTGTGGAGTGACGAGCCTGTTTACTTTAGCCGCGTTTAGCTGCTAAACTTGCACATTATTAGGAAAGGCGATAGCAAAGATTCATAAAAAAAACCCTTATACTCACTTCTGCTGTAAGTGAAGCTGGATCACGAATGATTTGCGCGAACATAGACAGATATATGTAGATCGGGAACAACATGTAAAAGTGAACTTAGCATCCGATGAGCCATTTAAAGGCGATTTTCTCGATGTTTAGATATATTTTTTTCACCTTCAGATTCCAGATTTTCACATAGTTGTGTCAAATATTGACAAACCATACATCAATGGAAAGTTTATTTATTCAGCTTCAGCTGATGTATAAATCTCAATTAAAAAAAAAAAATGACCTTATGACATGGTTTTGTGGTCCAGGGTCACAAATGTGAAAAATGAATTAAAAGTGTCAATTTTATGGAATTACATTTAGATCTCTGCACCTTGCTTCAGATAGTTTTTTAAGCATTGATTATTGCAGCAGTGAGAATTATAACCAATCACACACATTTCGGTTGAGCTTATGAACGCAGCAGCCAATGAGAGGCGTTTCGATTAGTCAGTGCTAAAAAATGTTTTGCACACTCACGTTCGTTAATTCTCTCATTATAAACAAAGTGTATATTCGATGTAAATAAGAGATGTTTCACGCAGTTTCAGTGACTAATGTCATGAACAAATTTGTCTGTATAGCCAGAATATGATGTAACATTTCCCCAAACACAAACATGTTTCGACATTAATAGTCATTATTATTAATCATCAATATTAAGAGAAATAATCAACAATATTGATTTTTATCATAAAATTGCAGCCCATACCCTGTAAGGAGTCCGTGTTTTTTTTGTGCAATTTATACAGAATTATAAACTATAAGTTTGTTGTTATTGGTAACAGTTTGAAATATTCGGATTGATTTAAGTTTGCAAAACAAAGATGATTTTTACATCAGTAAACACAAAGCTCCTGTACTTGCATCCTTATTTCTGTAACAAAATGAAAAGCACAGGCATTCAACTACCAGCCTGTAACTAAATCTACAGCACCATGGCCAAAGATATGATAGTTGTAAGAGTGGCTGCCTGAAATAAAACGGATGGCCAGATCTCCTATTTGGACAGAAGCTGTGTGATGTCTGCACTGACTGACTGACTTTACTGAAGCTTTGGTCTTCAGTATCTGTCACAAATATCTTCTCATCCCGTCCCTCCAGATCCTGAGGAAACTCTAGCCGAACTTGAACTCTGTAAGCATCTGTCTCCCTCCGACTCACATCTCTGAATGCATCTTTCAGTATCTGAGTGAACTAAAGCTTCTGCATTCACTTTCTGTTTCTTACTTCAAGTAATCTACCTTGTGTAAAATGTGGTTCGGGTATGAATATCTATCTATTTATCTATAGACTGACTAAAACCTGTGTTGCCTGACTCCCAAAAGTGCATAAAGCCAATTTGATTGGAGCAGGTGAATTCAGCGTGCCATTTTATAGTGCAATATGCATCAGTGTGCAATATGTGACAGTCCGTGAACGAGCTAGTCATTAACCATCATGACATTTAGGACACCTATTAGCATGCAGTCTCATGCACACACAAACACGTACCTCAGTCATTGTGCTCTAGTTCCCCTATTAGGGCCCCTAGAGAGTTACGGTGAACAAGCACAGATTCTTTACTGTTTTTTTACACATATGGCAGCTCTCATCTGTAACAACACCAGAAGACTCTCTTAAAGATCCTTATGACAAACTCAGAAGCAGCTCTTGTGGCTCAGCACAGATGATATCCTCAGTGAAACTCTCTTCTAAACTCTCTGTAGACAGCAGGCTCCTTTCAGGACCGCTGAGACCTTCATCAGCGCAACTGTCTGGCGGGTTCAGGGAGAACCGCTGTGGATTTGTGTTTGAGTGGTTTGTTCCTGAAAGCCTGTGAAATTCAGAAAGCCAGCAGAGCTGCATTTGAACGTAATTACTCTAGTGTTCAGCTCTTCACACGCTCACAGCAAAAACCTGAGAAAGGAAATCAGTCAAACCCAGAACAGAAACGGGCTGGACGTGCCGCTGGTAGTTTATCTCTATTTTAGGCTTACAAAGACACAATTTACCAGATGAAATATTATCACAGCAGATTGGGGTTGAGAAAACTTGTATTTTTGTGTAAACAGTCAAAATTACTATAGTGAGAACTACAGTACACAACTAATCTGCCTTGTTATTTTTTGCCGTCAATCACTTATGTAACCTCTCTAAGATTATAAAAAGTGGGGATTAAAATAGCAGAAGTAGCTCAATATCTCACGAAAAAAAAATTCCAATGTATAACTGTCTCATTAACATTAATGCTGTGTTTTGGTTATTTTGACCAACATTTTTGTTATCACATTAGACTAGACTAGACTAAAGTTTAGGCTAAGACTAAAACTAAATTTAATTTTGCACTTGTTGTATGGTACAGAGTTATTATAGTAATTCTTAAATATTATAGTTTAGTAATATAGTAAGAAAAACTGAAACCATCAAAACATCTTTGTTACTTGAAATAAAAAAGTTAAAGTAAAATGTAAAAAACAGGGCTGTCAAATGATTAATCGCGATTAATTGCATGCAAAATAAAAGTTTGTGTTTATATAAAATATGTGTACTGTGTATATTAATTATGCACACATAAATACACACATACATTTGTGTAATTTATATATATATATATATATATATATATACATATTTACATATAATTTATATGTACATAAATATTTAGTATATAAATGTACAATTTTTGTTAAATATTTACATGCATCTGTGTGTATTCTATATATACTTAATTATACACAGTACACACATATATTAGGTAAACACAAACTTTTATTCTGCATGCGATTAATCGTGATTAATCATTTGACAGCTGTAGTAAAAAAACTTATTTCAGTTGCAAAGTTGCAAAGGCATTTTAATTTAGTTCAACTTGATATAATAAAATATCTAAAACTGACGTAAACATATAGATAGATATAGATATAGATATAGATATAGATGTAGATATAGATATATATAGATATATTACAAAAAATAACAAAAACTAAAATGTACTTTAACTAACTTAAACTAAAATGTAAATAAAACCTGAAAATATAACATAAAAAATGTAAAAAAAAAAAAAAATAAATAAATAAATTATGATAGTACGTCACTGTTTATAACTCATTGTTTTTACTTGCAAAAACAGTAAAGTATTTTAATGTAAATTTTGATTTGATGCAATGCTAAAATTTAAAATTTTTCATTGTATATTTACAATTTTTCATCTATATGTTAAGGTTTAGCAGGTATATGGTATATGGTAATGTTTAGCACGTTTAGCAGGTTTTTATTGTACCACTTTTACAGTATTTGTGTGTAATTTTTTTTCACAGTGTGTATTTTTAGCACAATTCGACAAGCAAAAATATGGTTATCAGTCTCAAACATAGCCAGAAAGACAGAGAATACGCAGCTTTAGTTTTTGATTTCCTAAACCATAAAATATGCAATAAAACAATGTTTCTCTTTGACAGCAGCGAGGTTATTTAACCTTGTCCCTTTATTTTGACAAACATGATGTGTGAGCATCTGTCTCACAGATGCGTCATGGTCATGAGACAGTGTTTGAGTAATTGCCAATGAAAAGCTAAATTCTTTCAATTACCTCAAATCGCCATTTACGCCACGAGTACCTTTGATTTGTTGTCACTCTGGAATTAAAGGTGATTTTTCACATTTAAGTGGCCTTTTTCCCTCTAACAAGACGCTGCTTGTCAGTAATCCATCAAACGGGACAGATACAAGCACTTCATTCCCGGGGCTGCCGTCATCCGTCTGTTACCCGACAGCAGACGCGCTGACCGCTGCTTTGAGCCGCTATTGATCCGACCGGAACAGTATTCCGGGATAATGGACTAAGAACAACTGGTATACTGATTAGTGATCAGGATCAATGTTTCTGTCAGCTTTTGGAGCCACGGCTTACGTTTGGCATGCAATCTAAAGATATGTAGAAATGTAAACTGCTTTGTGCTTCACTCAGGGTTAAATTAGGGTTAGGGGTTTGTGCGAATCACTTCCACTAATGAAACATGCCCCTGCATTTGCACGGCTCATCTCGTGTGTTCTGGTTTCATCCTCCTCCAGAGATCCGCTGGCGTGTTGTTATTGTGTGTGGGCTGAGACACAGAGTAGGTGGATCCAGCCTACAGCCTGTATTTACATTTGCATCAGACTCAATGTGGCAGATGAACAGCCCCCAAGATGCACCAGTGCTCACAAACTCCCTCAAACACACACAGCGCTCATTCTCAGAGCTGAACATGGCTGTTTTCTCAATCTCACACAGCCACACAGACCACAAAACTCTCTAGAGTGGAGAGAAGAAACAGTATTGTGGGAATAATTGTCTAAGAGTGGGGAGATGGATTCAGTTACTGATTCATTTCTACTTTTACTACATAGCAAATCTCAACTGCTTGACTGTTTATATTGTTGCAAAATGTAACTATATTATCACCCAGCTCTTTATATAAGGTTGGATATAAGTATGTCCAGTTATATCTGCTATATACTATCTACTGTAGCAGATTAGAATTCTGAGGGGAAAAAAATCTGAATTGCAAGATATAAACTCAGAATTGCAAGACCACAAAAAATCAGAATTATACATTTTTAATCTTGCAATTCTGGTCAGAATTCTGAGAAAAAAAACTCAGAACTTCAAGATTAGAAATCAAGATAAAAAAATGAGAATTCTGAGAATCTTGCGACTCTGAATTTTGAGAAAAGTCAGAAATATGAGATAAAAAGTTGCTATTATATATTTTTATTGTTTTTATCCCAAAGTGCTTAATTGTTTGTACTTTTGTATTTATTTTTTAACAATTCAGAAATTTTTCTTGCAATTATTTTTTTTTTCAGATTTGCAAGATATAAACTCAGAATTACGAGACCACAAAAAATTCTGAGTTTAGATCTTGCAAATCCAAAAAAGTCAGAAATTAGAATTATGAGATAAAAAGTTGCTATTATATATTTGTATTGTTTTTATCCCAAAGTGCTTAATTGTTTGTACTTTTTATCTCACAATTCAAATTTTTTTCTTGTAACTCTAAGCTTATATCTCACAAGTCTGACTTTTTTTTTCAGATTTACAAGATATAAACTCAATATCAGGAGACCACAAAAATTCTGAATTCTGATCTTATAATCTTGCAAATCAAAAAAAAAGTAAGAATTCAGAATTATGATATAAAAAGATAGAAAAATTCTGTTATACATTTTTATTGCTTTCATCCCAAAGTGCTTCATTGTTTGTACTTTTTATCCCACAATTCAGAATTTTTTCCCACAAAATTCAGACCACAAAAATTCAGAATTCTGAGTCATAATTCAGAATTAAGAGATTAATAATTTTATTTTCATATTTTTACTGTTTTTTGTGCTTAATTGTTTGTCCTTTTTATCTAAAAAAATCTACAATTTAGAAAATCTTCCCCCCACCACTTCTTTCTTCTGTGGAACTCAAGAGGAGAAATTTAGGATTACATATGCAAATAAATACTAATTTTTCCAGGCTCTCAACTTGAAAAAGTAACCAAAAACACAATGCTTTTAAAGCACTGATCAGCTTTCTCATTGGCTAAAAAAATGCTGTTCACTTCCTTGATTCTTTTTCTGCTGTTTATAGAGTTAAATGTTGTCAAAAGCTGATGTGATTTCTCACAACAACCATTGCCATTAAAAGTAAATGTTTCTCACTAAAAAAAATTTATAAAGCTTCAGAAGACCTCAAATATAATGAAATACTAAACTGTCTCTAAGTCATATGGACTACTGCTTTTTGGAGCTCAGCAGCATCAGTCTTCATTCACATTCACTGCACGGAAAAGAGCACTGCAAACACTGCACAGTCAAACCTGTTTTGAACAACATGCAGGTGATTAAATGATTCTATTTACATTTTTGTATGAAAAGATTTGAACTAGTCATTCTAATCTCATGCAAATGTGCAAAGTCTCTTTTCCTTCCAGTCAACACACACTGCGTCCTTCCTGCATGCAACAGTGCATAACCGCAGGCAGAAACGCTGGACAGCAGAGCTGAGAAACCCCCTGTGTTTTAGCTGGCCGCTATATGCAGTTACACACACACATATACACACACAAACACAGTGTGCTTTCCCTCACAGCATCATCTCCACCTCATCAGTCAGATCTCCTTAAACTGAAAGCACAAACACAAAGGCTTGTCTTAAAGAGACATTCATAGAAGACAATATATGTGACTTTGGACCACAAAACCAGTCTGAAGTAGCACTGGTATATTTGTAGCAATAGCTAAAAATACATTGTATGGGTCAAAATTGTTTTTTTTTCGTTTATGCCAAAAATCATTAGGATATTAAGTAAACATCATGTTCCATGAAGATATTTTGTACATTTCCTATTATAATTATGTCATGTAATGTGCATTGCTAAGAACTTCATTTGGACAACTTTAATGGCGATTTTCTCAAACTTTGGATTTTGATCAGATTCCAGATCTTCAAATAGTTGAATCTTGGCCAAGTATTGTAATATCCCAACAAACCATACATCAATGGAAAGCTTATTTATTCAGCAGATGATGTATAAATCTCAATTTTAAAACATTGACCCTTATGACTGTGGTCCAGGGTCACATATGTGTGTATGCATTATTACATTTAAATGCTTTTTTAATTATTGTATATGTAAAAGGATATTGAATATTAAATAATTTTTTAGATATATTATATTAAATATTGCATTTAAATATGACATTTGATTATTTTTTTTACATTTTATATAATTTAACATTAGATTTTAAAGCTATGAGGTTCGTGTTAAAATTAAATTTTCATTAAAAAAAAAGATATTCACCCATTTTTATGAAACTCACAGCTATGGGTCTGCTGTTACTGAATATGTGACCATGGACCACAAAACCAGTCACAAGGGCCAATTTTTTAAAATTGAGATTTATACATCATCTAAAAGCTGAATAAATAAGCTTTCTATTGATGTGTGTTTGCTAGAAGGGACAATATTTGGCCGAGATTCAACTATTTGAAAATCTGGAATCTGAGGGTGCAAAAAAACATCCAAATATTGAGAAAATCACCTTTGAAGTTGTCCAAATGACGTTCTTAGCAATGCATTTACTTATCAAAAATTTAATTTTGACATATTTACGGCAGGAAATGTACAAAATATCTTCTTATAACATGATTTTTGTTATTAAAAAAACAAAGAAACATTAAAAAAACAATAATTTTGACCCATACAATGCATTTTTGGCTATTGCTACAAATATACCCATGCTACTTAATACTGATTACATATTGTGAGGTATATTCTGACGTGCAGCTCTGCACTGAATGCATCCAGTTTAGACACTGTAGACACCCACAATGCACCAGAGCTTAACTGCGCACAATAACAGTAAACATATCATCGCATAAACTGCAGTGACAATACCAGCATAACATTTCCACAGACCTCGAGGGAAATACAGCCCTATCTGACCGGTACTAGGAATGAGTGCAAATACCACAGATCATCACAGGAATACTCCAGAGTCTAGTTATTCTTAAGATCTGTTTAACCTCAGGCTGTTCTGTTGTTAAACTCACACTTAAATTGTGGACAGAGGAATTTTCTTCTCGCTGTCGCCATGTATAGAACAGGATCATCTGAAGTCATGTGATCCACGACTGGTTGACATGGGATGTTTTTGTATGTCAGCTAAATCTAATCTGCTTCATGACAGAGAATGAGAGACAGAGAGAGCACTCAAGCACTAATCTCTTCATATAAATTGAGAGCAAATGCATGTTAGAGCAAACACACAAACACACACAATGCATTTGGTATTTATACTGCCATTATATATGGAGATCTGCTCTTTCCTTTCCTTTGAAAACACACATTCACACTCACACACACACACAGGGGTTTGGGAGTTAGACAAACCCGGCAGTAATTAACTTTTGACTGTTTTAAAGCCTCAAGCCTTCAACACTTCAAACCCAGAGTACTTTCATTGATGGTCTGATGCATACTGTGCACAAACTGCCAAGAGCTGCTCAAATCATCTGCTCCAATCTGGATACACCAGTCCACCTGAAAACAGACTAAAACAGCACCTATACATCTGAACAAAGTGTGCTTGGTCATTTTATATCAGTAAAATCTATTAATGTTTTTGAATAAAGTCTCCTCTGCTCACCAAGGCTGCATTTATTTAATCAAAAATGCAGTAAAAACAGTAAAATTGTGAAATATCATTGCAATTTAAAATAACAGTGTTCTATTTGAATATATGTTAAAATATAATTTATTTCTGTGATCAAAGTTGAATTTTCAGCATCATTTACTTCAGTCTTCAGTGTCACATAATCCTTTAGAAATCATTCTAATATGCTGATTTGCTCAAGAAACATTTCTGATTATGAAACAGATTTTTACATATATTATATATATATTAGTATAGATTAGTATATTAGTATTTTAGATATATATATTAGTGCTGTTCAATGATTAATCACAACCAAAATAAAACTTTTTGTTTACATAATATATGTGCACATAATATGTATATTTATTATGTATATATAAATTTGTATAGTACATGAATGTGTGTGTGTGTGTGTATATGTATATATATATAATATAATATATCATATTAAAATATATAATTATTTCACTAAATATTTACTCTCTATATATATAAATACATTTCTATACGATAATATATGCAAAATAATAAAAAATATATAAATAAAAATGCAATATATTCAAGTTAAGTAAGTGTTAAAATAAGTAATTAATAATTCAACATAAATATGACATTACGTATGTAATTTGAAATTTGTTTAATTTTTAACTGATTTCGTTTGATTCATTAAAAAAATCTTTTTTTTTTGTTTTAATAAAATAAAATTAATAAAATATTTTTTAAAAATTAGTTTAGTTTATTTATTTACAGGGGCAATGCACATTAATAAACATGACTGTAAATGTTCCAGAATTAGCCAAAAAAGCTATTTTTGATCTGTAGACCCTTGACAGAATGTTAAAAAATCACCCTAAAAACAAAAACAGAGGATCTTACATCCTCTGTTTTTGTGTAAAAGTAAAATACTAAAAAACAAAAACAAACAAAAAACACATAAATCAATAATTTTTACATTCAGTTTTGACCAATTTAATGCATTCTTGGTGAAGTATTAATCTTTAAAAAAAAAAAAAAAAAAACATTTGAAAGGTAGTGAAAATTCACTTATGGTCATTATTGAGCTTTTTGGAGCTTCACAGTTTCAAGTCAAAAGCCTATTTTGTTTTCTGGAAAAGCACAGTTTTGGCATTATTCCTGCAGACTTGAGGCTGAGCAAATAATGAAGTATTTCTTATTTTGAATTATTTCTTAAAGTTCAGTACTGCAGAGCCTTGAGGACCGGCCGTGCTTGTTCATTCATGGGGAAGCCTATAAGTAAATTGAAGACTAGCTGCTGCTCAGATCATGAACATTTCCCACAGCACTGTGATGCGATTGCGCTGTGAATTCCCGGCTCTGGATGGTCCTGTCAAACTAGGCTACACCCCTGGGCATTGAACCGCCACGCTAATCGCACTCCCGCGGCCCAACCGAAATGAGCTGAGCCGTTTCTCCATTCTCAACGTGTGCTTTCTAATCTTTGGGCAGATTAAAAAACGACCCGCGTCCGAAACAAAACACTGGAGGCACGCGATGACAAAAAGACTTTGTTCCGCCTGTTAGCATGGACAGCGAGAAAAATGTCAAGGGAAAGAGCTATATTGTTTTTGGACCAGAATCGCTACTGACCTGCTCACAATATCAATGACACAGACACTGGAACATATGGCTTTATAGTGTTATAGTAGTGTTAAATTATTGCACTATTGCATATATATATAACATGTTTATATATAAAAATGTAAAATAATAAATATAATAAAATAAACTAGATGAGTAAAGTTTGAGAACAAACTTTAAGTTGGCTTGAGAAAGCCTAGCCTGAAAGTTTAAAGCAGTTGTATGAAAAGTATGAAAGCAGCTAGCATGATTTAACACATTGCTTACATGATTTAACATGTTGTTAACATGTTTTAGCATGATTAGCTTGTTGCTTGTATTTTTATAGGCTGATTACAATGTTGTTAGCATGATTAGCATGTTGTTAGCATACTTAGCAAATTACTAGAATGTTGTTAGCATTAATAGCAAGTTACTAGCATGTTTCTAGACTGATTAGCATGTTGATAGCACGTTTCATGTATGATTAGCATGTTACTAGCATGTTTCTAACATGGCTAACATGTTACTAGCTTGTTGTTAACATGTTTCTAGCATGATTAGCATATTACTAGCATGTTGTTAACATGATTGGCATGTTGCTAGCATTATTAGCATGTTGTTAGCCTGATTAGCAAGTTACTAGCATGTTGCTAGCATGTTGCTAACATGTTTCTAACATGATTAGCATGTTACTAGCATGTTCCTAGGCGATTAACATTATACTAGATGTTGTTAGATGTTTCTAACATGATTAGCATTCTGTTAGCATGATTAGCAAGTTACTAGCATGTTTCTAGCCTGATTAGCATGTTTGCTAGCATGTTTCATGCATGATTAGCATGTTACTAGCATGTTTCTAACATGGCTAACATGTTACTAGCTTGTTGTAAACATGTTTCTAGCATGATTAGCATATTACTAGCATGATGTTAACATGATTGGCATGTTGCTAGCATGATTAGCATGTTACTAGCATGCTTTTAGCATGACAAGAAGTTACAAACATGTTACAAGATGCTATGTTATTTATACTAACATGTTTCTAACATGATTAGCATGCTGCTATAGTTACTAGCATGTTGCAATTAATGTTACATGTTGTTGAGCAAGTTGCTAGCAAGTTACTAGCATGTTGTTAGCATGATTAGCATGTTACTCATAACATGATTAACATGTGCATGTTCTAACATGATTAGCATGTTACTACATGTTTCTAACATGATTAGCATGTTATTAACACGATTAGCATGTTACTAGCATGTTGCTGGCGTGACTAACAAGTTACTAGCATGTTGTTAGCATGATTAGCATGTTACTAGCATGTTGCTAGCATGATTAACAGGTTACTAGCATGTTGCTAACACGATTAGCATGTTACTAACATGTTTCTAACATGATTAGCATGTTGCTAACACGATTAGCAAGTTACTAGCATGTTGCTAGCATGATTTAGATAGCTAGAAATATTAGAAATATTAGAGTGGAAGTCTAAATGGACCTTTATCTCACTTCCTATATCCGGTAAGCGAAGCAGTGTATCCCCACTTCCAGTCCCATTGCAACGCAATAAAAATTAATGCGAGGATCATCTCTTTCCTTTCTTTCGCCGGTGTTACTGCAGTGTGTTTGGCTGCTTTTATTCTAAACAATGACACACTGCCTCAGTTTTCACGATTTCTTGACACAACACGGATGAGATCCGTGGGATAAATTAAGGTCCTTCTGAAATATTACGCGGGAGCACGTTCGCGTGGAGTATGCATTTCGAAACTGAGGATGTTTAGGCCTACATCTCATATCACCTGCTGAAATGTTTCTGTTAATATATTTCTCTTCCAAATGTGCATTCTGAATAATAAATAAATTTAACCTGCTGCAATCAATTTCGTCTTAACAATGTTTTTTTCATCATATTTTATACCTGTTTACATTAAAATACATTTTGGATTTACTGTAGTAAATGTAGTAACTATGTTATATTTTATTTTTTCCACGGACTGATTTCCATTTGTATTGCCATAGTTTTACTACACATACCATGGTTATTTTTGTATTTTCGTATTAAAATAGATGAATGAATGCGCGGGCGTTGCCTTAAAGAAATAACAATGTTGAACATTTTAGCTAATTAATCTAATACACTGCTTCGACAAGCGCTTCCGGTGTTCAAATTCGTGCGATAAAGGTCCATTGATTAGAAATAGTACATAGAAGGGAAGTTTGATTGAGCCTCAAGGGATTCTGGGAGTTTAGATTTGAATTTTGACAGTTGGAGTTTGAATAGTGTTGCTCATTTGAACATCCCGTCAATGTAAGTCTACAGGATTTTTGGTGGTTTTGATAGTCTGGTTTATGAAAACCGTAAGCCGGATCAGTCTGAAAAGATACAGCACACCGAGTCAGACCAGTCTGAAGGTCAGGGCCGAGTTTGGTGGTTCTAGCTTGAAAGCTCTAGGAGGAGATAGATACCAAAATTTGGCTCAGAAGAAGAATAATAATATTCTTAAATAGTAGATCAGTAAGTTGGCTTTCTCAAGCCAGCTTAATAATAAAAAAGCAGGTTTAAGCATATTTAGATCTAATAATTGAATATTATTACATATGTGTATATATATAAAGTAATAAAATAACAATAAAAAATAAAAAAGCTAATTTAATCATATTTGAATCTCATAACTGATCAATGCTATTACTAAATATAACTTGATTATTTATTATATTAATTATTAATATTATGTTCATCAAAGAATCCTAGTTTAGACATATTGATTTTATTTTTTCTTTCAGGTATCAAACACTATTGCATGTGCAGAGATAAAAATCATGCACAAGCTTAAAATCTCAGAACCTGCTGTGTAGTTTGTAAGTTTTAACTTCCAATTAACTTGAAATTGTTTGTGTTCCTTTGTAAAAGTGCAACAACTTAATTATGACTTTGCAGTCTGACAGTGATAAATGTAACCTATCATTATTTGCCTATAGAGCCAACAAAGCCAGCATCCCTCATGAAGCCCTGGAGTCCAGATATACAATGTAATACACCTTAAAGTCATAATTACCACGGTACGCAGGACGCTAATGACAGACGCTGATGCTGACACCGCAGGCGATTGGGGAGGTTTGTCCTAACAGCAAACAAAGACAATATTAAAACTCCATTGAATGAATCATTTAGTACTTTTGAGTGAAATACTACATATAAATGGTCCTAACTATTCTTATTTCAGTCTGATAATGTGACGCTCATTAAAATATTCTGTTATATTGTACAATATACATATTAACCAGATTTTACTGTGAGGAAAAAAAAGGTTATTAGTTACATCCATAATCTGTTCCCATGCATGAACACATAAAATCTAATATCTTAAAACTACAGTAAAAAATTATGATTTAAACAGCCTTAAAGCTCAAAACAAAGTAACTGTATTTACAAAATTATATGTTTCACATTTCAGTTTTTAAATGCCCCAAAATTAGCGCATTTAAAAACAGAATTTAAATTTAAATAAAGCATTTAAATGTTACTCTTGATATTCATTCATTTATTCATTCATTTATAAAGAAAAAACTGTGTAAAATCTAAAGTAAAACTATTAAAAATTTCATTTGGTAATAGAGCTCAAATAAAATATACATATTATATGAAAAGAAAATGCTTTGGCAACAAACAGAAATAAATAAGTTTAAGCTGAAGTACTAAAATAAAAACTAATACTAAAAAAGCATTATAAAATATAAATATTATATGAAGAACATTAATGAAAATTACTAAAATTTTATAAACAGTATAATGGTTTTACTGTAATAAATCATTTTTGTAACATGCAAAAATAAATAAATAAATAAAAAATACAACTTTTATTTGTCATGCACTAATTTATGCTCATTTAAATTAAAATAAAAAAGTGAATTTATTAAATTTATTAAATAAAAATCATGGCATTAGAATTTTTTACTGTAACACAATAAAATAAATACAATTGTAATATGCAAATTAAATAAAAAAATATTTATTTATTTATTCAATTAATTAATTTGAAAATGTAAACTAAAATTGTATTCTGTAACAATTGGAATGACGGACTTTAATTTCAGAAAGAATTAAAATGTCTTTACAGCAAATGAATGTATTCTTGTTGAAAAAAGTTTGGATCTTTCAAAAAAAAAACATTTGAATGGTAGTGAACAACATTACCACATTTTTAAAATGTAAGCTAAATTAACAAATTAACACACACGCACACACACATACGCACACACACACACATATATATATATATATATTCTTATATGAAGAACATAAATGAAAATTACTAAAATTTTATAATCAGAAACAGTATTATGGTTTTACTGTAATACATCATTTTTCTAACCTGCAAAATAAATAAATAAATACATAAATAATGCACTAATTTATGCTCATTTAAATTAAAAAGAAAAAAGTGAATTTATTCAATTAAAAAATAAAAATCATGCCATTAAAATTTTTTACTGTAACATAATAAAATAAATACAATTGTAATATGCAAAATACTGAATTACGCTAATTAAATTAAATTAATCTAAATTTAAAAATAAACTAAAATTGTATTCTGTAACAAATGGAATTACATATTTTTATAAATATGTATAATATATATGTGTGTGTTTGTGTGTGTGTGTGTGTGTGTGTGTATATATATATGCCAACTTTTCCACCTGTAGGAACTAACATTCATTCATCAAACAATCAAAACAAGTAACACTTCTAATTAAACATGGTTAACGACGGAAGCAAATTTTGTTGTTTTGATTAAACGCAGCGAAGCATGCGTACACTATGAAACAGAAGAATTAACTGTAATAATTATCACTAACCAAAATAAATTGCTGTTGTCATATTTTTCACACAAAACCATTTTTCTGCCAGCAATATGAGTAATTTATTTAAGAAACACTCACTAGTAAATTGGCTCCTGGCATTATCTGGCATTATCCTGGCGGCTCCTCTAAAACGACTCAAACAAACAAACACAAGAAAACGACTCAGTTGTAACGGTATAATCAGAGCAAATGAAATGCAAACATAATTGAGTGATCAATCCAGAGCGCTTTTATCTCGTGAACACAAATGCAAACACACACACAGTGCTGGTTTGTTTCAGCTGTTGTATTGCGGCAGTGACGGATCAAACCGAGTCTGACACACACTCTATCAGAGCCGGCGATCCTTCATTTCACCTCCATCTCGCCTCTGACACACACCACACCGGAAATTAACTGCTCTCTAATATCAGCCCTTCATTTCATCCCATTCTCCACCCAAGGAACATTGAACAGCATACTAGCGTACTGACTATTTGTGCAGTATGCAGCATGTGTAATGTAACAGAATAAGACATTCCCCTTCAGTCGTTTCACTACGACGTTACATATGGGAACTCGCTTGAGAGTCCAATCATCTCCAAGCCTTATTCAAAAGGCCAATGAACATTCATGAACATTGGCGAGTGGTATTTGCATGCCGAGCCACTCCCCCGTACATACGGGTATATAAGATGGCGGCGTGCAACCACTCATTCAGACTTTTGCTTTTGGAGCCTCGTCTTCTGAGCCATTTAAAAAAAAAAAGAAAAGAGTTCCTGAGTTCACACTCTCTCTGTTGGCGTGCTGCCGAGCTACTAAAAGAGCTTCATCTAAAAGAGCGTTCGGCAGCCGCCAGCCTAATCCTAATCCTTCAAGCCTCCCGCACTCCAGCGAGCCCCGCCCGTTTGAGAGCACAGTTGTGCCGCGGTTTCTCCCTGGGCGGACCGGGATTTCAAAAGAGTGAATTTCTCGCGGCTGTCGAGGACATCTTCCCGGTATGTATCTCCGGCCGTGCGCTTCCGGGTGCGGTAGTTTCCTCGCCTCTTTGGACGGACATGATCGCTGTCTCACGTGCCTGGGCCGAGAGCACGCTGAGGCAGCGTTCACGGATGGTACGTGCGTTCATTGCGAACGTATGTCCATGGCTGCGTTAAAGTCCCGCCGCTCATTCATGAGTAGGCACCCCTTGTTGTCTTCCCGCGGTAAGTCGTTGAGCCGTCAAGGTTTTTCGGCTGCCGCGGTGAGGCACTTGGGGGACATTCAGGTGACTGTGCAGAATGTTCCGTCGGCCCCCAAAGCCCCGCGGACTTCTGCGTCACCGCGCAGTCCCGTTGAGCTGCCAGAGCAGTATACCTCCCCGTACAGTGGGCTGGGTATCTCCTTTGGCGCTCCCCAGGAGATCGAGATGTCTGCTGCAGCATCAGAGGGAGAGTCTGACGATGAGGCTGACGACTCGGCGGGTCGGTACCCCTCTGCGGTTGCCGCCCCGTCCCTCAGGTCGAGCGCGCTGTCGCGGTGCATCTATGCCCGCCCGGCGCTGCCACCTGGCGGGATCAGCCCCATCTCCCCTCCAGGGCGTGTGAGTTCTCGTCCGCTCTCGCGGGCCGGACTTACCGCGCCGCTGGACAGGCTGCCACCGCCTTGCACGCCATGGCCACCTTACAGGTGTACCAGGCCAAGGTGTTGAAACACCTGCACGAGAGGGGTTCTGACCAGGGTGCAATGGAGGAACTCCGCGCCGCCACCGACTTCGCCCTCCGGGCTACGAAGGTGACGGCGCGTTCCCTTGGTCAGGTGATGTCCACCATAGTGGTCAAGGAGCGACATCTATGGCTGACCCTGGCCCAGATGGCAGATGTCGACAAATCACGGTTTCTCGACGCTCCTATCTCCCAGGGCGGCCTATTCGGCGACACCGTCGAGGACTTTGCCCAGCAGTTCTCGGCGGTTCAAAAGCAGACGGAGGCGATTAAACACATCCTGCCCCGCCGCGACATTCCAACCACGTCCGCAGGGCCCCAACCTCCGCCTGCTCGTCGCCGAGGGCGCCCTCCCGCGGCTTCCAAACAACCAGCTCCGTCCCCTGCTAAGGTACATGACACCAGATTGGCAGCCCGACATCGAGCTGGCCGTGGGAGAGCGGCGCCGCCCACGTCTCAGGGACCGGTCACCCGCAAAAGATCTGCGAAGCGTCCCTGACGCGGGCAACCCGGAGGTGGAGGGAATCGCTCTTTGGGGGATGACAACATCAACGTCCCCACTCCCGGTGGAGGGCCGGGAGCTGTCACAGAAAGAGTCAATTCTCTCACCTCCGGGGTTCAGGCCCCGAGTTCCATCTTTGAGCAGCGCCCAAGAAGTGTCTCCTCGGATTCGGACTCGGAGCCTGATGTCGCCAGCGCGGGAACCAGGGAAGAAGGTAAGCGCTGCCCAGTGCAGTCTGACTTTTCTCCAGGACGTTCTTCCTTCTGGGATCAGTCCCTTCCCCTTCCCCCCCCCAGGCTGCCCCACTGCGGTCACGTCGGTCAACGTCCCTTTGATACCCCTGGCGACCAGGCTGGGAGCCTGGCTTCAGCTTCCCAGCCCCTCGCGGTGGTTGATTCGGACGGTACGTCTCGGCTATGCGATTCAGTTCGCCAGGCGTCCGCCCAGGTACAGAGGCGTCCTTTCCACTTCTGTCCATTCGGACACACATGCCGCTGTGCTTCGTGCGGAGGTTGCAGTCCTACTGGCGAAGGACGCAATCGAGCCTGTCCCTCCAGCCGAGATGAAGTCAGGGTTTTACAGTCCTTACTTCATCGTGCCCAAAAAGAGCGGTGGGTTAAGACCCATCCTGGATCTTCTAGCTCTGAATCGGTCCCTTCTCAGGCTGCCGTTCAAGATGCTCACGACGAAGCGCATCCTAACATGCATTCGTCCCCAGGATTGGGTTGCAGCCATCGACCTGAAGGACGCGTACTTTCACGTCTCGGTCCTGCCTCGACACAGACCCTTCCTACGGTTTGCTTTCGAGGGTCGAGCGTATCAGTACAAAGTGCTTCCATTTGGCCTCTCCCTCTCTCCCCGCGTCTTTACGAAAGTCGCGGAGGCTGCCCTGTCCCCTCTTTGGCAGACGGGCATTCGCATCCTCAACTATCTCGACGACTGGCTTCTCATAGCTCACTCGCGAGATCTGTTGTGCGAACAGAGGGACTTGGTGCTCCGGCACCTCAGCCATCTGGGCCTTTAGGTCAACCGAGAGAAGAGCAAACTCTCCCCAGTGCAGAGGATCTCTTTTCTCGGTGTGGAGCTGGACTCGGTCAGTACGACAGCCCGCCTCACCAACGAGCGAGCAGTCAGTGCTGAAGTGTTTGGAGTTATTCAGACACAAAACAGCGGTCCCTCTCAAAACATTTCAGAGGCTCCTGGGGCATATGGCAGCCGCAGCCGCAGTGACGCCGCTCGGCTTGCTTCATATGAGACCGCTTCAGCGCTGGTTACACGATCGAGTCCCGAGATGGGCATGGCACCGTGGCACACTCCGGATTGGCGTTTCCCCGCAGTGTCGCCGCCTGTTCAGCCCGTGGTCAGACCCGGCCTTCCTTCAGGCCGGAGTCCCCCTGGGACAAGTCTCCAGGCATCTTGTGGTATACACGGATGCCTCTTCCACGGGTTGGGGTGCTGTATGCAACGGGCAAGCAGCATCGGGCTCCTGGACAGGACCTCGACTGCAATGGCATATCAATTGCCTAGAGTTGTTGGCTGTGCTTCTGGCCCTTCGTCGCTTCCGACCGACGTTGCGTCACAAGCACGTGCTTGTTCGCACCGACAGCACAGCGACTGTAGCCTACATCAACCGTCAGGGTGGTCTACGCTCCCGTCGCATGTCACAACTCGCCCGCCATCTGCTCCTATGGAGTCAAACGTGGCTGAAATCGCTACGTGCCGTTCACATTCCAGGAGAACTCAACCGTGCAGCCGACCAGCTCTCACGGCAGTCCACCCATCCTGGAGAATGGCGACTCCACCCCGAGACAGTCCAGCTGATTTGGAGCCATTTCGGGGAGGCCCAGATAGATCTGTTTGCTTCCCCCGAATCCTCCCACTGCCAGCGGTTCTACTCCCTCAACGAGGCTCCCAACAGCCTCGGCAGGGACGCACTGGCACACAGCTGGCCTCCGGGGCCCAAGTACGCCTTTCCCCCAGTGAGCCTCCTTGCACAGACACTGTGCAAGATCAGGGAGGACGAGGAGCAGGTTCTGCTGGTTGCGCCATACTGGCCCACCCGGACCTGGTTTCCAGAACTCATTTCCCTCGCGGCAGCCCCTCCCTGGAAAATCCCCTTGAGGAGAGACCTTCTTTCTCAGGGGATGGGCACAATTTGGCACCCGCGCCCCGACCTGTGGAACCTGCACGTCTGGTTCCTGGACGGGACGCGTCAGACCTCTCCGGCCTTCCACAGGCCGTGATAGAAACTATCACTCAGTCCAGAGCCCCCTCCACAAGGCAGGCTTATGCGCTGAGATGGGGTCTGTTCGTCGACTGGTGTTCCTCTCGCGGGGAGGACCCACAGAGATGTACGATTGCAGTAGTGCTTTCCTTCCTGCAGGAAAAGTTGGAGCGCAGGCTGTCCCCTTCAACTCTCAAAGTGTACGTTGCTGCCATTGCAGCGTACCACGATGCAGTGGATGGAACATCCCTAGGTAAGCACCAACTCATCGTGAGGTTCCTGAGGGGTGCGAGAAGGGTTAATCCCCCCAGGCCGCACCCCATACCCTCTTGGGACCTCTCCGTCGCCCTCCAGGGCCTGCGGGAGGCCCCATTTGAGCCACTTGCGTCGGTTGAGCTAAAATATCTGTCACTTAAGACAGCGCTCCTGACCGCACTGGCCTCCATCAAGAGGGTAGGGGACCTACAAGCTTTCTCTGTCGACGAAGCGTGCCTAGAATTCGGGCCCGGCGATTCTCACGTCATCCTGAGACCCCGGCCTGGTTATGTGCCCAAGGTTCCCACCACGCCTTTCCGCGATCAGGTGGTGAACCTGCAAGCTCTGCCCCTGGAGGAGGCAGACCCAGCCTCTGTGCTGCTGTGTCCAGTTCGCGCTCTGCGTATATACGTGGACCGCACTCGGCACTTCAGACGCACCGAGCAGCTCTTCGTCTGCTTTGGAGGTCAGCAGAAAGGGAATGCTGTCTCCAAACAGAGGTTGGTCCATTGGGTGGTAGATGCCATCTCCCTGTCGTACCAAAACCAGGGAGAGCCATGCCCCTTAGGTGTTCGTGCCCACTCCACATGGAGTGTTGCCTCATCCTATGCGTTGGCTCATGGCGCCTCACTAGCAGATATCTGTAGAGCTGCGGGTTGGGCGACACCTAATACCTTCGCCAGGTTCTACAACCTTCGCGTAGAGGCCGTATCCTCCCGTGTCTTAACATAGACATCACAGGCGAGCGGGAGTCCGGCTGGTGTCGGCTTGCTGCGCCATTCCTAATGGATCCGTGCGCTATTTCCCTCAGTTGTTCCCTCCGGCGAACCTGGGTCCTCCATGCCCCGCAGTCAGGCCTAGTGCGGAGTAGTGCTTGTCTGTGCTCCGGTTGGGTCTCCTTCGCCCAGCAGGTTGTGGCAACATGTTTCAGTATTTTTCCACGGTCAGCCAGAAGGCCGATGTTTCCCTCATATATCCCTAAAATCTATGGATATATTGAATTTCTTGTGTTCCACATGTAGAGATTTCATGTGCTCCGCCCCCCCAACTCCTGCTTCAGTACAACTGGCATCCCTGTGGGGCCCCCTATTGGCCCCCAGGGCGTTGGGAAGGTTACGCTCATATCCGTCTGCTGACACGTCCGCCTGTCGGCACGCGGTGTGTTGCGTAACGCGACGTCTGGTTCGTGGCCTGTTCCATGGGTCTGTTCCCATATGTAACGTCGTAGTGAAACGACTGAAGGGGAACGTCTAGGTTACGTACGTAACCCTCGTTCCCTGAAGGAGGGAACGGAGACGTTACATCCCCTGCCACGACCTGACGTCGCGCTGACGCCGGGCTGCAGCTCGGCTCCTCAGCAAAAGCCTGAATGAGTGGTTGCACGCCGCCATCTTATATACCCGTATGTACGGGGGAGTGGCTCGGCATGCAAATACCACTCGCCAATGTTCATGAATGTTCATTGGCCCTTTGAATAAGGCTTGGAGATGATTGGACTCTCAAGCGAGTTCCCATATGTAACGTCTCCGTTCCCTCCTTCAGGGAACGAGGGTTACGTACGTAACCTAGACGTTTTCAACTGACTATAACATTCACAATTTTAAAATATATTGAAAGGCCTGTATTTCTGTCCTTCACAGCCTTGTTTTCATTCACGTCAAATACAATATTCCATCTATTCTGGCTAAAGTCCATTTAATCCCTCTGTGAAAACTGTTTCTTGTGGGAAAATCTCTAGGAGGTTTTGCTGTTCTTCTTCTGACATTTTCAGAAAAGTTCATCTTGCACTGACATACACACACTTATTTGAATGAGAATATATATCCTACACTTTCACTGTTTTTATATAAAGCTACAGACTAGTGTTGTCATTGTTAATTAAAACTATCACAAGCCATTACAAAATGCTTTGTTAGATGAAAAACCTAAAAGAAAAAAAAAAAAATTTTACAAATGAGAAAAGTTAGCAAGTGAAATAGGTTTAAAGTACTAGAATGATTAAAATAAAACTTTAAATACACTTAATTATATATAATGTATCATGTAATAATTATACATAATATATAATGTAGTAAATATATATCATGTATAAAATTAATATACAAAAATGAATATGAAATAAAAATGATTACATTTAAATAGGAATGTCATAAAATATATGTATGTTTTATATTTTATATTATATATACTGATGATGAAATATATGACTATATACTGTAATATAGAAAATACAGAATATACAAATAAAGTAAATATGGAAATAAAAATAAAAAACATAAACTATATATATATACATAAAAATATAATTTCATATTTAAGTGTAATAATTTAACGCTAATTTTACTAGGTTTCAATACTAAGATTAAAATTTAAATAAAAATGATTACATTTAAATAGAAATGTCATTAAATAATTTAAATAATAAAATAAAATATATAATTTTATATTAGAAACAGATGATGAAATGACTATGTAATATATAAAATATAAAAATACAATATACAAATAAAATAAATATACAAATAAAAATAAAAAATGAAAAATATAAAATACACATAAAAATATAATATATAAGTGTAATAATTTAACTCTAATTTAACACTATTTCTAGGTTTCATTACTAAGATTAAGATTTTTTTAAAAATATTTAAATAGAAATAAAATTTACAAGAATTAAATATATTTATGTTTTGTATTTTATATTATATATACTAATGATGAAATATATGACTATATAATATATAAAATATAAAAATACAGTATACAAAAAATATACTAAAATATTTTTTACTAGTGATTATTACTTTTAAATAGAAATGACATAAAATATATTTATATTTTACATTTTTATATTTATTTAGACTGCCACTTTCAAATTCAAATGAAAATGAAAAATATAACATGTAATGCTTATTAAAATATAAATAAATGCTATAATACTGTAGAAATAATACTAAAATAACACTGCTAAAGACAACTCAATACCCAAACCCACAACTTAAACAAAAATCTGCATTTTTATAATTTATAAAGACATTATTTTCCTTATTGTAAATTATTTCTAGCAGGGTAATTAAAGTGAATTAAAACTAAAACCATTAAAATGTTATCTGAAATAAAATAAACATGACTGAAATATAATAAATGAATGAATGAACATAATTTATTTCAGCTAGTTGCCACATTTCTCATTGTAATTTAGATGTACTAAAATAACTGTAAGGGAAATTAATAAAATTAATGTTTGAAAAACTAATAAAAATGACAAAAACATAACAAAACTACTAACATTTTTAAACTAAAATAAAAATGTAAAATATAAATATAAAAACTAATTCAAAATATTAATAAAAATGTGATGCCAGACTTCTCCCCAGGGAGTTATATAGTCATATTTCACTTATTTCAGGTGAATTTTGTCCTTATAGTTTATAATTGTAAATCCACACACACACGCAAAGTCACTCTCAGTGCTCATATAAAGGCTCCTGTAGGGCACGTGAACTTTACTTCTGTGTTGTTTCAGGGGAAAAGAGGTTTTTGTGCTGACGATGAGAATATGATGACCTTCCTGTTTGATCTGCTCAACAAATATTTCTCTTTGTGTCCTATGATCAATGACACCTTTACACACACACTTGACTATTTCTCATGTCTGTCTCCTCTTTCATCCGCTCTCATTATTGCCAGCATGCTGTTTCTTCTCACACCTCTCTGTCTCTTTCTCTCTTTCCACCCACAGCGAAACATCCATAAGTCATGAGTGACTCTGATACGTCCAAACACAACCTTCATCACCCACAGCAGTGTTTTAATATTAAACGAATCCGTCCTGCTTAAAATCCTACAATATCTGCACTTTTCACTGATGATCATAAACACTGAAAAAAGTGGTGTAGAAACAATTTTCAGTCAGAAATTGCAAGTAAATTTCACAATTACAAGAATCTGCAAGTAATAAATTAAATGTGAACGTTTTTTAAATACATTTGTTTGTTTAAAAATAAGTAGTTTTGTTGTTTTGCATTTTTATTATTTTTTTAAACATTTGTTTTTATTCATTTTCCTTTTAGTTATTTTAGTACATCAAAACTAAATGAAAATGAGAAATGTTTAGAAATGTGTTTACCCTATAAGCAGGCTTATAATAATTAATTAAACTAAGATAATTATTTTTTTAAAAAATTGTTACTTGAAATATAACAAATGTTAACTGAAATAAAATAAAATTTTCACATTTTTTTTCCAAATTGTTTTAAAACAAGATTTTTCATTTTGTTTACTAGATGTACTACAATAACTGAAACTAAAACTTAAAAAAATAAATTAAATAAAATAATAATAACAACAATAAATATAGACATGTATATACAGGTACACACACAAAATTACTAACATTTTAAAATTATATAATAATATAAAATATTTTTTAAAATTTCACAAAATATTATCTATAAAAATATTTTTACTTTATATATATAAAATATAAAATATTTAAAAAATCCAAATATTATCTATAAAAGTATTTTTTTTTTTAAGTATCTTTTTTTTATATTTTTATACCTTTTTATTTTAATTTTAGTTAAAGGTTTAGTAATTTTGATGTAATTTTCAGTAATTTTGTCATTTTCTTAGCTTTTACATAAATAAGACTTTTATATATGTAGTTTTTTGAAAATGAAAATGAAAACAAATAGGTTTAATTAAACTAAAACAATTATTTAAAAAATTGTTACTTGAAATATAATAAATGTTAACTGAAATAAAATTTAATTTTCATTTTGTTTTCAATTTTTTTTTAAACAAGATTTTTCTTTTTGTTTACTAAATGTACTACAATAACTGAAACTAAAACTTAAAAATAAAAATTGCTAAAAAATATAGACGTGTATATACAGGTATACACACAAAATTACTAAAACTTTAAAATAAATAAATATATATATATATATATATATATTAATATATAATTTTTCTATTTCAAAATATTATCTATAGAAGCATTTTTTTTTAAGTATTTGTATATTTTTATACTGTTTATATTTCAGTTTTAGTTAAAGGTTTATTTTTATGTAATTTTGGGTAATTTAGTCATTTTCTTAGCTTTTATATATTTTTCATTTGTCATTTTTCTTAGAGTTTTATATATGTAAAGATTTTTTTTAAACTAAACAAAAATGAAATCAAATAGGTTTAACTTAATAATGCTTAATTAAGTTTTTTATGTTTTCCTTTTATTTCAACTCATTGTTACTTTATTTCGAGAAACATTTTTTATGGCTCTTTTATGGTTAAAAATTAACCATAATTGTTAAATCTTGAAACCTGACCTGGTATCAGTGTGAAACAGGGCGATATAATGAATCCAGAGTTAAAAATGAGTGTGGATGAGCTATTTCAAGTGTAAAAGCCTCTAAATTGATGACAGTTCTGAAGGAGACAAATGCGCACAGGACGATCCCGGCACGCGGGCGGTGAGGAGAGCTGTGTACGTGGGCATTATCAGTGGCAGATGGTATCACTGGCCGACGATGGCACACAGATGGTCCAGGTATCAGGTCGGGTGCCAGGGGCCCGCTGGGGAACAGGTCCATAAGATGGATCAGGCTGTCTGGGGCCAGACAAAAGCATGAAACAGGGTCAATACGAATGCTTTCTCATTCTCTCCCTCCGTATCCATCCTCTACCATTCTTATATATGTCTTTCTTTCTCTTGAGACATGGAAAAGGCTTTTTTTGGAAGGACCTAAGGAGGAGGCAACACCTCTCCACAAATTTATCTTGGCCAAGCACCAAGTCTATTTTTTTTTTAAACTGTCATAGCCATTACAAGCACAAGACAAATGAACTTTTATGCTCCACGGAGCCTGAAGGAGCATTTGTGATGAATCAAACAGAAAAGGTGGCCGAGGACTTCATGTTTCTTTATGTAGGACATGGAAAAACTTTAAAACATGATTGTGTTTAATTATGCACAGTCTTCCTGAAAGCTTAATGTAAAAATAAAATAAAATAAAATAAAATAAAATAAAATAAAATAAAATAAAATAAAATGATCATGTTTAATTATGCACAGTCTTCCTGAAAGCTTAGTCTAAAAATAAAATAAAATAAAATAAAATAAAATAAAATAAAAAATAAAATAAAATGATCATGTTTAATTATGCACAGTCTTCCTGAAAGCTTAGTCTAAAAATAAAATAAAATAAAATAAAAAATAAAATAAAATGATCATGTTTAATTATGCACAGTCTTCCTGAAAGCTTAGTCTAAAAATAAAATAAAATAAAATAAAATATAAAATAAAATGATAGTGTTTAATTATGCACAGTCTTCCTGAAAGCTTAGTCTAAAAATAAAATAAAATAAAATAAAATTAAATTAAATTAAATTAAATTAAATTAAATTAAATTAAATTAAATTAAATTAAATTGTTATATTAACTTTTTGGCCAACAGTGACATGAATGGAATTATTTGAATGTTTTGGCTAAAAAAAATATAATAATAATAAAATAATAAATAAATAAATAAACTACAAGATGTTAATAAATTTATGTTACTTTAATTTGTTTTCTATTTTTGAATTATCGCAGCATTATAATGCTTAATTAACTAATTAATTAAAACTATACAGTATATTTTAAATAAATAATATAATAAATAAAATAAAAAGTTTATTTTGAATTATTTTTTGAATCGGTTCATTTCAATGAATCAGACTGGTTTAGAATAATTTAATATAAATTTCAAAACCCATTTTTTAAAATTGCAAACAACTGAGCTCAAAGTAATGTAAATACCGCAATCAGATGACAGTAAAGCTTCCCAACATAATAAATATAATTCACTCTCCCGTCTTTCAAATGTACAGCTTTGATTTCCATAAAAACGACTGGAGAAATAATAATTACTCTTTTCCATTTCTCTTTACACATACTGCTTAAGCTGAGATGTATACTGTAAATGAAAACAACAATGTACTTTACAGAATGGCCAAAGACTGCATTAAATCTAGTGAAAGCAGAGGACAAATGACGCAGGGGGAACATTAATCTCCTGCTGTTTGTCTGTGAGGGTTATGAAGACCTGTACAGACCTATAGATCGAGGGTATATTGCTGTCTGTAGCAGAAATCAGATTTATTCCTGTACTTTATCCGCTGATCGTGTCGTGGCCACAGTAAAGCTCTTTGTAATGTTCTTATAATATTGAAGTGAGAGCTCTGAATGGCCTGTGAGATTTCCATAGTACACTAAATGAGTTTTATCATGTCAATCTCGGGAGAAGCGCATCATCCAACCATAATCCAACAACTTAAAAAATAAAATAAAATAAAATAAAATAAAATAAAATAAAATAAAATAAAATAAAATAAAATAAAATAAAATAATATTTCATGTTTTGGCTAAAAAAAAAAAAAATCTACATTTCAAATAAAAAATAAAATAATTTTTTGCTTCTATTTTGTCTAAATAAATAAAAAATAAAAATAGTAAATCACAGCATTATTATGCACAGTATGAAAAAAAAATGAAACAATTTTCCAAATTAGGAACATCTTCTTCAAATAGTCATGTCTAAATTAAATCCAAAAAACTAAATAAAATAAAATAAAATAACATATTAAATGTAAGCTATCTTCAAATTTTGGCCAATAACAATAAGAACATAATTATTTTAGTATTTTTAATATTTATTAAATAAAATAAAATGTTAATAACTAATAAAAATAATTGAATAATAAAATAAAATAAAATAAAATAATAAATTAAAAAAATAAAAATAAAAATAAAATAAAATCTTCCAGACCAGAGAAATTTACAGAAAGGAATAAAATGAAAATGCATTTTTCTAGTTATGCTCTGATGAGAAATACTTAATTTTTTATTGCTCCTACAGAAAATAAAACCTACTTGCAAGACATAGTTTTGATTCTTTGAATCAGTTCATTTTGAATAATATATTCTTAAATTCATCTGCATCAAAATGATAAAAAATAATTTATTTTTAAACAGGTCTTTATAAACCTCATATACAATCAGCATCTATGCTTTTATCATGCCGGGCCTCTGGAGAACCACATAATCCATCCGTAAACCAACAGCTTGATTGAATGCATCACACTGAAGGAGGTTTAAGAGCCGTGGTTTGCAAGAGTTCCTCACGACAGCCAATGTCTGGTGTTATTTTACAAATGCAGTGCAATAAAACACACACACACACACGCTCACTCTTGGCTTTAATCAAGCTTCCATCTGATGACCCGCGTGTGTCTCTACCTCCTGTGCCGGTGGATATTAAACACCCTCGGCTGACCGGCCGCAGCTGGCAGGAAAAAAAAAGAGGTCAGAGAGGGGTCACTGCCTGTGACCTTTGACCTCACATTCTGTCTTCCCTCAGCACAAAACATAGTTACATCTGGCTCAGATCCTTCCTTCTAATTATTTCACCTGCTTTCACGAAAAACGTGCATCTGATCGCTTAGTAAAGTCGAAGCACATCTCTCCTCAACAAGACGTATAATTTAAGAAATGCATTAAACCTACAAAAAGACTCTTGTTTATCCTTTGGTGATCATGAAAGTCAAAGAGCCTCTCGTCTTTGTGTTCTCAAAAGTCTTGCACATTCAAGGTTGTTTAGCATTATAATAGAACTATATTTAATATGCAAATGACCAGGAGGATGAAGGAGTCTCTCAGAGGACTTGAGGAATCTCCAGATCTGCATCGCATTACTGTTGCTGAGAGGCTTTCGAGGTGGTGCATTGCTGCACACATACATATTACTCTTCCACTCAATTATGCCATAATAATGAGATGTTATGTAGTTTAAACAATATATAATAAGACTAAATACTGATGTTTATTGTCAAGTTCAACCTCAAGTTATTTACATTTTCTAATCAAAACTGGTGACCATCCAATGACAATAATATGTAGAAAATATGTTGTTTTAATTATATAATATCTCACTATAACGGAAAAAACATATTGTTTTATGACATGTCATTATTGTAAGAAAATGTATTGTTTTAATGGCACATCATCTTATTACAAAACATAGCATGCCCTGAAAGTAATAGATTTAAAATGCATTTATTAAAGTCTATTAACATATTTACTGACAAATTGCTCGAGACTTGCTGATATAAAATGTGTAATTAAACTTTATTTGGAGTACTACTTGTGCACAATGCATATTTCTTAATATTAAGTCTAAAATATGTTTTAATGTTAGTATTGATGAGGATTGTATGATCTTTAAATAATATCAGTCTTTAAATGCTTTAGCACAATCAAATATACTTCAGTATATCTTTAGTTGGATTTCAGCACTACTTCCACACAATTAACGTGCATTAAGTACAAAAGTAGTTGTTCCAATTAAGTAGACTTTATTATACCAGTTTAGTACACTAAAAGTACAATTGCAGGGTACATAATATATAAATGTATTTGTAGTATACTTAGCATGAAATAAATGTATTTTAAACATTCATAAAATTCATAAAAAATTAATAAAAACACAAATATGTAATTTTAACAACGTAGCATCTAGTTATTAAAAGAAAATATATTGAAATTAATTTAACTCTATAAGTATTATATAGCATTGTATAAAATTATTATAGTTATTATTATTATTTTGGTTTGTTTGTTTTTGTTAAGTGAAATAAACCTGAATTGTATAAAAATAAATAAATAAATATCAGATAAATAATTTTAAAAAATCAACTTTTTTTTTTTTTTTTTTTTTTTTTTCAAAAAAAGTGAAGATTTTTTTAAAAATGAATTAGAAATGTTGAGATGAAATACTATAATTATTAAAAGTAAAATTAAAAAAACTAATAAACTAATAAAAATAACAAAATTACTAAAACTTAAACTAAAATGAATAAAATTCTAAATAATTACTTAATGTTTCTTCTATTTTTTTGTCATCATTTATGTACATTAGAGATTTTCTTAATATTTATCTCAGCTTGTGGAATTGCTTGTAAAGATTCATATTCATATTGTGACTTTATTTTTATTTTCAAGTGTATTTAAGGTGGTTGTCAGTACATTATAATTTGGTATATTAACATCATATCAGTTAATGAACTAAAATGTTGCAATTGTATTCTTTACCATAAGTTCTGGCAGCCAAAGCTGTCAGTTTTTGTCATAATTTCAGATTTTCTTACACAGTGTACCTCAATAACAACACATCCAGCACTAATGTTTTTCTATACCGTCGCTGTAACACAAGAATGCACATTAAGTACGTACAACGGGATCATGTTTTTGCCAAGCATTCATGCATTTGCATACTAGCTTAGAGCATGCTTCTGTCCTTACAATGTTTGGGAAATCTGCCTGCAAATGACTTACTTATACAGTATATTTAGTTGTCTCTGCACATTAAACAGAAAAACTCAAACACACTTCTGCTCAAGGCTCGCATTTACGATGCGGATGCCAGCACAGTGACCTGACAGGGTTGCATATATGTATGCAGTGTCAAAGTGCTCCTGAATCAGACAGGTCAAATGATTCAGAAGGAACTGTGTCAGTGAATGAAAAGCCTCAAGCCTACATTCAAAGCTGAGTGTGTTTCTACACGTTTTCATCTGAATGCACCTGCAGAGACTCCCAAACAAAGCCAGAGGAGGATCTGACAGCGTTGCAGGAGTCTCAGCGGGGAAGAACATCCCACTGCATCTTCATTAGAGAGAGACGCCTGCGGTTCAAACCCTCTCTGACACCGTATGACATCAGGAATGCTGATTATGCATGCCATCACTGCATGACACACACACATGATGTGACTTAAGCATGATAGATTTAATTTCAAATGCTGTCATCATATGCAAAAAGAATGTATGTAGGAAATGAACTTGAAGCCTTTATGGTAAATGCATTATGAAGGTATTCATATGCACTTTGTAATGCATTATATTGTTTCCTAAACTGAAACCACAGTTAAATGCATTATGATAATTTCAATATTTACATCTGAAATTGGTTGTTTGTCATATGTTTTAATGCATTATACTTTCTAAAGGTCTACACATGAAAAGATAAGTAGTATAACCGCAGTGCAATTATTGATGAGAGCATGCAAGGCATAATTAATGCATTAAAATAAAACGTAATATATAGCATTTGAGAAAGTGAGAATATGTGGTGACGTGTCGTTGCAGGAATTGCTATGGTGGAGAGATGTTCTGTGCCCTGCATCCTCACAGAGTCACAGGACAGTTATATAAACACACATGACATAAATGAACATGTCATGTTTACAGTACATATAGTCACATAAACAAACACCCACACGATGCATATGATGAGAAGTGAACATGAGCACACGGAAACTCATTTATCAGAACACATCATCTGAAAAAACAATTATATATGAAAATACTACTAATAGTGGTCATATTTTATATAATTTTGAGGTGGATTGTGAAACAGACATCTGCATAAAAGAAAACTTTTTTGTCAATAAATATTTTTGTTTAAAAAATAAATAAAATAAACAAAAGAAGAAATAAAGAAAAAATATTGCTTAATACATTCATATTTTTATTGGCCAAGAATGGATTAAATTGATCAAAAGGAACAGTAAAGACATTTATAATATTTCTATTTCCAATAAATGCTATTCTTTTGAACGTCAAATTCTAAAAAAATACATTGGTTTCCACAAAAATATGAAGCAACACAATTGTTTTATCATTAATAATAATCAGAAATGTTTCTTGAGCTGCAAATCAGGATATTAGAATGATTTCTGAAGGATCATGTGACACTGAAAACTGGAGTAATGATGCTGAAAATTCAGTTTTGATCACAGAAATAAATTACATTTTACAATATATTCACATAGAGAGCAGTTATTTGAAACTGTAATAATATTTCACAATATTGCTGTTTTTCTTGTATTTTTGATTAAACAAATGCAGCCTTGGTGGGCAGAAGAGTTAAAAAAAAAAAAAACTTTACATAAATAAATAATGTATTAAGCCACAATGTCAAACAATAATGTTAAGAGAACAAAAATAAAATAATTTAAAAAAAAAAAATAATAATAAAGAAAATATATTGCTTAATAAATTAATATTTTTATTGACCAAGGATAGATTAAATTGATCAAAAGGGACAGTAAAGATATTTATAATGTTAAAAATATTTCTAATAAATGCTATTCTTTTGAACATCAAATTCTAAAAAAATACATTGGTTTCCACAAAAATAAATAAATACCAATGCCACACAATAATATTAAGAATACTAAAAATAAAATAAAATACAATAAAGTAAAATAAAATAAAAATAATAAATTTTAATAATCTTTTAATATCTTTTAATAATAAAGAAATATATGTATAAATATACTAAAAATGATATAATAAACAATAATAAAATAATAAATAACTCAATTACAGTTAAACCAATTCAATTAAACAATTAAGACTTACCAACATTTCAAGTGTTCTTGAGGAGGAAGAGGAAGACAGCTCACATTTCCTGTTTGTGTCTCTCTTTCTCTCTCATCTCAGACGGACGTCTAGGGTTACAGGAAGGAAATGAGCCTCATGTTAAATAATGGCTTTCAGAATCAAACAAATCAATTCTTTTTCTCTCTGTGACCCCAGTGCAGACGTGCGGGATGTTTTGCAGTGTGTCAGAGCTGTCAGATGATGATGAGTGCTAATAATGAGAAATATCACCGTCCATTATCACTGCGATTATCACCATATAATCTCATACATTAGCCAATATGTTATGACAGTTATCATTTGTATAACTACATTTTCTAAATCAGTTCAAATGTGTTCTGGCTGATTATTAACATTACGGTTGCTAGGGTGTTCTGGGTGGTTGCTAGGCGGTTACTTAAATTTTTTTTTCACCAGTTGCATCATTCTTTCAGAGATAAAAATGTGTGTTTGATATCTTTTTCTCAAAAAGACACACGATTTGAGTTGCATGACAAGTTACACGCCAATGTTTATTATCAATAATAAAACCAACAGTAATACTGATGCAAGAATACAAATAATTTTTAATAGTGTATAGACATACATTGCAAAAAAATGATTTTCTTACTCAGAATTTTTGTCTTGTTATCAAGTGCAAATATCTAAGCATTCTTAAATCTAAATAAATACTTAGAAACAAGATGACTTATATATATCCAGTCTTTTTTTTTTTGAAAAATGTATTAAAATCAAGCAAAAAATGTCAGAAAAAAAGAGTTTATCTTTCTGACCCCATTAACAGATTTCTTGTTTTAAGCAAAAACTCACTTAATTTTCATATTTTTTTTAGAAAACGAAATATTATTTTGCTTCTTCAGTAAATATATCTTGCATTATAAATGTGGAAAACAAGACAAAAATACTTTTTAATTCATTTTTTGCAGCGTACAGTAACACAATCCTCTTTCTGACATCCAGAAAAACCTTCAGAAGAGCATAAACCCTGTTAAAAGCTTTTATATATCAGACTTGTGACCTTGTGCCACAAATGTACTGTATTCTGAGCCGTATCCGCCAGCACGAGAAGACGTTTCACTGAAAACCCCTTCCATCATACAGATCAGGATCTGGCCGTCACTGTACAAACAAACGCAATGACAACATTTATAATCCATTGTAAATGGTTGAGCTCGCATATTCTTTACCTCTGTGTGACTTTCACCTTGTCTCTGTTTTTTTCCTCTCACTTTCACGTGGCCTGATGTGCTCCCACGATCATCAGGGACAATCTTCTGGAGACATGCATCCATCCATCTCATAAGCTTTCATCACTAATTTAGTTTGATAACATGCATCTTATAAAAAAAGAAATATGGTAACACTTAGAACACATAGTCAGTATTAAATAGGACTTTTCCCACAATAAACTCCAAATTTGCCGTGTATTAATAAGTAGTAAGGTAGGTTTAAGGAATCTGAAATATGGTTAAGCAGAATTAGACATTAATAATGTATGTGCTTTATAAGTACTAATAAACACCCAATATGCAAGTAATATGCATGCTAATAAGCAACTAATTAATAGTGAAAATAGGTCCTTAAAATGTGGTTATACATTTATACAAAAAAGTGTTACCAAAAATATTTCTAATATTAGAAATATAATATTGTAAAGAATTATATTAGCTAATTTGATATTAAAATTGAAAATAAAATATTAATATTTGAATACATATTTATCATATTAAAATGTTATAAAAGTTTTTTTTTTTTTTTTCACAAAATAAGAATGATTTTTTTTTCTAATTATGTATCTGATTTAATGCACGTATCAAAATAACAAATTTTGGTTGTAATGACAAAAAATATTCTAAATATATAATTTAACTTAGAATGGAGTCTGCAAAATGCGTGGAAAATATGTTCAAATACTCAATTTAATAACAGCGAAATATTAAAAAATATATATTTATATATAAAGGTTCTGACTTTAAAGTCAAAAAGAAGTTTTCAAAATGTATTATTTAAGCCTTTTTTGTCACTCCCATATTTAAACACAGACATAAAAATGCACTATCCAGACTTAAATTTTTATAATTCATGAATGAAAACATTTTGTGATATGATTTTGATGTACATTTTCAGTGGTAATGCAATGTCTGATTTTACAATGCCTTTCAAAGGATGAATTTTGAGATTTTACGTTTTGCACTGATATAAAATTTCTTATGATTTCTAAATTGTGATAGGGAAAAAGGCAATGAAGAAAGTCTTTTGTGACAAAAGTCAGAACTCAACGATTCTGAACTTCCAAAATGTAGTTTAAATGCAGCTTCAAAGGGCTCTAAATGATCCCACCCGAAGAAAAAGGGTCTTATCTAGCGAAACGATCGGTCATTTTTTTTGGAAAATAAAAATGTGTATACTTTTTAAGCACAAAAGCTTGTGTAGCACAAGTCCTGGCATGCACGTTCACAACGTACTATTGAATAACGTCGAAAGGTCACGCGGAACTACAGACCCAGTGTTTACAAAGCGAACGCGCAAAGACTAAGAAAGTGCAAGTAAGTCAAATGCTGTTTACAAACAAAAAGGTACAACGTGCCGGACGATTGTGAAGTTGTAGGAGAAAATAAGATGAAGTTTTTCACCATACTCTACCTTTTTGAACCGGAGTACACAGACAATGAACTTAGACGCGATCCGTAGTAGTGATGGGAAGTTCAGATCATTTTACCAACTCGGACCTATGAGTCTCGTTCAGCAAACTGAACGAATCTTTTTTCGAGTCATTTCGTTAATTTTAGCAAAATAAGATGAACGAATGACTCGAAAATCCCGAAGACTCAAAACAGGTGAACTAATTCCAGTACAGAACCTAATAGGATGTTGCGCATGCGCGACTGAACGAATCACTCCCCGAGACAACTCGTTCTTCGCGAGTCACATAAAAGATTTGTTCAAAATGAACGAATCATTCAAGAACGACCTGTGGACGTGCATCCAAGAGCCTGTGCTACACAAGCTTTTGTGCTTAAATTATACAATTTTTTATTTTTCGAAAAAAATGACTGATCGTTTCGCTAGGTAAGACCCTTCTTCCTCGGCTGGGATCGTTTAAGGCATTTTGAAGCTGCATTTAAACTATTTTGGAAGTTCAAAATCGGGGGCACAATTGAAGTCCATTATATGAAGAAAAATCCTGAAATGTTTACCTCAAAAAACCATAATTTCTTTATGACTGAAGACAGAAAGACATGAACATCTTGGATGACAAGGGGATGAGTAAATTATCTGTAAATTGTTGTTTTGGAAGTGGACTTCCCCTTTAATAAATTCAAAATTCAAAATGCAATTTAACTTATAATTCAACAATCTGTCCTAAAAGTTCTAAAATATTTTAAATGTAATCAATGAATTGTCAAACAGCTTTATATGCATGTATGTGTATATATTACATCAACATATTGTACTACTTATTGTACTAGATTTTGCCATGGTTTTTTTTTTTTGTTGTTGTTCTGTCATTTTCTGTAGCTGTTTGCATGTAGTCAATCATCCACAGATGTATAGCAGAAAACATCTGGCTCGTTTGCATTTTTTTTCTGTTACTGGTCATAATTCTAACTTTGAAATCAGGATTATGCATAAAATAAAGTGTTCAGAATCATTCATATATGTGAAAATGGGTTGAGAATTAAACAAATAGCTGTAATCTGACTCGTAATAGACTTGTAATACTATTACATATTACATTACATTCCTATACACATATTTTGTAAGTGTGACTTGCTTGAGCAAAACAGACACTATTTTTAAAATCAGCATCCAGAATTAGTAAGAAACAAGTATTCGATTTGATTTAGCATATATGGTGCATGCAAGATCAATCAAACAGTTCAGGTTGCATGTAAGTTTTAAGTGTTAAATCTGACAGGATGCTTTTGTCAGGATATAGTTTAACATCCCAAAACTATTCAATCTGGTGTTTGTGCTCTTGAGACCATCAGCCTGGCCTTGGTCCGGTTCTGGTTTGTGTTTGTCAGGCATTTTTCACACTAAAGCATCTGGTCTGCAGCAAAAACACATGATGCTGTCAATTGTGAGCCAGTTGACTGCAGTATAGGCAAATATATCCGTCAGACGGCGTCATTGATCACTCTCAGACTGATTCATTGATGGAAACAGACACAAACCAAATGCTGATGGAAGGAATTGGTCTGGAAAGGAACACAATGGATATTTGTTTGAGCGTGTCTGTATTTGTTTGCAACGGTGAACTCTGTGTCAGCATGTTTGAAGATCTTCACCTGAGATATACGGCTTTCCATCATCCATCATTTTCTTCAACCCTTCGGTTGGCTTTAATGTTCTTTTTCTCTGCTCTCTCTCTGCTGCAGAATGAATAGAGAAAGTTTTACTCATGCAGGATAAAAGTTTACTAAAAGAAGTGTCTTTTTAAGTTATAAAAATGCAAAGGTGTAGTATAGACAGTGCATTCGCTTTGTGTAAAATATGCATTATTTGCATTCATATATCCACACGGTCTCATATTTGGGTTGTAGAAAGCTGGCCCCACTGCCTTCTAATCTAATGCTTGTGCCCTTTCTTACAAACATCCTCCTTACAGAACAAATCAAATGTTTTTATTCATAAAATAAGAATAATAATGGGATTTGTGGCAACACTCAGCAGGCTCTCAGGATTAACGGTGGAGCAGCACAGACGTGCGTCTAATAAATAAAAAGCCCTTTTCTAATTGAATTCTGCACGACTGGTCGATGTATTGATGTTGATTAAAGTCTTTACACTGATTAATGATCGTCTTTACCGTGGCTGAGCGTTCTGGGCACGAGCCGCTGAATCAAAGTTTTTGATGAGAGCATTGCTCAACAGACGATCCTCATGTGCGGCTCAAACAATGCTCCAAAAACAATCAAACTAATTACAGTGTCTTAATTCTCTCCAGTAAGAGCAGATGTTGTATGTCTGCAGTGAATAAAATGAGGAATAAAATGAGGTTTATACTTAAAACAAGTGAAGAAATTGTTTGCATGCTGATGTTTAATGATGAAATTAGGCATGAAATTTATATATTTTTAATGCATATTACTGGTCTTATTGTGAACATTTAATCTATGCATTGTTTTTAATACATTTCTGGACTTTTTTTAAAATTAATGTTGTGTGTGTGTCACTGTTTTTCTGCTCACCAGGGTTGCATTTATCTGATTAAAAATATAGTTAAAATAGTGAAATATTATTACAACTCAAAAAATTGTTTTAGATTTGAACATATTTTAAAATGTAATTTATTTCTGTGATGCAAATCTGAATTTTCAGCATCATTATTCCAGTCTTCAGTGTTACATGATTCTTCAGAAATCATTCTAATATGCTGATTTGCTGCTTAAGAAATATTTATAATTATTATTAATGCTTAAAACAGCTGTGCTGCTACATATTTTTGTGAAAACACGGATACATTTTGTTTTTCAGGATTCTTTAATGAATAGAAAGTTCAACTGCATTGATTTGAAATAAAAAATCTTTCGTTGCAATGTGAAATAAATATTAATTTCTTCTTTAGAAAAAAGAAAAAACATTTTACTGACCCAAAAACTGTAATATAATCTTGTTTTAAAGCCATTATTTATTTACCTATTTATGTTTTCAATACACGTTCTTGCTAAAACACAAACTAAAAAGTCAGTTCTTCATAATGCATAAATTTTTTCACTTCCAGATGTCTGTATAAAACTTTCCTCCACCCAAATCTCTACATAACTTCTCACTGAATATCCAGTTTCACTGGAAAACAATACACAAACACTTATTAGCCAGTGTTGGGGAAAGTTACTTTTAAAAGTAATGCATTACATTTTTGCGTTACTCCCTGAAAAAGTAACTAATTACATTACTTAGTTACTTTTTATGGAAAGTAATGCATTACGTTACTTTTACGTTACTTTTTAAATCTGGGCAGGGCTTGATTCTTTGTTTTTAATATAAAACAATTCTAATGTAAAAGCACTTTCATACAAAAAATTAAATTAATTCACCTCAGGCTAATTTATGCAGGAGATAAGTCTTCAGCTATAAAAAAAATGACGCACAAATGTTTGTTCATCTAAAGTAAATTTTTGCTTATTAGTATTGTTGAGTTGCATCATCGAAGGTCAGCAGCAAAAACACTGGTTAATAAAATGGGATTAAATACATAAGGGATATTTGTTTTATTTAACATTTAATTATTGCAGGGTTGCGTCATATTCTGAGTTTGCATTTCACTGTTTTCATTCATTTTTAAGAATACTGAATCTGTTTTTTGAGAGTGAGATCAATTAATGCATGTTCACATTTAGTCTAGAATACAGTAACATCATGTTTACTCCCAATTTCTCAACAGGAGACTTGTGAATCAATAAATGGGGAGGAAAGTAACTCAGATATTTTCTCAGAAATTCAAAAGTAATGCGTTACTTTACTAGTTACTTGAAAAAAGTAAAATTACTAGGTAACTCGCATTACTTGTAATTTGTAACCCCCAACACTGCTTATTAGCAAATGGAAACACTGGTAATTTGAATCTTTCTTTGCTTGCGGTGTCTTTGAAATCAGTTATTTGTGAAAAGTGAGCAAGTGTTCAGACCTTGGTGTTTAATGATATGTAAAAGACTATACTTAATAACCCGAGACTTCATAAAACCATGTTCTGGACACCCAAGACACTGCCTGAGGCTTCACGTATCTACACATACATATAAAATACATCACACACCAAGACTCTGGACTCATTTGAGAGCTCCACTGATTTACAGTGCAAACATCATTCCCGGGATCTACAGACAGCTAAAGTCGAGAGATGCACACGTTCGCATATGAAGACGAATCCCACGCTACTGACCTTGAGCAGAGATCCTGACATATAAATTCAGTTTCATGGATGAGGGAATAACTGGTGCGTTGACTTTTATCTGAACATATGATAGCGCCAGGAAACAATAACGTCTCTGCGCTGCAGGGCTCTGGGAGTAAACAATGCATGAAACTCCCACCGTGCCGTTCGATATGTGGATGCATGAGGTGCTGGAATGAGCAGGCGGCTCACAGCGTTTCATATATGATCATCTACAGATTCCTGATCGACGGGGCTGAAGGACACACAAATGAGAAAAAGTCACATATGAGTGATGGCAGTAAAATGCAACGCCTTTACTTCTATAAAAATACTTTTATGGCAATGCTGAGAAGCAACTAACTAAAAGATGCAGCATTTTTCAGTAGGGTGACAGTGGCACAGCTGTTTTCAAAACAATAACAAGTTATTTTCCAATAACTAGCAGTGTAGCGTGACAATATACTACATTACTGTTGTTCCTGTCTTATACTGTGCTGCAATCACAAGTGAGCAACATACTGTCACACTGCACAACTTCTGTTTATTGTGAAATAAATAACTTTAATAAATACTGCACTTGTATATTGTGTTTACACACTCCAAAATTGAAAAGTTTGGGTTTGGTATGTTTTTTTAAGTCTTTGAGTCACTTATGCTCACCAAGGCTGCATTATTTGATCTAAAACGCAGCAAAAATAGTGAAATATTATTACAATTTAATTGTTTTCTATTTGAGTATGTTTTGAAATGTAATTTATATTTGTGACGCAAAGCTAAATTTTCAGCATCATTACTCCAGTCTTAAGTGTCACATGATTCATCAGAAATCATTCTAAGATGCTGATTTGCTGCTCAAGAAACATTTCTGGTTATTATTAATGAATAAAACAGTCATATTGTCAAGGAAACTGTGATAGATTTTAGTTTTCAGGATTCTTTGATAAATAGAAAGTTTAAAAGAACAAAAAAAAATTAAAAGATTTTTTTAATTTAACAATCTAAACGTTTAAATTTTTAAGATTTTAAACTGTTTACATTTTTAAAAATGTATTATTATTATTATTAATAATATTAATATTAATTAATTTTCTTTTTCTTTTTCTTTTTATTTTTTTGTACAGGTAAAATTTTTCAAATGTTTTTGAAAGCCTCTTCTGCTCACCAAGGCTTAATTTGTTTGATCAAAAACACAGTAAAAATAGTGAAATATTATTACAATTTTAAATAACTGTCTTCTATTTGAGTATGTTTTAACATATAATTAATATATGTGATGCAAAGCTGAATTTTTAGCATCATTACTTCAATCTTAAGTGTCACATGATTCATCAGAAATCACTCTAATATTCTGATTTACTGCTCGAGAAACATTTCTGATTATTATTAATGATGTAAACAGTCATATTTTTGAGGAAACGGTGATACATTTTAGTTTTCAGGATTCTTTGATAAATGTAAAGATTTTTTTTAAAAAAATCTAAATGTTTAAATTCTTTACATTTTTAAGATTTAAAAAAAAAAAAATATTATAATTTTATTTTATTTTTATTTTTTTTATTTTTGGTACTGGTACATTTTTTTAAATGTTTTTGAAAGCCTCTTTTGCTCACCAAGGCTGCATTTATTTGATCAGTAATACAGTAAAAATAGTGGAATATTATTACAATTTCAAATAACTGTTTTCTATTTGAGTATGTTTTAAAATGTAATTTATATCTGTGATGCAAAGCTGAATTTTCAGCATCATTACTTCAGTCTTCAGTGTCACATGATCCTTCAGAAATCGTTTTAATATGCTGATTTGCTGCTTATTATCTATATTGAAAACAGCTGCTGCTTCATATTTTTGAGGAAACCGTGACACATTTTAATTTTCAGGATTTTTTGATGAATAGAAAGTTTAAAAGAATGTCTTTACTGTCACCTCTGATTAATATATATATCGGCTACATAAAACAGTAATTTGTTAGTAGCTTATACTGAAGTGAACTTATTCTTTAAAAGTGTAGCTTTACTGTAACTGAACTACTTTAACTACTTAAAGTTATTAGTAGTTTGTCCATAGGGAAGCTGCAGTTTGAAAGTACCTCTGCTTGATGGGAATCTCACAGCACTAGAGGAGAGAGAGAAAGAGCGAGAGAGGAATACAAAAACAGGAAACCAAAACAGCCAAGGCAAGCCGAGAGCAGATGGAGCTGCATACAAACACTAGCACACACACACAGTATCACATAGAGACATGAATAGGCACGCAAAGCCATTCATGCATATGCTCGATGGCTCACACACACACTTGTTAGCATTCACAAACTTCATCACCCGCCGGCCCCAGTCACCTGCCAGAGCAAAGACCGCACCCATTACACTAAATGTAGGGAAATGCATGGTTTTTCTCCAGTCAGCATCAGAATAAAGTGTATAAAGCGGGTTGATTTGCACATGTGAGATCCGTGCAAGCGAGGAGCGCAGCTGCCCGATGGATGATAACGTTAATCTGCTCCCCTCCGGGAGAGAAGCGGTTAATGCGCGTCCGCGCCACACGTTTGAGCATGACTACATAATCCAACAGTTTAAAAGACATGCACTGGGATAAAAGCAAGCATTAAAGCTGATGTATGTAGTATTTGATGTTAAATATGACCTGATATATAGGCCTAAGCTCTTTCAGGCGTAATGATTGCTCAAATCACGTGTCTTGAGAACGGGTGTGCTGGTACTTTACTAAGTGATCAATTTAATTTGGGTAGTCTGAAATCTCTTCTGTCGGGGGTCTGACATGCTGACAGATTAGGGATGGACGGGGGGGCGAGAGACTAAACCACTGAGTCTGACGTTCCCAATTCCCCACCGAATATTACAACGACCCATTTTGGCAGCAAATCAATGCACGGGGAATGAGAACAAGGAGCGGCGTGGACATAAATGATTGGAATAGACTGAATTAGGATGTAATTCAGGCAGTAACTTTAGCCTGTGATTGTGCATCTGGTCCTACGGGACTCACTGTAGAAAATGTACGTCCATAAATGGCTTCAGGGGGAAAAGAGTGGTATGGAAAAGATTACACAATTTAGGGGTTGTTGCACATCACTCACAAATGCAATGCATGAGAGATGCAAACTACAACAGTGGTGTAAACATTTAAAAATATATTATATCAGTGGGTTATTAACAAACTAGACAAAAATTCAAATATATTAAAATAATTATTAAAATAAATCATTAAAAATAAATAAATAAAATTAAAATAAATAAAAAAGTAATTTAAATGCATTCAAATTATTTAAATAAATAAACAAATAAATGATCAAAGAGAGAAGTAATTTTTTATTTTATAGCAAATGTATATACAATTGTTTTATCATTTAAAATGTATTAATAAATATCATTAATAATTATATCATTTATTTACAATGGATATTTTTACACAATGCATCTCTGACCCGAAATATAAAATAAAATAAATCTTAACATAGCATTATGGAGTCAAATCAATGGCATATATACGTGCAAGAGTTGAAATATTGCAAAATAAAATTGAAGTATTGAAAAACAAAAATGGATTTTGCAAACAAAAATAAAGAACTGCAAAAGAAAATGAAGCATTGTGAGAAAAAAAATCAAGAATATCAAGAAAAGTGCAAAAACATGAAGCGCGAAGGGAAAAAACTGTATCGCAAGCTCACACTTGACTGAAACGCAAAATACTTTCATTTTCATTTGCAAAACTTGTGCAATACTTAAATTCTTTTGTAAGAGAGTTAAAAACTACCCTGTAAAAACTTCCACCTATTTCAACTTAAAAACTGAAGTTCAGTTGCTGACTTAAATGTTTAAGTATAATCAACTTGGTTATACAAGTCCAACTTAAACCAACTTAAAAAAAATCAAGTTAAATTTCAAATAACAAAAAAGTTAAAATTGCTTGATTTATAGTAATGTAAAAACATAAGTTGCCATGACTTTCAATGTGTTTTTTTATTTGCTGATTGCTGCAGTACACTTGGGTCTGAATACTGCAAGGCTATAATGTCAATACGGGAGCTAAAACACATGCATAATGCTTATGTGCGTATTATACAACAGGCCTGAGGTAATATCATGTGAAAAAAAGACCAACGCAAGTATCCAAAATTTATTTACCGCTTCCAGCAGGTGCTTTCTGGAGCATATGTGTGTGTAACAGTGTTTGTGTGTTAATAAATGCGTGTGTGTGTCCTTCCTTAGCCCAGGTCGTCTCTAGGGATTGATCCTGTAGAGGTCAGCGACTGTAGAGGAGTGTGTTCATCTCGCTATCAATCACACTAAAGAAAAACTCTCCGAGCTGAGACAGCACGAGGAAGTTTTTGCAATAAACAAGTCCAACCAGATATCAAAGGAAAAGCATGTGTTCTCCCTCATGTTAAAATGCATCCCAGGATGAATGTCCAAAGTAAAGCTGATAATCCCAGATATGAGATATGCTTGCATTTGTGTTATTTCAGAGCATCACTTGTTATTGTAAAATGTACAAACGAATGCTTTGCAGAGTAACGGTTTATTTAGCCGGTCAATGGAGCTGTTTGAATACAGCTGTTTGAGAGCAAGACAGAAACAGACAGACGAGTCCCCAAGTGTTTGAGAGATAAATGCGAGACACCTGATAGCTTCACGCTTCATCCTGGGAATCCAAAGAGATCAGATGAAAAGCACAAAGAGAGGAAGAGGAAACTGGACTAAGAGAAGCACAGAGCTGACAGGAGGGATCAGCGCTGTGCTCCGCACAAAACCTGGAGGATTGAAGATTCTCCCAGTCGTCAGCGTCTCAACACACGAGAAAACTGGCAGGAAGCTTTGAGTACAGGTGCAAAATCAGCAGCACCAGCTTTAGGATGAAGATATGAAGCTCCTGAGCTCACTAAGGGAGGAGGAAGAGAAAGAGAGCATGCGAGTATCAAAAACAGACTCATTGAGAGCAATGAGTTCATTACAAAGAGAATAATTACAAACGTTAGATCTCAGGCAGAAACAAATTAGATTAATTAAACACATCTCACAGAATCTCTACTTGAACTAAACTTTAAATGAAAGAGTTGGTTGCACCAATAAACTTACATTAAATCAATGCTTATCTATTAACAATCAGGCCACATTTAAACCATTATTTTAATTCAGTAAACCTACTCATGTTGCTTCCAAATACAATAAACCGACCCCTTTTGAGTTTAATGCAATGCAATATGACCTACACTACTGTTTAAATTAATGTTACAATGTTGCAAAAGATTTCTATTTCAAAGAAATGCTGTTCTTTTGAACATTCTATTCATCAAAGAATGCTAAAAATAAAATGTATCACCTCTGTCCCCAAACTAGGGCTGTCAAATGTTTAATCCTGATTAATCGTATACAATATAAAAGTTTGAGTTTGCCTAATATATGTGTGTGTACTGTGTGTAATTATTTTGTATATATAAATACATTTACATTTATACATTTAGCAGATGCTTTTATGCAAGCGACTTATAAAAGAGGACAATGAAAGCAATCAAAACCAATAAAAGAGCAATAACATGCAAGTGATATTACAAGTCTTGGTTAGCCTAACGCAGTACACGTAGCAAGGTTTTTTTTTATAACTATATATTAATTAGAAAAAGAAAGTTCGAATATAAAAGAAAAAGCAAGCTAGTGTTAGAGGCTTTTTTTTGTTTTTTGTTAATTGTATAATAAATAAATCGAAAAAATAGGTAGAATATAAAAAGAACAGAGAAGCTAGTTTTTTTTTAAGAAAACAAGCACTAAATGATTAGAGTATAAGTCTAAAAGGGAATTTTCTATTTTTTTATAAAGAATAAAATTAGAATAGAGAGTGCTAGAGTCAAAGGGTCAAATAAAGATGGATAAATACAAACACTCATGTATATGTATATGTATTTATTATAATTTTTATATAATTTATATTATATGTAAATAAAAATATTTTGTACATATTTCTCTTAAATATATACATTAAATTGTGTGTATTTACATATACATAATAACTACACACAAACAGTACACACACATATACTAGGCAAACTCAAACTTTTATTTTTTATGTGATTAATCATTTGACAGCCCTACAACAAACATATGAAGTAGCACAACTGTTTTCAACATTGATAATGATCAGAAATGCTTCTTGAGCAGCAAATCAGCATAGAATTCATTAGAATTAGAATTAGAATTCATCTCAGTGAGGATTTTAATCACTGATTTATTAAGACTTGTTTAAAATAAAATGATGCAACACCACTAAAACTCAATTAAAAACCTAGATATCAAATCTTAGTTCAAACCTGGTTAACTCTTATTCTGATGGCACCCATTCAATAAATCTCTCCAGATCTGTTCTGATGAGGAAACAAACTCGTCTACATCTTGGATGGCCTGAGGAAAATTTCTGGATGAGCTATTCCTTTAAAGCTAGGACACATCAGACAAGAGGGAATGAAAAAGAAAATAGTTCATCTCACTTGTTATTGGTCTCGTGTCACCCTGCTCTCCTCCACGAAATGCTCTCATATCTTCTTCTAAACTTGTTTCTCACTTCAGGATGGTCGGTGTAATTCCACCATCACTCAACAATAATCAAACCTCCAGCCCAGTCTGGCTTTTTCCCACTCATCTGGTTTGTCTGTGTCTCTTTCCAACAAGGGTTTCACACCTCATCTAGGTCTAGAACTTTCTGTCTTAGCAAAGGTGGAACAAACTCTCAGAACATCCAATTCACCTTTATATTCAGACAAAATGAAGATACAAATGTGCCTCTCTACAAACAATATCAAAGAAAATAGCATGAAATCATACAGGAATACACTGCCAAAATATCTAGTGCAAATATCTAAACATTCTTAAATCAAGATGCATTTAATTGAAGCAAAATGATATAAAATACTAAGTTTTCTGAAGAAAAAAGTATCAAAATTAAGTGAGTTTAGGCTTAAAACAAGCACAAATATCTGCCAGTGGGGTCGAAAAACTTTATTTTAAAAAATAAAGAAAAGAAAAATTGTATTTTTCTGACCTCATTTGCAGATTTGTTTTTTCTTTATTCAAGAACCTTTAGATATTTGTACCAGTAAACAAAACATAATTACTACACTACAAAAAAGAGATTTTCTTAGTATGTTTCATCAATCAAAGGACTATCAAAGATTAATTTACTACCAAGTGCCGCAAACAAAAGTTGCAATCTTTTTTGAAGTTCCTATGCTTCTTAAAGGTCTTTAAGCATCACATTTTCAACATTCAATAACACTTCGCCTGCAGCATGACCAATATCACGTTCATTAATATCAAGAGTTTGTCTCAAAAAGTAGATAAACTCACTCAATATGTCCTTAATTAGGACATATTGAGAATATAATAGCATTATACTTTCCTCTAGTGTTCTTGAGGTGTAACACTATACCTGACTTGAGCTCCCCACTCTGGTAATTACCACTGCCACGGTCGGTGAATGCACTTATATGTCATTCTGATAAGAAAGTATCTGTCAAGAGGAAAAATAACAAATGAAATGATAAAAGCACAGCGTGCAGAAAGAAAGAAGCACTGTGGTGGTTATCAATCAGATGCTAACAAAGATATATTTTGCTAACGTTCCCATTAAGCAATAAAATGTTGAAAAAATTACTTTTAAATTACTTCAAAATGTTGTTCTTTGTTATGCAAATTGGAACATTCCATTTTTTGAATTTTTGAATGTTTTCTGAACGTTCTGAAACAAGCAGTAACACTTCAAAAATGTTTAAACGTTGCAGAAAAAATGTTTCATGAATGATCTATAAATAATGTTTTGAGAACATTAGATAACTTTGAACATTTTATTACTGTTCTATTCAAAACATTTGGGGGAAAAAAGAGAATGCAACAAGTACTACTTTTAGCTTGTTTTTATACATCAAGCATGGTAATAACATGGTATTTTTGGAAGCATCAGGTAAAGACCATGATACAGTATTGTTTATGCACAGTACCATGATATTATGATCTGAAACCATTACCATACCACAGTACAGTACAGTAAATGGATTACAACTATTCGTTCCGTTTTTAGCCCAAATTCTCATTTTCTCAGACCATGTATGAATGATTCTGAGCACATTATTTTATGCACAATGTTGATTTCCACTTGTTTCACAGATTAAATGATACATGTCAAAATTGAAACTAGTATAAAAATTTTAAAAAACCTTCAACTGTACATGATGGAAAGCTTTATTTACATTTCTGAAATCAGTAGATAATAATAGGCCTTTTTGACAATCAGCAGGCTTTGTTTGTTTGTTTGTTTGTTTTTAAAAGAAGTGTCTTCTGCTCACCAAGCCTGCATTTATTTGATTCAAAATACAGCAAAAAACAGTAATATTGTGAAATATTTTTACTATTTAAAATAACTGCTTTGCATTTGAATATATTTTAAAATGTAAGTTATTTCTGTGTTCAAAGCTACATTTTTAGCATCATTACTCCAGTCTTCAGAGTCACGTGATTCTTCAGAAATCATTCTAATATGCTGATTTGCTGTTCAAGAAACATTTACTATATTATTATCGATACTTAAAACAGTAGAGTACATTTTTTCAGGATTCTTTGATTATTAAAAAGATCCAAAGATCAGCATTTATCTGAAATAAAATTGATCAAAAGTGATGATAAAGCCTTTAATAACGCACCAAACGATTTCTATTTCAGATAAATGCTGTTCTTCTGAACTTTCTATTCATCAAAGAAACCTGAAAAAAGTCTACTCACTATTCTACTAGCTGTTTTCAACATAATAATAACAATAAATGTTTTTTGCTGAAAAATCAGCTTTGAAATCACAGGAATAAATTACATTTTAAAATATATTCACATAGAAAACAGTTATTTTAAATAGTAAAAATATTTTAAAATGTTACTGTTTTTGCTGTACTTTGGATAAAATAAATGCAGGCTGGTAGTGTATTACCTTACAAAAGTAATATCATGGTACTTTTTGTTGATTTTTTTTTTTTTTTGATGTAAATAAATGTACATAAAAATAAACATATGTAAACATTCTTAAATCGATACATTCACTTAAGAAGCAAAATGACAAAATACAAACTATCAAAAGCTTTTTCTTAAAACAAGAAAAAAAAAATCTGCCAATGGGGTCAGGAAAAATAAATAATTGTAGGCCTACACAGAAACATACTGGCATGGTTATTTCTTGAATAAAACAATGCAACTCCTTTCCATCGACAACACACATTACTCAGAAGCCCTTCTGAACCCCCACAAACATATCCCACTGAAAAAACTGTGCTTTTGTAATGGCATATGTACTTTATCTTACTTGAAAATACTTTCTTACTTAAATGACTTATGGAAAGAAAGAAAGATGGCAAAAGTGCATGAGATGTGTGTGCGTATGTGATTAGTATTCCGTAGCGAAGCTTCATCCTGCCGAATGTCAGCAGCACCTGGTCACGCCTCAGAGCGCAGAGCCACAGCATGATGGGATTGATACGGGCCTCCCTGGAGGTAGAGCAAACGTGTCAAAGAGGAGTGTGCCTAACAAGACTCTGCTCGCCTTCTCTCCCGCTGCTAGCGATACGGCCACCTGGGCTCCTCCTGCTCTCCCGAAACCCCGAGAGGAGACGCTCCGAATGACCGAAATCTAAACGTGCACGGGCTTCCCCACTGGGAGAGACGACAATGTCTCAATGTGCAGAAAAAATCCTTTTACCTGTCAAAGACTTCTGACACTCCTGAAATTAACTGCGCTTTCCCTCGGAAATCTCTTTTTGGGAAGAAAAGCAGCCCTGAACGTCTCATGCCAATTGGTTTAAATCTAGCTTAAGATTTAAGCCTGTTTCAACAACTTGAATGTCGAAACACCATAACTGCGTTTTTGCTTTATAACCAAACTATAATTTTATAAAAATTTCTGTTGCTACATTGAGTTTTTACATGTAAGATTGACATAAACTGACTATCAGAAGCAGGCAATTGTGAACTACCATCATGAAATCTAATTTATATAATTACCACAAATGGAAAATAATTATATAAATAAGGTGATAAACTCAACGTCTTTATATTGAGTCAGAAATAGTAGTAATGCTTTACCGTAACATTTTTGTTTGTTATGATTAGATAACTACATTAGTTAACAACACTTCTACAGCCCTTATTAATCTTCAGTGTTAATTTCAACAGCTATTAATACATTTTTAAAGTCAAAAGTTGAGGTTGTATCTGTTCAGATGTGTTGATGCACTTTGAACTAAACAAAATCATGAAAAACAATGAAAAATTACATTTTATTAACTAAAATTAGACCTATAAATGTTGAATATTAATCTGAAAATATTAATGTTGCAATAAATATATTAAAAATACATAATATATTTAATAAAATGAATTAAATAATGCACTTTACAACAGGTTTTGTTTGCTAACACTAGTTCACTACATTATTTAACATGAACCAACAAAATAACAATTCGAAAGCATTTATTAATCCTAATTAGTGCTAATTTCTAATTAAAGTTAAGTTTCTAAAACATTTTTAAAATCAGAAGTTCAATTAGTTAATGCACTGTGAACTGAAAAGCAATGAACAACTGCTTTTTTATTAACTAATGTTAATAACTGATAAATGTAGCATATTAGTCTGTATATAATGTAGTAAATTTATTAAAAATACATTATAATATAATATAATATAATATAATAACTAAGACCTTATTGTGAAGTAAAGTAGAAATATTTAAACAGCAGTTTGACCTACTAATCAGGGTTGCCAGATTTCTCAACAAACTCGCCCAATTGCTACACAAAACTAGTCCAAAAATAGCCAAATCAAGTTTCAGAGGGGGACCGGGAGCTAAATATCATGTTATTTGTGTCACTTTAACCCGTGGACATGAAAAACAACCCGAGACAACAGTGTTAAAGTAGCCCGATTCCGCATGAAAACTGCAGACCTGGCAACGAGGCCTGTGCTGCTGATGCCAAACAATACAGAAAGTTGACTCCACAGAGCTCTGAAGTGAAATCAGAGAGAGAAACACACACAATCATTATTATTCCAATCACAGAGCTGAAGTTTACCGAGTCTCACGATATCAAAGCACTAGAGATTCACAATGTTCTTCAGTGAAGGTCTCGCACCTGCTTTATCTGCAAAGGAGTTAAATGTGAGGAAGGACTTTCTTAAAAACAAAATGAAAAGTAGTTTTAATGGAAGATCAATGCTTCAAACCTTTTAGACTGTAGAAAAAAAACTAATCAGAAACTAAATGAAAAGAAAACCATGTACCCATGTAACCAGACAACTTAACATTCAATGAAAAAAAATAAAAACATTTAGTAGAGCAAGTAAAAAAGTTTGTTTATTAATATTTTGAATGAGCTTTTATTTTTGATATTTTGAATGAGTTTGCAATTAAGGTTTTAGTGATTTAGCTGTGCTATTTTTGTTAATTTGGTAGTTTTTATTTCAAGTAACATATTTTTATTAAAAAAATATATTTTAATTTTAGTTTAAGTATACTATAATAACTCTGGTACCATCTAGATGACATCTACATAAAAGACTAATAAAACACTTTTTTAATTCATAATAAGATAAAACATTTACAGATATTTTCTTGGGAATCACTGCAGTAGATTGAAAAAAATAAAAAAGGTAAACTCCTATTAACCACAGCATCAACAATCAAATTAATAAACAATTTGCCTCTCTCCTGGGTTTATTAGAAGACTTCAAAACATTATCCAAATATCCATAATTAATGTCACTGTATGTAGATGTCAATCACTGAGGCCCGCTGTGAGTCTGTGAACGTTAGGATTTTGATGAGAAACTGGGGAGCTGACGATCTTGTGTTATATATTTATCTGAAAAATCATCTCTCTCTGCAATCAAACATGTGACACAAACACACTGATCGCTCATCATCAAACCACAGTCATTACACTGCAGACAGGGAGGAGGAGAAAGATAGAGGAGAACGATGATGATGGAAAAAGAGGACTATAATGGGCTACTGGAGGGATTCAGGATGAGAAAACAATGAGAAAAGATGAGAAAGAGTGTTGCTCGAATACAGACACCACAGTGAGAAACATCTGTGCCTTATAGACACAACCATCTGTAATTACTTCGATTGTAATAATCTTTCACTATCTGTGAGGCATTATAGAAGTGGGAAAAAATAAAATCACTGCATTACTATAATAGTAGCCTGTAAAACTTATTTTCCAAATCTTTCAAGTTATATGATTACTTTGTGTGAAAAACACACAAATTGAAGCCGTTATTCTCTGATATAATGTTTTAGTTGGTCACGTGACAGAATAAGAACTAGGGGTCGACCGATATGTGTTTTTCAGGGCCGATACGATTAGTACAGATCAAGTAGGCCGATAACCGATATTTTAAACCGATATATATGGTATAAAAATGAATGTCAAAAATAAAAATAACAAAGTCTCTGACAAAAACTTTCTTTAAATGTTTTTTATTTTTTATTTTATTATAATTTTTTTTATCGGCAACATGGTTTTGAAAATGATGATCCCGATAACCATAAAAATGCTTAATATCAGTGCCGATAATTGGCCAGGGGTGCGTTTCCCGAAAGCAACTATGGTCGTAAGTTCCGTCGTTACCAATAGATTTCAATGGAACTAACGACCATAGTTAGCTTACGATGCTTTTGGGAAACGCCCCCCAGGTCGATAATCAGTCGACCCTTAATAAGAACCAACAGTAGTCATGAATACATTTAGTATTATGCAATGGGACAAAATGTGTAGTAACAATTTTCAATTAGAAATTGACAAAGAAATGGTAAAATAAATTAAATTTTAAATAAAAATGTGAAAAGATAAAAAATAGAAAGAGTGAAAAAGTATTTTCTCATAAAACATATTGCAAAAAAAAATATTTTTTATTCATTTTAAATGTTTTAATGTTTTATTTTATATATATATATATATATATATATTTTTTTTACAGTGACGTGAATATCAACTTTTGGTTGTTGAAGACTCAACTCAAGTGGGCTACTTTTATTGTCTTTTTATGATGCTTTTTGTACTTTTGTTGATTAAATGCATCTGGTCTTTGCATGCAAGCATGACAATTTTGCTAAATATCTCTTATAGTTTTATAGTAGAAAATGAAATGACATGAGGGAGTTTTTAAATTATGAAAATGTTCACTTGTTGGTGAACAAACCCCTAAAACAGACATTCAATTTAACTTTTAATCATTTTGTCTTATAGCAGGCAGTTTACCAATGCTCACAACCCACTAAAGTTTTTAAAACAGCTAATAATGCAAAACCCAGGGATGTGAACCTTTGGTTTAGCAGCTGTAAACCACATCCACAATGCCAAACGCATTCTATCCATTCGTCAAAACGATCAGGTTGGGAGAATCAATTTTCCAGCCAAAGGCAGATGGTTAGAAACCCAAAGCCCCAGAACACGGCTAAACCAAAAGCACGCCACATCCTCAGCTTGAGTTAGTCCTGAAGATAAAAGCTTCAGATGGCACACGCCGAACGAACACGCTGAAACCGAGACCTTTAATGGAGCCTTCAGACCAGAGCGCCGTTCCACCGGGGATTTTATGCTGTGGTTTTATTGGAAATGTGAATGTGATTTCCGTACGAGCCAACATAACATCACAACATTGATTGCTTTGGATTCTGGGACATTCTATGGGATATGCTGGACTGACTTCTACAGCTCGAGGCCCGAGAATGGAGTTTATCATCCGCTTTAAATGGCTAAAAGACTTTATTGTCTAGAAACACAATGTGCAAATCCAAAATGTCCCAAAGGAGCCTTGGTTTGTGCACATATACACATAAACATTAATAGGTGATCTTCAGATTTATATTGTTTACATATAAAGCTACATTAGCGGTCAGAAGTCTAGAATAATTACATTGATTCCATCACTTGCTCACCAATGGAGTGAATGGGTGCCGTCAGAAAGAGTCCAAACAGCTGATAAAAACATCAATAATCCATAAGTAATCCACACCACTCCAGTCCATCAATTAACATCTTAAGAAGACAAAGGCTGCGTGTTTTGAAGAAACAAATCCATCATTAAGATGTTTTTAACTTTAAATCATCAATTTTGGCCAAAATGTGACCCTGGACCACAAAACATAAGGGTCCATTTTTTGAAATTGAGATTTATACATAATCTGAAAGCTAATAAGTAAGTTTTCCACTGATGTATGGTTTGTTAGCATTGTTAGGATACAACTAAGGTGCAAAAAAATCAAAATACGTTGTCCAAAATAAGTTTTTAGCAATGCATATTACTAATCAATAATTAAGTCTTGATATATTTATGGTAGGAAATTTAAAAAAATATCTTCATGGAACATGATCTTTACTTAATACCCTAACCATTTTTGGCATAAAAGAAAAATCAATAATTTTGACTCACACAATGTATTGTTGGCTATTGCCACGAATATATCCATACATTTATGACTTATGACTGGTTTTGTGGTCTAGGGTCACAAATACCATAATCTAAATATCCAAAATCCATAATAACACTTTATCCAGTAAAAAAAAGTCCATCTCATGTTGTCTTTCACATCAAAAACAACCCACATATTTGTTTAGAAATGTTTTGGACTGTTTTGGCTTGTAAACGGTGCTTGATCTGTGCAGATTTCTCTCCTGATTCAGACCAGAACACTTTTTTCATTGGAGGAAGCATTATAATAGAACATTAATTTTAGTTAAAAATGTCTTAACAATGGATTGGTTTCTTACAAACACATAGCTTTTGGCTTCTCAAGATGTTAACTGATGTACTGGAGTGATGTGGATTACTTGTGGATTATTATGATGTTTTTATAAGCTGTTTGGACTCTTATTCTGACGGCACCCATTTACATTGGAGAGCAAGTGATGCAATGCTACATTTCTCCAAACCTGATGAAGAAAAAAACTAATCTACATCTTGGATGGCCTGAGGCTGAGCACATTTTCAACAAATGTTCATTTTTGGATGAACTATTCCTTTAAACCAGATGTGATATTCATATTCACAAAAGAAAAGAAAAAAGAGAACAATAGATCGCTGTAAACTGTTAACAAGGTTTCAAGATAAATATACGCACCCTATACGTACATATTAAACCAGGCCTGACACATTTCAAAAGGTGTTGCTTGCAAAGCTATAAAGCATCTGCATTCCTATATTAGCACAGAGGACGTTTGAGGCCTAAAACAGCAGTCGAATCCTCTGAATCCACACACACACACGCACATGCATACGGTCATATAGCCAGAGCTCTTGAGACTCTGTTCACTCTATAATGAGGCGTCAGGCTCCAGCAGCACTAATGCGAAGCCTCCAGGTAATAACTGCACAGTGTTCCATATCTCCTCTCTTCTATTGCTCCTCGAGAGCAAAGCACAGAAGAAACGCTGTTCTATATAATGAACATGTATGTGTGTAAGCAGCAACTGGGCAGTTATGTGTGTTACTGCAGTGTCTGGTGGTTTGTGTTGCGGTGAGCTTCCTACTGAGGTGCCACACCAGCCTGTGTAATTAATCAACACTGGATCACACACACACAGAGAGAGGACAGTAGAGAAAGACCATCTGCCCTGCAGTGTGTGCATGCATGTGTGTTCACATACTCTTATATCATAGTTTGTGTAACTCTGTTCCAAAACTCATGCTGTCGACATGTAGGGGTCTACTAAGGCAGCATTGGATGGGAATTGTCAGGATTCTAATGATTCAGGATCTGATTGCGCTTAATGATTCAGCTTCCTTAACAACTGCATTAATGAATCTTTCAGTACTTGAAGAATAATTTCTGCTACGTGTGAAGTTACCAAATAAACTAACAAAACCAACAAGTTTTTGTATATGTGTATATGTGGTTTACAGGAACTCTAAGCATAGTGGTTTCATAAAACCTTTGTTTTGTACTCAGTGACTCATATTTTGACTATTTTCATGTCTGTATTGGATCATTTTCCCGATGGAAGATCCAACCACTGCTATTATAAGATTTCCAACATGGACATGAACAAATCAGTCGTTCTTTTTCTGTTTCTGCCCTGTATCATTTTGAATATGCTTTTTCGAAAGATACTTTTTAAAGTAAATGACCCAATTTTTGCTTTCATGTGTTCTGTTGATTTCAAACGATTTAATTTAATGATAAACTGCACAACTGATGCATGTGTGCATCCATTTATACAGGCCAGGAACTATATCAGTGGTTCTCCTTAAGTGTCAAAGAAAGACAGCATAGAGGGTAAGCTATTTATTTGAAGAGTTCAGATGCAAAACCAGCTAAATCCATCTGACGTCTTTCTTTACAAAATGCATTTTTATCCAGCTCAGATGTATAGGTTTCTATGTAAGTACCGGTATTTCTGATTGGGCTGAGGCTGGTATTTTAGCAAGTTTGAAGAAAAAGTATTTGATGGACGTATAATATGTGTCAAGAGCATTCACTCAGTACCATTATCTCCATCTTGACCGAGATGGCTTTTAGCTGGTTTTGCATCTGAACTCTTCATTTCCTTTTCTATATTAGCTATGTTTTAGCTATGCAAATATTGGGAAATTGCACATAAAATAGCACTGTATATAAATGCAAAAATGCGTATAAATAAAAAAAACGTGCATAAAACATATGCACTCAACTGAGGTGGATCTGAGGTTTTTATCTGTTAGGAATGCATGCATGAAAACCAAGATGGAAACGTATTTACTGTACAGTTGAGGTCAAAAGTTTACATCCCCTTTTCAGAATCTGCAAAATGTTAATTATTTTACCAAAATTAGAGGGATCATACAAAATGCATGTTATTGATTATTTAGTACTGACCTGAATAAGATATTTCACATAAATAATAGTTGTAATAATAAATATGACCCCATTCAAAAGTTTACACGCCCTTGATTCTTAATACTGTGTTGTTACCTGAATAATCCACAGCTGTTTTTTTTTTTGTTTTGTTTTTTTTAGTGATAGTTGTTTATGAATCCCTTGTTCCCTTCAGAAAAAAACCTTCAGGTCCCACAAGTTCTTTGATTTTTTCAGCATTTTTGTGTATTTCAGCCCTTTCCAACAGTGACTGTATGATTTTGAGATCCATCTTTTTACACTGAGGACAACTGAGGGACTCATATGCAACTATTACAGAAGGTTCAAACACTCACTGATGCTCCAGAAGGAAAAAAACATGCATTAAGAGCTGGGGGGTGAAACCTTTTTGAATTCGAAGATCAGAGTAAATTTAACTTATTTTGTCTTCTGCGAAACATGTAAGTATCTTCTGTAGCCTCTGAAGGGCAGTACTAAATGGAAAAATCTGATATTTAGGCAAAATCAAAAAAAATGTACACATCTACATTGTGTTCAAAAGTTTTCACCCCCCGGTTCTTAATGCATTGTTTTGTCTTCTGGAGCATCAGTGAGCATTTGAACTTTCTGTAATAGTTGCATATTATTCCCTTAGTTGTCCTCAGTGTGAAAAGATGGATCTCAAAATCAAACAGGGCTGAAATACTGAAATCCTGAAAAATTTGTGGGACCTGGATGTAATTGGATAACTGGACCAATCATATAATGCATCATCTCAAAGGTTGACATTATAACCAGCAATTCCAAGTTTATTTGTCACAATTTCGAGTTTGTATCACCCAGTTCTTTTTTTATTAAGAAATAAACCCATCTCAATCTTCGAGTGTAATTATTTGCAAATTTGGCTAAGAAAATATATTTATCTTAATACAAAGAGCCTTAGTCTTTCTTGAGTAAATTTATACAACTCACATTTCATAAAATTTAACTTTAACTTTCAACATCCACCCAACACAAAACTAACAGTAATGTTTATTTTACAGCAATGCTTATCTATGTTTACTGTCATGCTATTTTCTCACAGACAAAAATCCATGATTCCCTGATAAAAAGGAACAAAGCTACACAGTTAAGCAGATCAGATTGGCTGAACTGTGTGAAAGATTCTCCAAAAGCATCAATATTAATAAAAGTTTAATTTGACCTGGAGCACAAGATATTTCAGGGAAGGGGAAGTTTTTACGTCTGTAAAACTCTTTTTTTTTTTAAGACGTTTCTATGCTTCTCCTATACTTTCTATACCTCCCAAGGAAGTCAGTTGCTGGCAACTCCATCATTTCTGCTAAAAAGCAAATTGCCTTGAAATCAGTCCCACCTGTTCAAACATGACTAGAACCCGCTAGTTAATTAACAGACTGACCTTACATTACGTATAGGTGACCTTAAGTCATGAAGTCCTTATAAAAGCAGAAGTTTTGTCTCAAGTTGTCTTGTAACATCACACCACCACACAATGAGGAAACCAGCTTCATTTCTACTGCTGATAGGTCTCTTGGCCAACGGACAAGGTAAGGAACTTTATGAAAATATATTTTCTTCTATTAATCAGTATGTTTGTTAAGTATTCAATCTGAATCAAATCTCACAGAGTCACGCTGGGAGAACGCCTATGATAAACCTCTAGACTTTAAATGCCCCACAGGACAGTCAATATCCTACATAAAGAGGTGAGTAAAGCAGACTGTATTTGGTGAATTAAAAGTCAAAATGTAAATGGCCTAAAAACATATCAAGTTTACAATGAAATGCTCATTATTGCCCATAAAATATAATTTATTTAGCTTGCAACACTTAAAAAATTAGGGAGCAAAAAATTAAAAGGTAATTTGGTTTGGAAATGAGCAAGAGCCAAAAATCCATTTATATAGACCAGTTAGGAGTTGACGTCACAGTGGTTGCAGAATAACAATGGTAACATGTGGAGGAAATGGGTAAAATCCATGCAATAAGGGGAAAAAATAGGTTTGTGCCTTTTTGTCAAAATCAGAATGCATGTAATTTTTTATAGAATACTGTCGTCAAAGACGCCATTTGAAGCTAAACGCAAATGTTTAAATGGACATACTATGGTTAAAAATGGCTATGATTACTCTACTTTTAAAACATAAATTTGATTTAAACAATAGGTCTACATAATAATCACATATGCTGTTCATAGGGGACGTATTGTATTAGCCCTACTATTAACATTTTACATAACATTTATTTATTTTATCTCACAATTCTGGCTTTTTTCTTGCAAATGCAAGTTTATATCTCCTAATTCGGACTTTATAACTCGATTTAACTCAAAACTAGTGAGTTTGTTCATTCTGAGGGAAAAAAAGCCAGAAGTGTGGGAAAAGAGAGAATGATGAGTTGTTTTTCCTTATTAGAATTGTGAGATATATTCTCTGGAATTACGAGAATAAAGTCAGAATTTTTAAATTACAAAATCAAATTTACCTTTTTTTTTATGCTTTTATTATTCCATGGCTCCATAGACTGCTACTTGAACCGCCCACAAAAATATCATCCCTATTTTGGACCCATTTTGAAAATTACATCTAATCAATATAATCTGTAATCTTTTTAAATCTAACTATTTTGTACCATATCCGTGTAATTCTCTAGCCGTAAAGGTTATCTCTCCCGGGGCTTTCTGCAACCATAATGCGCACGCATCCCAAATGTTTGCAAACCTGGTCTATAAATTCTCAAAATTTATGCTTTTGTACAATTAATGAAATATAACACAAAAGTACTTATATATAACCAGAATGTTATATTACGATAATTAAATTCTATTATTACACTTCTTTCCATAATGAAACCAAGCCAACATCACAATCATCACGAGGACCGAATGTGGGAGTTCGGCTGTAAAGACACCTTTGACTCTGGTTCAGAGTGTTTCTTGTCACCTAACGTCAACGATTTTGACCAAAAGTTCACCTTTGAGTGTCCACCACACCACATCATTACGGGAATGAGCAGCTACCACAACAACAAGCACGAGGACAGACGGTAAGCCCTGATTTTGCATCGATTTAGCCTGAGTTTGCCCAAGCCGATATCATTACTGAGTTTTCACACAGGTGGCAGTTTCACTGCTGTAGAAGTAACTCCCACTGTACTACTGACTGTGTGTGGACTCCTTTTGTGAACTGGTTTGATGAGTATTTCCACTAGACCGTACCAAACCACAACTACCTGGCGGGTGCTGAAAGCTACCATGAAAATAAGCATGAGTAAGTACAACTCCTAAAAACAAGTCGACATGCTTCACATGAGCCTGAAGGGAGTGTTTTGGGAACTAGCAATTAAAACCTGTTCTAATACTAACATGGTGTCTTTTTACATGTTTTTTTAGAGACCGGCGCTGGAAGTACAAGTACTGTGCCAAAGCGGAATGTTTAGACTGTCACAAATTCCCTAAATGAAAATACACTGAAATTCAAATCTCAAATAAAGAAAGATGGAAAAATATTGTCATTATTGACCTAAGAATTTAAGAAGAAAAATACTGATAGGTACTAAAGCTGTAAGTATATGAGAGTGTCTGTAAAATCATACGTTTTTGCACTTATCAATAAAATTTGGTTCCAGGTGTTCTGAACAAATCATAATTATGTTTATAAAACTGATTAAATAATTAGTGTATGTAGATACAAAAATTCTGAGATCACTTTTTAATGTATATTTCAGTGTAAATTGTATTATCAGCAAAATAATCAGCATAAGACGTACGAATGAATGTCACTTTAAAACATGTATTTGCTCTGTAAACTCTTATCTTTGGAGTCAACATGCTTATATCTATGTTTCCCAATCCTGATCCTGGAGGAACCACAACTGTACACATTTACAATATTTTCATAATCAAACACTCCTGATTCAATTCATGCAAAGAAAAGCAGTTCCTTTTATTTCAACTTTAAAGCTTTGGTTCAGTTGCTGTCTTAAATTGTACAATTAAAGTAAAATTAAATTGTCGGTAGAAGTTATTTCAACCTAAATTATAAGAAACTGGCTTTAAAATGTTGAAGCTCTTGTGACTTATAAAAGAAATTGCTTAACTGGCTTTGATGAGTTATAAGTGAAGCAAAGTTTACAATATAATTATCTTTCAATATAATAAAGTTCAGCACAAAATGTAAATGTAAAGTACCATTTAAAAATGTACTCTAGGCTTTTAGGCTAGAATGCAAGCTCAATATTTTCTTAAAATGCTAAAAAAATGTTTTACGGCATTCTCCACTATTATCACCCAGAAATACATTTTAAATTTTATGCACTATAATTAAAAAAAAAAGTTTTTAATAAGCTTTTGAGATGTTAAAGGGTTTAAAGGGTTTAAATAGTTGTTGTTGTCTACAAAAATGTCAAATTTATTCTTAATTTGAGCAATATGATCATCTATAGAGGTGCTTTCAACTGTGTGGATAATTACCTAAATAAAAAATAACAAACTAAAGACATTATTGGGCTATGCTATGCCACTGAAAACAGAAGTTCATAGAAAGATTTCATGGAAAAACATTTCAAATAAAACAAAGGATATATACTGTATTATGTTTAATAATAATAATAAGAGTAACTGCAAGGCTATTTAAATAGTTAGTAGTTTGGTTAGTTTAAAACTGGATTTAGATTTTTTAAAATGTACTGTAAAGGAAAGCAAACATTTTTTTATTGTGTAAAAATTACATTATGAGTTTAAGATTTTTTTTTTTTTTTTAGAAAATCAAGAAAAATTATTACATTATAAACATTTTATTGCATGAATTATATATATCATAATTGCATTATGAGCCATTTTCGTTTACAACTTACATTTTTCTTTTATAAGTTTTTGCAGTAAATTTTACATATGGAATTAAGTATTATCTATGCATGCACACACACACACACACACACACACACACACACACTTTTTAATTTAACACAGAGATCAGCCACAGTGTTTATTTTCAACTTGCGTTTATTTCAGAGAATCATAAGATAATATTCATTTGAATTTTGAATCTTGGACTCAACATTCTGTAGGTTGACATTCTCCATTATTATGAGTCACTTTGACCCAGTTATACATTTCAAGTTTTATGCACTATAATTAAAAATATATATAATAATAATAAGCTTTTGAGAAGACTTTAAATGGTTTTTGTTGTTTACAAAAATGTAAAATGTTTTTTTAATTTAAGCAATATGATCATCTACAGAGTCGCTTTCAATTTTGTGGATAATTACCTAAATAAAAAATAACAAACTAAAGACATTATTGGGCTATGCAATGCCGCTGAAAACAAAAGTTCATAGAAAGATTTCATAGATTTCATAGAAATATTTCAAAGGAGAAAAAAAAGGGTATTTCATTATGAACGGCATTATGTTTAATAATAACAAGAGTTATTGCATGGCTACAGTATTTAAATAGTTAGTAGTTTGCTTAGTTTAAAACTGGATTTAGATTTTTTAAATTGTACTGTAAGGGAATGCCAACATTCCCCTTCAGTCGTTTCACTACGACGTTACATATGGGAACTCGCCTGAGTGACCAATCACCTCTGAGCTTTACAGAAAAGGCCAATGAAATTGGCGAGTGGAGTTTGCGTGCAACGCCACTCCCCCGTACATACGGGTATATAAGATGGCGGCGCGCATCCACTCATTCAGATTTTCGCTTCAGAGCCTCACCGCCTGCGAGCTATTTCACAAGACTGAAGACAGAAGAGAAGCAAGCCTCTCCCGACACCTGCAAGAAACGCCGTGTCAGATCCTGCGAGCCGGCCGCCGACAGAACGGAACGTGCTGGCTTCTCGCATTTCCAGCGAGCCTGAGCGCACGGTTGTGCCGCGTCCTCCCTGGGCGAACCGGGATCTAAGAGAGCAATTTCCTTACGGTCGTTGAGAGCCATTGTCCCGGTATGGCTTTCCGACCGTGCGTTTCTGGGTGCGGTAGTTTCCTCACCTCCGTTGACGGTCATGATCGCTGTCTCACGTGCCTGGGCCGAGAGCACGTAGAGGCAGCGTTTGTGGATGGTTAGTGCGTTCATTGCGAACGCATGTCCATGGCCACGTTGAGGTCCCGCCTCTCGTTCGCGAGACGGCTCCCCTCGTCGTCTTCCCGAGGTAGTTCGGCGAGCCGTAAAGGCTTTACGGCTGCTTCGGCGAGGCGCTTGGGGACCTCCAGGTGACGGTGCAGAATGTCCCGCCGGCTGATACCCCGCGGGCTTCCGCTCCACCGCGTGGTCCCGTGGTGATGCCCAAACAGACCGCTCCCCCGTCTAAAAGCGGGCCCAGCGTCTCTTTTGGTGCTCCCCCGGAGGAAGAGATGTCTCTCTCAGCATCAGAGGGTGAACGGTCGGCAGATGAGGCGGGCACTTCGGCGGAGCAGCGCCCCTCTGCGGTCGCGGCTCCGTCTGAGGCGGACGCCGAACTGTCGGCCATGCTCCTCCGGGCCGCCAAGGGGATCGGGCTGGAGGTCCCGAAGGTGCCTCCTCCCGATCCTTCGAGGCTGGATGATTGGTTTCTGGGGCCGAGGTCTGCGGCGCCGCCGCGCTCGCCCCCAGTGCCTTTCTTCCCGGAGGTGCACGATGAGCTGGTTAAGGCGTGGCGGGCCCCTCATTCGGCTCGTTCACGCCTTACCTCCTCAGCCCTCGCTACCCTTGATGGCGGGGCGGCCAGGGGGTACGAGGGAGTCCCTCAGGTTGAGCGTGCGGTTGCGGTGCATTTATGCCCGCAAGACGCCGCCCACCTGGCGGGGCTCTCCGCGCCTCCCGTCCAAAGCCTGTAGGCTTTCGTCGGCTCTGACCGGCAAAGCCTACAGTGCTGCGGCCCAGGCCGCCACCGCCCTGCACGCCATGGCCACCCTGCAGGTCTATCAGGCCAAGGCGTTAAAAGAACTGCACAAGGGTAGTCCTGACCAAGCGGTTTTGCAGGAGCTGCGTGCGGCGACTGACTTCGCCCTCCGGGCGACTAAAGTCACGGCGCTGTCCCTTGGTCAGGTGATGTCCACACTCGTGGTCCAGGAACGCCACCTCTGGCTGAACCTGGCGCAGATGGCAGATGTCGACAAAGCACGCTTTCTCGACGCTCCTGTCTCCCAGGTCGGCCTCTTCGGCGACACTGTCGAGGACTTTGCCCAGCAGTTCTCGGCAGTCCAGAAGCAGACTGAGGCGATCAGTCACATCTTGCCCCGGCGTGCGACTCCCACGAAGTCCCCGGGTGCCCAGCCTCAGCCTGCTCGTCGCCGAGGGCGCCCCCTGCGGCCCCCAAGAAGCAAGACCTACCTGCTCCGTCTCCGGCTGAGGCCCATGATGCGCGCCTCGCCGCCAGACGTCGTGGCCGCCGCAGGGGAGCGGCGCCGCCCGCTGCTCAGGAGCCCCCTCATACACCTAAGACCCGCAGGTCTGCGCGGCGCTCCTGACACGGGCAGCCTGGAGATGATGGAAGCTGCTCTTCGGGGGACGACAACATCTGCCCCCCCGCCCCCGGTGGAGGGCCGGGGCCGTCTGTGCGCTCAGCTGCCGTCGACCTACGGGTCGGCGGTACCCACCCACTCACAGAAAGAGCAATTTTCCACATCTCTGGGCCAAGTGCCCCGAGTTCTGTTCCTGTCAGACAAGATGTCTCCTCGGGTTCGGACTCGGAGCCAACATTCGCCAGCGCGGGAACCTGGGAGGAAGGTAAGTGCTGCTCAGAGCGGCCAGACTGCTCTCCAGGACGTTCATCCTTCTGGGACCAGTCCCCTTCCCCTTCCCCTTCCCGCAGGCCGCCCCACCGCGGTCACGTCGGTCAACGCTCCGCTGATCCCACTGGTGACCAGGCTCGCAGCCTGGCTAGAGCTGCCCAGCCCGTCCCGGTGGTTGATCCGGACGGTACGTCTCGGCTACGCGATTCAGTTCGCCAGGCGCCCGCCCAAATTCAGAGGCGTCCCTTTCACCTCTGTCCACTCGGACACGGATGCCTCTGTCCTGCGTGCGGAGATTGCTGTCTTACTGGCGAAAGACGCAATCGAGCCTGTCCCTCCAGCCGAGATGAGGTCGGGGTTCTACAGCCCTTACTTCATCGTGCCCAAGAAGAGCGGTGGGTTACGACCAATCCTGGATCTTCGAGTTTTGAATCGGTCCCTTCTCAGGCTGCCGTTCAAAATGCTCACTTCGAGGCGTATCCTTTCGTGCGTTCGACACCAGGATTGGTTTGCGGCCATAGACCTGAAGGACGCGTACTTTCACGTCTCGATTTTGCCTCGACACAGACCCTTTCTACGGTTTGCTTTCGAGGGTCGAGCGTATCAGTACAAGGTGCTCCCATTTGGCCTGTCCCTGTCCCCCCGCGTCTTTACGAAGGTCGCCGAGGGTGCCCTGACTCCGCTATGGCGGAAGGGCGTTCGCATCCTCAACTATCTCGACGACTGGCTCATCATGGCTCACTCGCGAGATCTGTTGTGCGAACACAGGGACCTGGTGCTTCAGCACCTCAGCCATCTGGGCCTTCGGGTCAACCGAGAGAAGAGCAAACTCTCCCCAGTGCAGAGGATCTCTTTTCTCGGCATGGAGCTGGACTCGGTCAATATGACAGCCTGCCTCACCAACGAGCGCACGCAGTCAGTGCTGAACTGCCTGAAATCATTCAGGCACAAAACAGCGGTCCCTCTCAAAACATTTCAGAGGCTCCTGGGGCATATGGCAGCTGCAGCCGCGGTAACGCCGCTGGGCTTGCTTCATATGAGACCGCTTCAGCGCTGGCTACACGATCGAGTCCCGAGATGGGCATGGCACCGTGGCACACTCCGGATTGGCGTTTCCCCGCAGTGTCGCCGCCTATTCAGCCCGTGGTCAGACCCTGCCTTCCTACGGGCCGGAGTCCCCTTAGGACAGGTCTCCAGGCATGTTGTGGTTTACACAGATGCCTCCACCACGGGTTGGGGTGCTGTATGCAACGGGCAAGCAGCCTCGGGCTCCTGGACAGGACCTCGACTGCTTTGGCACATCAACTGCCTGGAGTTGCTAGCAGTGCTTCTCGCGCTGCGTCGGTTTCTTCCGATGCTCCGCCACAAGCACGTGCTTGTCCGCACGGACAACACTGCGACCGTAGCGTACATCAACCGCCAGGGTGGTCTACGCTCCCGTCGTATGTCGCAACTCGCCCGCCATCTGCTCCTGTGGAGTCAGACGCGGCTGAAATCGCTGCGCGCCGTTCATATACCAGGGGAGCTCAACCGTGCAGCCGACCAGCTCTCACGGCAGCCCACCCACCCTGGAGAATGGCGACTCCACCCCCAGACAGTCCAGCTGATTTGGAGTCGATTCGGCAAGGCCCAGATAGATCTGTTTGCCTCCCCGGAATCCTCCCACTGCCAGCTCTACTACTCCCTCAACGAGGCTCCCCTCGGCAGGGACGCACTGGCACACAGCTGGCCTCCGGGGCCCAAGTACGCCTTTCCCCCAGTGAGCCTCCTTGCACAGACCCTGTGCAAGATCAGGGAGGACGGGGAGCAGGTTCTGCTGGTTGCGCCATACTGGCCCACCCGGACCTGGTTCGTCGACCTCACGCTCCTCGCGACAGCCCCTCCCTGGAAGATTCCCCTGAGGAAGGACCTTCTTTCTCAGGGGATGGGCACGATTTGGCACCCGCGTCCCGATCTATGGAACCTGCACGTGTGGCTTCTGGACGGGACACGGTAGACCTCGCCGGCCTTCCACAGGCCGTGATAGAAACTATCACTCAGTCTAGAGCCCCCTCCACGAGGCAGGCCTACGCACTGAGGTGGGGTCTCTTTGTTGACTGGTGTGCCTCCCGTGGGGAGGACCCACAGAGATGTCCGATCGCAGTAGTGCTTTCCTTCCTGCAAGAGAAGTTGGAGCGTAGGCTGTCTCCTTCAACTCTCAAAGTGTATGTCGCGGCCATCGCGGCATATCACGATGCAGTCGATGGAACATCCATCGGGAAGCATCAACTGGTCGTGAGGTTCCTCAGAGGTGCGAGAAGGGTTAATCCCCCTAGACCGCACCTTGTACCCTCTTGGGATCTCTCCGTCGCCCTTCGGGGCCTGCGGGGACCTCCCTTCGAGCCGCTGGTTTCAGTCGAGCTTAAATTCCTGTCGCTTAAGACAGCGCTCCTGACCGCGCTCGCCTCCATCAAGAGGGTCGGGGACCTACAAGCCTTCTCTGTCAACGAAGCGTGCCTGGAGTTCGGGCCGGCTGATTCTCACGTTATCCTGAGACCCCGGCCCGGTTACGTGCCCAAGGTTCCCACCACACCCTTCCGGGATCAGGTGGTGAACCTGCAAGCTCTGCCCCCGGAGGAGGCAGACCCGGCCTTAGCGTTGCTGTGTCCCGTTCGTGCCTTACGGGTTTACGTGGACCGCACCCGGAGCTTCAGACGCTCCGAGCAGCTCTTTGTTTGCTTCGGAGGACAGCAGAAGGGAAATGCTGTCTCCAAGCAGAGGTTGGCCCATTGGGTGGTAGATGCCATCTCCCTGGCCTACGAAAGCCAGGGGGAGCCGTGCCCCCTAGGAGTTCGAGCTCACTCCACTCGTAGTGTTGCCTCCTCCTATGCGCTGGCGCACGGCGCCTCGCTAGCAGACATCTGCAGAGCTGCGGGCTGGGCGACACCTAACACCTTCGCGAGATTCTATAATCTCCGCGTCGAGCCCGTGTCCTCCCGTGTGTTAAGGTAACATCAGGTAATTTGCGGGAGGCCGGCAGGTGTCGGCTTGCTGCGCCATTCCCACGGGATCCGTGCGCTATCTCCCAGTATGTTCCCTCCGGCGAACCTGGGTCCTCCATGCCCCGCAGTCAGGACTAGATGCGGAGTAGTCCGCGACTGTGCTCCGACTGGGTCTCCTTCGCCCAGAAGGTTGTGGCAACATGTCTCAGTATTTTTCCACAGTCAGCCAGAAGGCTGTGTTTTCCCTCATACATCTATAACAGATTAGATGTATTCAATTTCTTTATTCCACATGCCTAAACCACATGTGCTCCGCCCCCCCAACCCATGCTTCAGTACATCTGGCACCCCTATGGGGCCCCTCTACTGGTCCCTAGGGCGTTGGGAAGGTTACGTAGTGACTCCACTTTCCGACACGTCCGCCTGTCGGCACTTGGTGTCTTGCGTAACGCAGCCTCAGGGTTGTGGCCTTTTCCATGGGTCTGTTCCCATATGTAACGTCGTAGTGAAACGACTGAAGGGGAACGTCTAGGTTACGTACGTAACCCTCGTTCCCTGAAGGAGGGAACGGAGACGTTACATCCCCTGCCACAACCCTAGGCTGCGCTGACGCCGGGCTGCGGCTCGGCTCCTCAGCAAAAACCTGAATGAGTGGATGCGCGCCGCCATCTTATATACCCGTATGTACGGGGGAGTGGCGTTGCACGCAAACTCCACTCGCCAATTTCATTGGCCTTTTCTGTAAAGCTCAGAGGTGATTGGTCACTCAGGCGAGTTCCCATATGTAACGTCTCCGTTCCCTCCTTCAGGGAACGAGGGTTACGTACGTAACCTAGACGTTTTTTATTGTGTAAAAATTACATTATGAGCTCAAGATTTTTTTAGAAATTAAGAAATATTATTACAGTATAAACATTTTATTGCATTAATTATTTATATATATATATATATATATATATCATAATTGCATTATGAGCCATTTTCTTTTACAACTTTTTTCTTTTTGCAGCAAATTTTACATATGAAATTAAGTATTATCTATGCATGCACACACACACACTCGTTTAATTTAACACAGAGATCAGCCACAGTGTTTATTTTCAACTTGCATTTATTTCAGAGGATCATGAGAAAATATTCATGAGAAAATATTCATCAGAATCTCGAATCCTGGACTCAACATCTGTACTGAGTACAGACCCTGTACTTCCATCGTCGATCTCTGAAAGAAGTAAAACACATTAGTGAACAACAGAGCTCACAGTTTGACATGTTTGACTAGCTGTGCATATTAATAGCATAAGTAAATAAACTCTACCCACTCTTCATGGTTTTGATGGTAGCTTTGAGTGCCCACCAGAACGTTCTGGGAAGGCACAGTCCAGTGGAAGTACTCGTCAAACGAGTTCACATAGGAGGTCCAATGACAGTTTACAGTAACGCACGGACTTCTACAGCAGTAAAACCGCCAGCTGTGTGAAAACATTGTTTTGGCATTAGCTCAAATGAGCTCTAGTGAGTTGAAGTTTAAAGATCAGTCAAAGCTCACCGTCTGTCCTCATGGGGGTTGCTGTGGTAGCTGCTCATTCCTGCGATCACGTATTGTGGTTGACACTCAAAGAGGATCACTTGGTCGAAGTCATTCACGTAACCTGTCCAGTAACATTGTCCGGTCTGGCCGTAGGTGACTTGACAGCCAAAGTCCCAAACCCGGTCCTCATAGTGATTGTTGTTTTCACTTTTAAGTTGGAATAAAGAAAAAAGTTGTTTAGAAAATGCAAAATTGCATATTACAACTGCATAGAGTTTTACATTTAAATTAGGTTAAGGAGTTTTCTAACAATATATGACATTCTTCCACGGCATTCATCTTCCATTTATAAGCGGTACTCACCTCGTTATGGAGGATATCGACTGGCCTGCAGGACATTGGAAATTTAAAGGCCCATCATACCTGTTTAGCCAGCCTGTGTAGAGATGGATGTTTCAGCTTGGAAAATATTTAAATATCAAACAACACCAAAAGATTATGCTACTAAAGTCACTCACCTCGTGAACGGCCCAAAAGTCCAGTCAATAGCAGAAGCAGAGCAACCGTCTTCATAGTGTTCAGGGATGCGAATGTGCTTTTGACAGCACTTGTCCTGAGTGAGTTCTTTTAAATGCTTTATTACACGACTAAATCCAGCAGCGGCCAATCACGAGTCTGAGTCACAACAGGAAAATTTTACAAGAGACGGAGATCAAAATATTTACCTTAGGCTATCATATCATCTAGTGTGAAGTGTGTATTTAAAGTTCATTCTTTCGCAATGAAATCCTACTGACGAGTAATTTTCTCACCTCGTGAATTTGCATCTGTGTGCTGACATACTTTATACATTATGTGCTGTTATTACATTACGAACTGCGATTACATTATCAATTGCTGCGGTGTGTTTATAATATAATACATTTCTCATATGCTGCCTTAATATATTATGTGAAAAATTGTTATTACGTTGAAAAATCATTTGTACACTATGAGCTCAAGATTTCATTACATTTTGAGAAAATGATTACATGTAATGAGAATTAATAGTGGCTTTTTATTTCTATACTTTTATTTATAAAATCAGTCTTGTGAGATATAACTCACATTTGCAAGAAAATATCGGACTAGTGAGCTTGATAACTCACAATTGCAAGTTTTTATCTATTTCTGAGAAAAAAAACAGTGAGTAAAAAAGTCTAAATTGCAAGATATAAACCTGAGATAAATGTTTATACATACTGATATAACTTTATATCTTACAATTCTGACTATTTTCTTGCAACTGTGACTTTTAATCATGCAATTCTGAGAAGGAAAAAAAATTATATATATGTATATATGTATATATATATATTCACAGACAATAAATAGAAACTTAACTTAAAAAGCAATTACCCAAGACATTATCCAATTTACAAATTTGTGTTTTTGGTGTTTTGTTCGTATTTTATTTTGCATACTGAGACGTGCCACTATGGTCCCTCATATTACAAAAAAATAAAGAAATAAATGTATAAAAAATTTAATAAATTGTGATAAGAGCGCAGCACTTATGTTGACCATCATCCTCTAGTTATGACTGATAATATCAGGTAATTTCAGATGGATAAATAGACACCCCTAAACACTTTAAACATATATTTGCTCTGTAAACCTTTATCTTTAGACTCATCAGGTTTTTGTAGAGCAATGTTTTCCAACCCTGTTCCTGGAGGAAGAACAACAGTACAATTTTATATTTTCCTAATCAAACACACCTGATTCAGTTCATCAGTATGCAATGAAAAAAAAAGTTATTATAACTTAAAAACTTGGGTTCAGATGCTGCCTTAAATTTTACAAGTACAATTCAATTGGCTGTATAAGTTCAACTTAAATTATAAATAAACGGGCTTAAAAAATGAGTTGAAGCTCTCGTGACTTAGCTTAACTTGCTTTGATGAGTTATAAGAGAAACAAAGTTTTCAATATAATAACTATCTTACAATATAATAAACTTCAGCACAAAATGTAAATGTAAAGTAGGCTATTAGGCTAAATAGGTTAATTTTATGATTATGACATTCTCCATTATTTTGAGTCATTCTGAACCACAAGTACATTTTAAGCTTTATGCAACATATATACAGTACTGTACAAAAGTCTGTCTTTTGCTGTAGTGTGTCAGTAATAAATATTAGATTACATTTCCAAACATTCATTTTGCCATTAATCTTAATAATCCAGTGAAATTTTTGTTTGCACAAGGAGTCTGACAACAGCGAGTGCTCTGCACAGAGATCTGATCTCACCATCATCCAGTCTGTCTGGAATGACATGAAGACACAGAACAAACTCAGACAGACTAAATCCAGAAGAACTGTGACAAAGTCTCCAGGATGCTTCAAGAAACCTACCTGCAAAGCTGCAGCACTGTTAAAAGTTTTAGGCACTTGTGTAAAAATGCTGTAAAATGAGGATGCTGTCATAAATAGATTTTCTTTATCAATTACCTTCTATTAACTAAATGAAATCAACATTTGGTGCGACCATTCTTTGCGTTTACAGCAGCTTTTGCCCTAGGTGCACTTGCGCAAAATTTTTCAGGTAGCTTTGCAGGTAGGTCTCTTGAAGCATCTTGGAGACGTTGCCACAGTTCTTCTGGATTTACTCTGTTTCAGTTTGTTCTGTGTCTTCATGTCATTCCAGAGACAGACTGGATGATGATGAGATTAGATCAGTGTGGAGCACTTGCTGTTGTCAGACTCCTTGTGCAAACAAAAATCTCACTAGATTATTACAATTAATGGCAAACAGAATGTTTGGAAATGTAAACCCATATTTTTTACTGACACACTACAGCAAAAGACAGAAATAACTTACTTTAAACCATTTTTTAGTTGGTGAAAATACTAGTGGCCTAAAACTTTTTTTTTTTTTTTTTTTTATCAATTTTTGAAACATAGTCATTTAAAATGTATAAATGGCTGTTGTTGTCTAAAAAAATGTCACATTAATTTAAAATGTTAGTGACATGATCCTCTATAGAGGTGCTTTTTATTTTTGTACATAATGAAAAACAACAAACTCTTATGTGTATAAATTATGTTATGTATAAATGATATAAACTGCATTATGTTTAATAATAATAACAGTTGTATGGCTATTTAAAGGTGACATATCATAAAAATATTTTTTTTGCGTTTAAGCACTGGTGAAAAAAACAGCATATGCTGGTAGGTATGTTTTGATGCTGGTTTATGCTGGTCATGTTTCTGGTCAAGCATAAACTAGCAAAGGACCAGCTTAAACCAGCATCAAAACATACCTACCAGCATATGCTGTTTTTTTTTTTTTTTCTTTTTTATACCATATAATCGGGTCCCCAGTGCATCTGCCAACCAATAAAATGTGAAAGGGGGGAACTGAAGAGCACCAGGGCAGAGCAGGCGGATCAGAGTTCTACAAGGGCGTAGCTGAAAAACACCAGACTGGAACTGAAGACCACCGAGGCTGAGCTGAAGATGATGAAAAAAAGAGCAATCCACAAAGAGGCATTGGTCAGGGCAGGCAGCAAACAATCAAAACAAGGTAACAGCCCAAGGATCCAAACACGGACTCCATTTTCCATAATTCTTTGCCCGTACTCTTTATCAATTGCAATCACCTGTCTCTCATCACCTCATCAGTCTATCACTATAAGAATGGCACACACACACACTCACATCTCTGGTGATTGCATGTTTGAATGTTTCCTTGTTTTCCTAGTTTTTGCATGTCTCGTGTTTGGATCCTTGGGCTGTTACCTTGTTTTAATTGTCATGAGTGCTGCCACAAGCTTGAGGGCACCCCATCCTGTATCCTTTACCAATTATGGAAAATGAAGTTCGGGGTGAATGGTAAAGGGTACAGGGTGGGGTGCCCTCAAGCACTCATGACAGGCTATATTTGTTTTTTCTGTAGTATTTACTTCACAGAATCATTTTTACAATCCCACCGTGCTGGAATGAATTTTAAATTTGTGAAAAAATGTTTTTGGCCAATGTTTGAATTTGGCACATTTTGGATTTTTAGAGGCCTGCTGTCAATAGTTGGTCAAATCAGTGATCACTGAAAATGAAAAACGTTTGATTTACTGAATTATTTCAGCCTATCGACACATACACACACACACCAGCCGCAGTGTTTGTTTTCAACATGCATTTATTTCATAGGATCATGAGAGGATATTCATCATGAACTGTAAGAGAGTATTAAATCCTGGAATCAACAATTGTATTGGGTACAGACCCTGTACGCCCATCGTCGATCTCTGAAAGAAGGATAACACATTAGTGAACAACAGAGAACACAATCTGACATGTTCAACTAGCTTTGCATATTAATCACTGGAAATAACATGAGTAAATAAATTCTACTCACTCTTCACGATTTTGATGGTAGCTATGAACACCCACTAGAACGTTCCGGGAAGGCACAGCATAGTGGAAGTACTCATCAAAGTTGTTCACGTACGAGGTCCAATGACAGCTTGCAGAGGTGCACAGACTTTGACAGCAGTAAAACCGCCAGCTGTGTGAAAACATTGTTTTGGCATTAGCTCAACTGAGCTCTATTAAGTTAAAGTTTAAAGATCAGTCAAAGCTCACTGTTTGTCCTCATGGGGGTTGCTGTGGTAGCTGCTTATTCCTGCGATCACATGTTGTGCTGGACACTCAAAGAGAAACACTTGGTCGAAGTCATTGACGTAACTTGTCCAGTGACACTGTCCGGTCTGGCCGTAGGTGGCTTGACAGCTGATGTCCCAAACCCGGTCCTCACGCTTATTGTCGTGTTTGCTTTGTTAAAATAAGTTGAAACAGACAAAAAAAAAACTTTTTTTAAAAAATGCAAAATTGCATATTATAATTGCATCGATATTTGCATATCAATTTTAAAGGCTAAGGAGCTTTCACAAATGAACTAAACCGGGTAACGTGGCATGAAGGAATGGGGGGAAAAAAGGGATTTTTAAATTATAATTTAATTTAAATTAATTTAAACTGATATTGGTGGGTGCCATCTCCCAAAAATCTGCTTCTGCAGATGGGATCTGCAAACAACTTGTGAATTCAAAAAAGCCTTCACAGTTTATTATGTTAATAAATGCTCAATACACATTAAAAAGAGCAACTCACCTCGTTATGGAGGCTATCAAATAGCCTGCAGGAAATCCAGCATCAGCCAATCATGAATCTGAGTCTAAACAGGAAAAATGTACAGGCCACTGTAATCAAGATATTTATCTTAGACAATTATACAAACTGTTTTGTTTTGTATAATTTAATGTTGTTTTAGATATTACATTATTTTAAATTCTGTTGTGCAAACTTCCATATAAATGTGTCCACATAAAAAAAAAAAAACACCACACTAGAAACCACTGAAGCCTATTATCAAAAAGCATTAACAAGTAGATTATGTATTGTAGATTTACATATTACAAATTGCACAGTAAATGGAGAGTGTTTTTGTTGTTTGTTCATATTTTATATTGCATAGAGCACCAAAGTGAGTCAGATGTGCCACTACGGTCCCTCATATTACAAATAAAAATAAATAATTAAATAAATAAAAATATTAAATTGTTATATAAGTGCAGCACTCAAGTGTTTACCATCATCCCCTGTGTAAATGTTGGGGAAATGAATGAACATTACTTTAAACATATATTTAGTCTGTGAACCCTTATCTTTGGACTCATCATAATTCTGTTTCCCAACCCTGTTCCTGGAGGAACAACATATTTACAATATTTTCCTAATGAAGCATGCAGTGACAAAAATATGAAAATGTCTTTCCTGTTGACTCTCCTCGCCAACAGTCTTAATCTAACCCATGAAAATTATATTTGTTGGTGTAAAATCAAGCTGATTCAGTGAAATGAAATCATGTTTTTAAAATTATGTTTTTAAAAATATGTTAACATATATATTATATTAGGTTAGCTAACGTTAAGGGTTCAGGTATCAATATAACTCCTTATGGGGACAAGTATATTCTACTGCAGAGAATACTTCAGTTATACATAGGTTTATCACTGTACAGCTGCTTTGAAACAATCTGTATTGTATAAAACGCTATATAGATAAAGATGACTTGATTTGACTTGACTGGAAACGTGCTGTAAAGATTAAATTACAATGTTACATTTTTAATTACTATTCCCCACCTCCAGTTCACTAATTATGGGATGTCACATGAAGTATGTTGCATTGTTTCAAACTGTATCCCATGCAGTTTCCTCAGATGCATACATCAGATTTCAGCAAATGTAGTAGGTAAACACATTGTATTCACAGTATACACATTGCATACTGCTATATAGTAGAAGTTGCATGATAGTATGCCAATCAAACACAGGTTCTATACCGATTTCAGTGTACTTGAGCTGTATTTAGCAGATTCTTAGCAGATTCATGCATACAGAAAATTAGCAAACTATGCATAGTATACATATGGACACTGCAGAAATAGTGAGTAGTTTTAAACTTACTGTTTGTGTAAAAGTAATTCAGGTTTCAGCTCTACAGATGGACAGACAGACAGACAGACTCCTGGGTGAGGAAGGAGCATCGATAGCAGGACAAATGAGGCTGGGTTTCCGATAACCTTTGGGGAAAGAGATCGGGAGTTTTTAAGCGCTTTTAATCAATGTTTATACTTAGATCCAGATCAATCATTCGACCTTCAGTGTGTGTTTGAGATTCTCTCCTGGAAATAACACTCTCAACTCTTCACACTGCAGGTGACGTCTTATTAGGGCAAATTACCGTTCTGTGGCAACGTCTTTATCCACAAGTACAAAAATAGGTTTCAGATGGCTTCCGAGCAATAAATACACCCAACAATGAGTCAATCAAACATAATGGGTGCAGATCGGATTAAACTAGAATAATAAAATGTAGTTAAGATTGAATTAGCCACATTCAAAGCCTGGTTTGTGTATTTAGTATGCTTGGGATGCTTCACTGTTCACTGTATTGATTCTGATTTGGCTTTTTTTAGAGCTTCTTTTGTTAACAGAGTGGGGAAAAAAACATGGCGTAACTGCCAACACTGTCTAAAATGTAAGTCAATAATATAAAAGCAATATTACACACCCAATGTGATTAACAACAGCTGCACACTTGCTTGTTATTGCCTAAACAGTGCCTTTAAAATTTCAGTATGATTCCTGATTTTGGAAGGATGGATAAACAGATGGATAAATAAATCACAGATGCACCTACTTAAAAAAACTGCAAAACAGCCTGATTAATCGTCCAGCCAATTGGTCGACCAATCTTACAAAATAGTAAACTTCAGCACAAAATATAAATGTAAAGTAGTCTTTTAGGCTACAAAGTGAACAACATTTTCTTTAAAAGGTTACCAAATTTATGATTATGACATTGTCTATTATTTTGAGTTGCTCATACATTTTATGAACTAAATTAAAAAAAAGTTTTTTATTAAATTTTTGAGACAGAGTCATTTAAAAGATTTAAATGGTTGTTGATGTCCACAAGAATGTCAAATTTATTTATAATTTTAGCAACATAATTCCCTATAGAGATGCTTTTCATATTTGTAGATATATATATATATATATATATATAAATATATATATATATATTCCGGAAGGTAAAATACACATTTTTTGGCACGGTTCCCCTATTAAAATTAGCATTCCAGGGGCTAAATATTACCTTATTTGGGTTGCTTCAACCCGCGGACATGGAAAAACAACTCGCAGCAACAGTGTTTAAGTAACCTGGCAACACAGCTATGAACTGTAAAAGCACAGCCCTGTTCTGGAAAAAGGGGCAGGGAGCAGCAGCTCATTTGCATTTAAAGAGACATGCACGAAAACAGCATGTTTCTGCTTCCACTCAAAATGGACATTTTCAAAATGATATACTGTAATGAATGATATGTTGGGTATTTTGAGCTGAAACTTCACAGACACATTCTGGAGACACCTGAGACTTAGAGAATACTGTTTTTTAACATTTTTTTACTATATTACGAGCTCAAGATTTTGAAAAAATTAACAAAAGTTATTACATTATGAACATTTTATTAAATTAATAATATAATATTTTTCACATTAAGTGCACTTTTTACATTATGAGCTGCTACACACACTGAAAAAGTTTTTTTCATTGAAAAAATTTAATTCATTTATATTTTGTAAGTTTTTACCTGATTAAGTTAAGTAAAATTCTTTAAAAAAAAATGTAGAAATTAGGCTACATTAGTTTTTTCTGTAGTATTTGCTTTACCACAGAATCATTTTTACAAACCCAACGTGCTGGACAGGGTTGCCAAGTCGGTGGTTTTCCCACGGAATTGGGCTACTTTAACACTGTTGCCGCGGTTGAAGCAACTCCAATAATGTGATTTGTATCCCCTGGAATCTGAATTTTACCAGGGGACCCCCCTCGAAATGCAATTGGGCTAGTTTTGAACTAGTTTTAAGTAGCAATTGGGTGGGTTTTGTTGTGAAAACCTGGCAACCCTGGTGCTGGAATGAATTGTAACATTGTAAAAAAAAAAAACTTTTTTTGGCCATTGTCTGAATTTGGCACATTTAGAGATTTATTTAGAGGACCTTTAGAGGTTAATTAGTTAGCCTGCTGTCAACAGAGTTGGTCAAATCAATGATCATGTTACTGAAAATGTAAAATGTATGATTTAATCCAATGATTTCAGCCTATCGACTCATACAAACACAGAGATCAGCCGCAGTGTTCGTTTTCAACATGCATTTATTTCAGAGGATCATGAGAGAATATTCATCATGAACTGTAAGAGAGTACTGACTCTTAAAATCAAACATTGTACTTGACACAGACCTTGTACGCCCATCGCCGATCTCTGAAAGAAGTACAACACATTAGTGAACAACAGAGAACACAATCTGACGCATCTGACTAGCTTTTCATAATAATCATTAGAAATAATTTAATAGAGTAAATAGATTCTACCCACTCTTCACGATTTTGATGGTAGCTGTGAATGCCCACCAGAACGTTACGGGAAGGCACAGTCCAGTGGAAGTACTCATCAAAGTTGTTCACGTACGTGGTCCAATGACAGCTTGTAGAAACACATGTACTTTTACAGCAGTAAAATTTCCAGCTGTGTGAAAACATAGGATTGGCATCAGCTCAAAATGAGCTCAAGAGAGTCAAAGTTTACAGATGAGAATCAGTCGATCAGAGCTCACCGTCTGTCCTCATGGGGGTTGCTGTGGAAGCTGCTCATTCCTGCGACCACGTGTTGTGCTGGACACTCGAAGAGGATCACTTGGTCGAAGTCATTGATGTAACCTGTCCAGTGACATTGTCCACTCTGGCCGTAGGTGGCTTGACAGCTGAGGTCCCAACGCCGGTCCTCACGCTTATTGTTGTGTTCACTTTTTTAACGTAAGTTGGCATGGAGAAAGAAAATGCAAAATTGAATATTACAATTTGCATTTAAATGTTAAAGTAAAAATCTTCCAGAACAAAAATTGACAGATAAATGTACTCACCCCTTGTCATCCAAGATCTTCATGTCTTTCTTTCTTCAGCCGTAAAGAAATTATGTTTTTTAAGGGAAACATTTCAGGATTTTTCTCCATATAATGGACTGATATGGTGCCCCAATTTTGAACATCCAAAATACAGTTTAAATGCGGCTTCAAACTATCCCAACCAAGGAAGAAGGGTCTTAGCTAGCAAAATGATTGGTTATTTTCAAAAAAAATAATACAATTCATATATGTTTTAATGTCAAACGCTTGTCTTGTCTTGCTCTGCCTTTTTTCCGGTTCATGACAGTTAGGGTATGTCAAAAAACTCCCATCTCATGTTCTCCCCTAACTGCAAAATTATCCTACATCACTGTTTTACCTTTTTTGTTAAGGGTGTTTGATCTTCTTTGCATGTTCACTTTGCAAAGACGGGGTCGGTACTTCTGCAGCGATGTAAGATGATTTTGAAATAATTTTTGAAGTTTAATGAAGGAAACACTATTGGAGTTTTTCAACATACCCTAACTGTCTTGAGCCAGAATACATAGAGTTCAGGGAGAGCAAGAGCTTAAAAAGTATATCAATTGTATTTTTTATTGAAAATCACTAGATGAGAACCTTCTTCCTTGGCTGGGATCATTTACAACCTCATTTAAACTGCATTTTGGAAGTTCAAAATCGGGCACCATAGCAGTCCATTATGTATACAGAATATTATACATAACAATTTCTTTATGGCTGAAGAAAGAAAGACATGAACATCTTGGATGACAAGGGGGTGAGTACATTATCTGTACATTTGTGTTTCCAGAAGTGGACTTCTCCTTCAAAAGCTACGGCGCTTTCCAACAGTTTATGATGTTGATTTATGGCAAAGCTAACCTTAACATACACAGACATCCCAAATCCTCCTGGGAGTCTCCCACATATTAATAGTGGCTCAAACCTAGAATTTGAGCAAGGTGGGAGGAAAGCCCTGCTTTAGATTCAACCAGTTGTCAACAGTGACTTGTAGACTTGGTATGCATATGTACTCAATGTTTCACCTTTGACAGCTTCGGTTTGGATTTCACCACGCTATACATCACCTCTGCAGGAATTTACACCAATACGGAATGAACCAAACTGGATAACGTGGCATGGGAATGGGAAAGAAAATGTATATAATGTATTTAAATAACTTAAACTGACATTGGTGGGTGCCTTCTCCCAAAAATCAGTTTTTAAAGGTGGGATCTGCATGCAACTTCATAGTTAATCGTATGTTTATAAACGCTCTGAACACATTAATAAGCAGTACTCACCTCGTTATGGAGGATATCGACTGGCCTGCAGGACAGTTAAAACTTAGATCCCCATCATAGTCGTTCTTCCAGCCTGTGCAGAGATGGATATCAAACCAAATTCAGCTCTGAATGTATTCAAATATCAAATAACACAAAAATATTATGCTACTAAAGTCACTCACCTTGCCCACGGGCCAACAGTCCAGTCAGTAGCAGAAGGACAGCAACTGTCTTCATAGTGTTCAGGGATGCAAATGTGATTTGTGATGTTTATTGTCCTGAGTGCGTTCTTTTAAATGCTTTATCACATGACTAAATCCAGCAGCGGCCAATCACATGTCAAAACATAAAACTTTACGGGGCAGTGAAATCAAATATTTATCTTAGGCCATTATACAAACTTTTGTTTTATGTAATTTAATGCTATTTTGCATATTATTATTTGGCTATCAGTTATTTGAAAACACCTCAAAATTAAATTGCATCTATTTGTTTATTCAAAGACTCTAATGTCTCTAATAGTTAGCTTGTTAATAGTTAGTTTTTTTAAGGTTTGGCTAGCTAATCAACCTCTCAAAAAAAGATATAAACTCATATTTGCACTCACACTCAGACTTGTGTACTGATATTTTCCCTTCAGAACTGTACTTTATATCTTGCAATTGCTTGCTTGTATCTCACAATTCTGACGTGCAGTTGTGATCTCAATTCTAAAAAAAAAAAAAGTCCGAATTGTGAGATAAAAATTACTTTTTGTGTTCTGTGGTGGAAACAAGCTTCCATATCAATGTGTCCACATTAAAGAAAAAAAAATCATGGGGAACCACTCTCGAAACCACCATAATAAAGCCACGTGGCTTTATTATGGTGGTTTCGAGGGTGGTTCCCTATGTGCATTTCCCTATGTGCTCTTTCGTTGGTGCATTAATCCATTAAATCACTCGATATACAAAACCATGATCCGTGCTACATATTAAAGCCTTTTTTTTTCGTTTTATTATACAGAGATCACCAATGGGACAAAAACACAAACATTTTGGGTTTTGTATACACATGTGGATTACCGTTATTATAAAGCAATTAGACATTAAAAAGCAGATAGCGTATTGCATATTTACATCTTACAAATTTCATATTACACAAATTAAAAACTTGTTATAAGTGTGCAGCATTCAAGTGTTTACCGTCATTGTCTAGTTATGCCTGACAGTGACAGATGGGTAATGTATGAATTTGTCTTTAAAACAAATATTTGCTCTGTAAACCCTTATCTTTGGACTCATCATGATTCTGTAGAGCAATGCTTAACCAACCCTATTCCTAAACCACAACAGTACACATTTACAATATTTTCCTTATATCAAACACTCCTGATTTAATCCATCAGCATACACTGAGTGAAAATATCTTTCCTTTTGACTCTCCTCACCAAAAGTCTGTTTGTTGGTGTAAAATCAAGTTGATTTTGTGCTCTTCACTTAAAAATAAACTAAAAGTGTTAACATAAAAATGTGCTTTCTTTGGTAAATTAACTGGTCTCTAGTCAAAAATATAAAATATAATGATCATGTTTGAATCAAATTGACTATACATTAGGTTAGCTAACAATATAGCTCCTTACGGGAACAACTGCATTTTACTGTATAGAGTACTACAATTATACATAGGTAATACCTAACTATAGCTGGGTTTTCCAAAACATCACAAATAATTCTCTTAAGATTTATGGTAGATTATGACCTACATATTAGGTACATTGAATGACAATGATATTATTATTTTTTATAGCTGTTTTACAGTGGAACTGAACACTGTTTGCATCATTGTTTTCCTGTTTATAACTGTACAGCTGCTTTGAAACAATCTGTTTTGTATAAAGCTCTACAGAGATAATTGTGACTTACTTTCCCTTACCAAAAAAAGTATACTTCAAGTTTATTTTATTAAGTATACTAAAGTAAAGTTCAAGTATATTTTTAAGTTTACTTTATGTAGTAAGTATACAAAATATCAGTGTGCTAGTAGTATGTTTTAAATGTACTATTTCAATACTAAATACACAAACAGTCATCTTTATCAGCTTCTGTTTGTGCCAAAAAAGTGCTTTGTACTAAACTGTGCATTTGTCCATGTCTGTGGGCACTGCATACTGTACCTGTAGGGCTCAATGATTCCAGTGATGCGGAAAAATAGAGCTGTACACGTGATCAAATTGAGACATAGACTTACATTTACATTTAGTCATTTAGCAAATGCTTTTATCCAAAGCAACTTACAAATGAGGACAATCAACAAAACTAAAAAATAAATAAATTTAATTAATTAACAAAATTAAAAAAATAAAAATAAAAAACAATGAAAATCAAAAAAATAAAAAAACAAAATCAACAAAAGAGCTGTGTTTGTTTCTGTGTTTGTTTTTGTAATGACTTGTTTATGAATATTAAAGCTCAGAAAGATTGCGGTTTAGTCTGATATTTTAAGTCTGAAAAAAAAAACAGATTTCGTTGCATTCAATGAAATTCTATTGTTGTTAAAGATCTAATAAATTGTTGTTAAACTATATAAGTTTTATTGGGCATTTTTTTGATTATTAAAATTGAAATTAACCATTACAATGGAATCCAGAAAAAAATGGCAAAAAATGGAATTTAGAACAATTCAAACAGAACCAAAAAAAAAAAAAAAAACATCCAGAAAAAAAACTAAAAAGGAAAAGGGGAAAAAGCAATCCTGAAAAATACAAACAGAAACAAAAATTTAATCCAAAAAATAAATAAATAAATAAATAAATATTAAAAAGGGAGTGGAAAAAATGCAATCCAAAAAAAAAAAGTTGAATCCAGAAAAAAAAAAAAAAAAAAAAAAATTAAAAAATGCCATCCATAAAAATTCTAACAAGAAAAAAATTAAATCCAGAGAAAAAAAATAAAATAAAAAGGAAAGGGGAAAAAAATGCAATCCAGAAAAATTCTAACAAGAAAAAAATTTAATCCAGGAAAAAATAAATAAATAAAAAGGGAGAGGAAAAAATGCAATCCTGAAAAATGTAAACAAAAAAAAATGAATAAAAATAATAATAATAAAAAAAAAAAATGGAGAGGAAAAATGCAATCCAGAAAAAAATTGGAATCTGAAATGGATAAAAATGGATCATTCTAAATCAAGTGAAAAGCATAATTTAATTTCTAATAATGTTTTCATGGAAACGCATTCTTTAAGACGTTAACATATTAAGTCTTGTTTTCTGAGAATTAATTGGCCCACTTTCTAGTATATAAAAATATAACAGTAGTAAAACACAACTAGTTTACATCTGTGTTTTTCGTTTGTACTGCAAGTATACTAAAAGCGATCCTATAGGTATATTGATAGTTTAATAATTAAATACTTTACGCATTTTTAGTACACTTTGAGTAAACTACTTGCAGTAGTTTTATACTGCAAGTACACTCGTCAGTTTTCTTTAATTGAACTTCACATCATACTTTAAGTATAATACTACACTGTAAAAAACAATTTGTTGAGTCAACTTAAAATAATTTGTAACCTGGGTGCCTTAAAATTTTAAATTCAGTCAACTCAAAAAAAGTTTATTCAACTTGAAATGTTAAATTATACTAAGTGACAACTTAGATATTTGAATTGAATCAACTTAAAATTTTAAGGCAGCTGGGTTACTTACCCATCTCTTAAGTTTAGCAGATACAAATATCAATAAAAGTTGTTACTTGACTGAACTTAAATTTTTAAGGCAGCAGGGTAACAAATTATTTTAAGCTGACTTAAACTACTATGTCCCTATTTAGATATTAATTTTGTGTATATTTTGTTATATGAGTATCTGAACATACAAAACAAATCCAAAGAAAGAAGAGGTTATTTGCTTGTAAATAAAAACATTTTATTCTAGCTTCATGCATTTCTTTTTTATAAACACTTGAACGTGGTTAAGTTTCATAAATAAAAATGGGGTCGTTCATGGGTCGACATTTTATTCCATAACGTTACACAGTTTTACATATCTATGGTTTTGATGCTGTTTTATGTCTGATGATTGTGTTAGATTACATGTGGAAGCATCTGTTGTTTCGGTTTCTTCTTCACTTGTGTTTTGGAAATTCTGTACAGAAGATGTGCAATAGCGCCCCTATAACAATGAAAACCATTCAGTCAAAGGTTCTTTAAAGAACCATCTCTTTCTTACCTTTTTATAATCTAAAGAACCTTCTTTCGCTACAAAGAACCTTTTGTGAAACAGAATGGTTCTTCAGATGTTAAAGGTTCTTTATGGAACCATTTAGACAAAAAATTGCATTGTGAAGCACCTTTATTTTTCACGACTCGAGTGTATTGTGTGTACCGTTGTGGCTCCCGCTGGTGGCAGGACTCCCTGCATTTGGGGTAAAAATTAAAGAATTATATATTGTGTAAAGTGCCAAAACAATAAAAGGAGACCCAGGCTGCACTGTATGTTTGTTCACATGCATCTGTCGGATTGGCTGCCTTCAGTTGTGGCAAGTTTTGGTGACAACTCCCCCTACCACACAAAGAGTTTTATCTCTCACAATTCTGATGTTATAACTTGCAGTTGTGACTTTATATCTCACAATTCACAAGTCTATTTTTTTATTTTTCTATTGGAAACGTCTAGGTTACGTACGTAACCCTCGTTCCCTGAAGGAGGGAACGGAGACGTTACATATGGGAACTCGCCTGAGTGACCAATCACCTCTGAGCTTTACAGAAAAGGCCAATGAAATTGGCGAGTGGAGTTTGCGTGCAACGCCACTCCCCCGTACATACGGTATATAAGATGGCGGCGCGCATCCACTCATTCAGGTTTTTGCTGAGGAGCCGAGCCGCAGCCCGGCGTCAGCGCAGCCTAGGGTTGTGGCAGGGGATGTAACGTCTCCGTTCCCTCCTTCAGGGAACGAGGGTTACGTACGTAACCTAGACGTTCCCCTTCAGTCGTTTCACTACGACGTTACATATGGGAACAGACCCATGGAAAAGGCCACAACCCTGAGGCTGCGTTACGCAAGACACCAAGTGCCGACAGGCGGACGTGTCGGAAAGTGGAGTCACTACGTAACCTTCCCAACGCCCTAGGGACCAGTAGAGGGGCCCCATAGGGGTGCCAGATGTACTGAAGCATGGGTTGGGGGGGCGGAGCACATGTGGTTTAGGCATGTGGAATAAAGAAATTGAATACATCTAATCTGTTATAGATGTATGAGGGAAAACACAGCCTTCTGGCTGACTGTGGAGAAATACTGAGACATGTTGCCACAACCTTCTGGGCGAAGGAGACCCAGTCGGAGCACAGTCGCGGACTACTCCGCATCTAGTCCTGACTGCGGGGCATGGAGGACCCAGGTTCGCCGGAGGGAACATACTGGGAGATAGCGCACGGATCCCGTGGGAATGGCGCAGCAAGCCGACACCTGCCGGCCTCCCGCAAATTACCTGATGTTACCTTAACACACGGGAGGACACGGGCTCGACGCGGAGATTATAGAATCTCGCGAAGGTGTTAGGTGTCGCCCAGCCCGCAGCTCTGCAGATGTCTGCTAGCGAGGCGCCGTGCGCCAGCGCATAGGAGGAGGCAACACTACGAGTGGAGTGAGCTCGAACTCCTAGGGGGCACGGCTCCCCCTGGCTTTCGTAGGCCAGGGAGATGGCATCTACCACCCAATGGGCCAACCTCTGCTTGGAGACAGCATTTCCCTTCTGCTGTCCTCCGAAGCAAACAAAGAGCTGCTCGGAGCGTCTGAAGCTCCGGGTGCGGTCCACGTAAACCCGTAAGGCACGAACGGGACACAGCAACGCTAAGGCCGGGTCTGCCTCCTCCGGGGGCAGAGCTTGCAGGTTCACCACCTGATCCCGGAAGGGTGTGGTGGGAACCTTGGGCACGTAACCGGGCCGGGGTCTCAGGATAACGTGAGAATCAGCCGGCCCGAACTCCAGGCACGCTTCGTTGACAGAGAAGGCTTGTAGGTCCCCGACCCTCTTGATGGAGGCGAGCGCGGTCAGGAGCGCTGTCTTAAGCGACAGGAATTTAAGCTCGACTGAAACCAGCGGCTCGAAGGGAGGTCCCCGCAGGCCCCGAAGGGCGACGGAGAGATCCCAAGAGGGTACAAGGTGCGGTCTAGGGGGATTAACCCTTCTCGCACCTCTGAGGAACCTCACGACCAGTTGATGCTTCCCGATGGATGTTCCATCGACTGCATCGTGATATGCCGCGATGGCCGCGACATACACTTTGAGAGTTGAAGGAGACAGCCTACGCTCCAACTTCTCTTGCAGGAAGGAAAGCACTACTGCGATCGGACATCTCTGTGGGTCCTCCCCACGGGAGGCACACCAGTCAACAAAGAGACCCCACCTCAGTGCGTAGGCCTGCCTCGTGGAGGGGGCTCTAGACTGAGTGATAGTTTCTATCACGGCCTGTGGAAGGCCGGCGAGGTCTACCGTGTCCCGTCCAGAAGCCACACGTGCAGGTTCCATAGATCGGGACGCGGGTGCCAAATCGTGCCCATCCCCTGAGAAAGAAGGTCCTTCCTCAGGGGAATCTTCCAGGGAGGGGCTGTCGCGAGGAGCGTGAGGTCGACGAACCAGGTCCTGGTGGGCCAGTATGGCGCAACCAGCAGAACCTGCTCCCCGTCCTCCCTGATCTTGCACAGGGTCTGTGCAAGGAGGCTCACTGGGGGAAAGGCGTACTTGGGCCCCGGAGGCCAGCTGTGTGCCAGTGCGTCCCTGCCGAGGCTGTTGGGAGCGTCGTTGAGGGAGTAGTAGAGCTGGCTGAGGGAGTAGTAGAGCTGGCAGTGGGAGGATTCCGGGGAGGCAAACAGATCTATCTGGGCCTTGCCGAATCGACTCCAAATCAGCTGGACTGTCTGGGGGTGGAGTCGCCATTCTCCAGGGTGGGTGGGCTGCCGTGAGAGCTGGTCGGCTGCACGGTTGAGCTCCCCTGGTATATGAACGGCGCGCAGCGATTTCAGCCGCGTCTGACTCCACAGGAGCAGATGGCGGGCGAGTTGCGACATACGACGGGAGCGTAGACCACCCTGGCGGTTGATGTACGCTACGGTCGCAGTGTTGTCCGTGCGGACAAGCACGTGCTTGTGGCGGAGCATCGGAAGAAACCGACGCAGCGCGAGAAGCACTGCTAGCAACTCCAGGCAGTTGATGTGCCAAAGCAGTCGAGGTCCTGTCCAGGAGCCCGAGGCTGCTTGCCCGTTGCATACAGCACCCCAACCCGTGGTGGAGGCATCTGTGTAAACCACAACATGCCTGGAGACCTGTCCTAAGGGGACTCCGGCCCGTAGGAAGGCAGGGTCTGACCACGGGCTGAATAGGCGGCGACACTGCGGGGAAACGCCAATCCGGAGTGTGCCACGGTGCCATGCCCATCTCGGGACTCGATCGTGTAGCCAGCGCTGAAGCGGTCTCATATGAAGCAAGCCCAGCGGCGTTACCGCGGCTGCAGCTGCCATATGCCCCAGGAGCCTCTGAAATGTTTTGAGAGGGACCGCTGTTTTGTGCCTGAATGATTTCAGGCAGTTCAGCACTGACTGCGTGCGCTCGTTGGTGAGGCAGGCTGTCATATTGACCGAGTCCAGCTCCATACCGAGAAAAGAGATCCTCTGCACTGGGGAGAGTTTGCTCTTCTCTCGGTTGACCCGAAGGCCCAGATGGCTGAGGTGCTGAAGCACCAGGTCCCTGTGTTCGCACAACAGATCTCGCGAGTGAGCCATGATGAGCCAGTCGTCGAGATAGTTGAGGATGCGAACGCCCTTCCGCCATAGCGGAGTCAGGGCACCCTCGGCGACCTTCGTAAAGACGCGGGGGGACAGGGACAGGCCAAATGGGAGCACCTTGTACTGATACGCTCGACCCTCGAAAGCAAACCGTAGAAAGGGTCTGTGTCGAGGCAAAATCGAGACGTGAAAGTACGCGTCCTTCAGGTCTATGGCCGCAAACCAATCCTGGTGTCAAACGCACGAAAGGATACGCCTCGAAGTGAGCATTTTGAACGGCAGCCTGAGAAGGGACCGATTCAAAACTCGAAGATCCAGGATTGGTCGTAACCCACCGCTCTTCTTGGGCACGATGAAGTAAGGGCTGTAGAACCCCGACCTCATCTCGGCTGGAGGGACAGGCTCGATTGCGTCTTTCGCCAGTAAGACAGCAATCTCCGCACGCAGGACAGAGGCATCCGTGTCCGAGTGGACAGAGGTGAAAAGGACGCCTCTGAATTTGGGCGGGCGCCTGGCGAACTGAATCGCGTAGCCGAGACGTACCGTCCGGATCAACCACCGGGACGGGCTGGGCAGCTCTAGCCAGGCTGCGAGCCTGGTCACCAGTGGGATCAGCGGAGCGTTGACCGACGTGACCGCGGTGGGGCGGCCTGCGGGAAGGGGAAGGGGACTGGTCCCAGAAGGATGAACGTCCTGGAGAGCAGTCTGGCCGCTCTGAGCAGCACTTACCTTCCTCCCAGGTTCCCGCGCTGGCGAATGTTGGCTCCGAGTCCGAACCCGAGGAGACATCTTGTCTGACAGGAACAGAACTCGGGGCACTTGGCCCAGAGATGTGGAAAATTGCTCTTTCTGTGAGTGGGTGGGTACCGCCGACCCGTAGGTCGACGGCAGCTGAGCGCACAGACGGCCCCGGCCCTCCACCGGGGGCGGGGGGGCAGATGTTGTCGTCCCCCGAAGAGCAGCTTCCATCATCTCCAGGCTGCCCGTGTCAGGAGCGCCGCGCAGACCTGCGGGTCTTAGGTGTATGAGGGGGCTCCTGAGCAGCGGGCGGCGCCGCTCCCCTGCGGCGGCCACGACGTCTGGCGGCGAGGCGCGCATCATGGGCCTCAGCCGGAGACGGAGCAGGTAGGTCTTGCTTCTTGGGGGCCGCAGGGGGGCGCCCTCGGCGACGAGCAGGCTGAGGCTGGGCACCCGGGGACTTCGTGGGAGTCGCACGCCGGGGCAAGATGTGACTGATCGCCTCAGTCTGCTTCTGGACTGCCGAGAACTGCTGGGCAAAGTCCTCGACAGTGTCGCCGAAGAGGCCGGCCTGGGAGACGGGAGCGTCGAGAAAGCGTGCTTTGTCGACATCTGCCATCTGCGCCAGGTTCAGCCAGAGGTGGCGTTCCTGGACCACGAGTGTGGACATCACCTGACCAAGGGACCGCGCCGTGACTTTAGTCGCCCGGAGGGCGAAGTCGGTCGCCGCACGCAGCTCCTGCAAAACCGCTTGGTCAGGACTACCCTTGTGCAGTTCTTTTAACGCCTTGGCCTGATAGACCTGCAGGGTGGCCATGGCGTGCAGGGCGGTGGCGGCCTGGGCCGCAGCACTGTAGGCTTTGCCGGTCAGAGCCGACGAAAGCCTACAGGCTTTGGACGGGAGGCGCGGAGAGCCCCGCCAGGTGGCGGCGTCTTGCGGGCATAAATGCACCGCAACCGCACGCTCAACCTGAGGGACCCCCTCGTACCCCCTGGCCGCCCCGCCATCAAGGGTAGCGAGGGCTGAGGAGGTAAGGCGTGAACGAGCCGAATGAGGGGCCCGCCACGCCTTAACCAGCTCATCGTGCACCTCCGGGAAGAAAGGGACTGGGGGCGAGCGCGGCGGCGCCGCAGACCTCGTCCCCAGAAACCAATCATCCAGCCTCGAAGGATCGGGAGGAGGCACCTTCGGGACCTCCAGCCCGATCCCCTTGGCGGCCCGGAGGAGCATGGCCGACAGTTCGGCGTCCGCCTCAGACGGAGCAGCGACCGCAGAGGGGCGCTGCTCCGCCGAAGTGCCCGCCTCATCTGCCGACCGTTCACCCTCTGATGCTGAGATAGACATCTCTTCCTCCGGGGGAGCACCAAAAGAGACGCTGGGCCCGCTTTTAGACGGGGGAGCGGTCTGTTTGGGCATCACCACGGGACCACGCGGTGGAGCGGAAGCCCGCGGGGTATCAGCCGGCGGGACATTCTGCACCGTCACCTGGAGGTCCCCCAAGCGCCTCGCCGAAGCAGCCGTAAAGCCTTTACGGCTCGCCGAACTACCTCGGGAAGACGACGAGGGGAGCCGTCTCGCGAACGAGAGGCGGGACCTCAACGTGGCCATGGACATGCGCTCGCAATGAACGCACGAACCATCCACAAACGCTGCCTCTACGTGCGCTCGGCCCAGGCACGTGAGACAGCGATCATGACCGTCAACGGAGGTGAGGAAACTACCGCACCCAGAAACGCACGGTCGGAAAGCCATACCGGGACAATGGCTCTCGACGACCGTAAGGAAATTGCTCTCTTAGATCCCGGTTCGCCCAGGGAGGACGCGGCACAACCGTGCTCTCAAAGCTCGCTGGAAGTGCGAGAAGCCGGCTCGTTCCGTCTCTGTCGGCGGCCGGCTCGCAGGATCTGACACGGAGAGGCTTGAGGCTTTTTTTGTTTGTCTTCAGCGTCTTGACAGCTCGCAGTGCGGTGAGGCTCTGAAGCGAAAATCTGAATGAGTGGATGCGCGCCGCCATCTTATATACCCGTATGTACGGGGGAGTGGCGTTGCACGCAAACTCCACTCGCCAATTTCATTGGCCTTTTCTGTAAAGCTCAGAGGTGATTGGTCACTCAGGCGAGTTCCCATATGTAACGTCGTAGTGAAACGACTGAAGGGGAACAAGCTTCCATATAAACTGTGGTGGAAACAAGCTTTCATATAAATGTCTCCACATAAAAGAAAAAAAACCCACCACACTCAGAACCACTGGATATTTGACATTAACAAGATTATGTTTTGCAAATTAAATTGCATCTATTTGTTTATTCAAAGACATGTCTCTAATAGTTAGCTTTTTTAAGTTTTAATATTAAGAGACAAATTATTATTATTATCATTATTTTTAAAGATTGGCTAGCTAATCAACCTCTCAAAAAAAGTCAAAAATGTGATATTTAAACTTGCAAATAAAAAAAGTTAGCAAGAAAAGATCTGACTTTTTTTCTCTTCAGAATTGAACTTTATAACTTGCAATTGTCAGCTTGTATCTCACAATTCTGACTGTGCACTTGTGCACTTTAAATATGAATTCTGAGGAAAAAAAAAAGTCATAACTGTGAGATAAGTTGCAATTATTATTTTTTTATTCTGGGGTGGACACAAGCTTCCATATACTAAATGTGTCCACATAAAAGGATAGGGAACCACCCTCGAAACCACCATCATAAAGCCGCTTGGGTGGTTCCCCATGTGCATTACCATTATCATAAAGCAATTATCTTAGACATTAACAATATCGTATTGCAGATATACATATAACAAATGTCACGCTAAATGGAGAGTGCTTTTTTGTTGTTTGTTATATTTTATTTTGCATAGGACACCAAGTGAGTCAGATGTGCCGCTATAGTCCCTCATATTACAAAAATTAAAAATTGTAATGAGTGCAGCACTCAAGTGTTTACCATCATTCTCTAGTGTTGACTGACAATGACAGATGGGTAATGTATGAATATCACTTTAAAACATATTTGCTCTGCAAACCCTTATCTTTGGACTCATCATGACTCTGTAGAGCAATGTTCAACCAACCAATTAAATAATGTTTTTTTTACTTAAAAATAAAATGTAAAAAATGTTAGCATAAAAATGTGCTTACTTCTGTAAATTGTGTCACTCTGTGGCCATATACACCCAATGACAAGTTAAATAGATAAAGGGTGCAGATCGGATTAAACTACAGTTTAGGGCTGGGTGATAAATAGATAATGACAATTATCACTCTATATAAATTTCCTCAATAAATGATAACAAGAGTTCAATAAATGTTCGATATAATGTTTATGCAGCAAAGGTGGAAAGAAAGAGCGCTAGTTATTTAAAGCGCACCACTCGGACCGTTTTTCAAGCTTGGATCAAAGTTATTATTACGAAGTATTATTACTTATTACTAGAGCAGATGTGTTCACTCGCTGATGAGTCTCGGTCACTAAACAGTGCTGTGAGATCCAGTGTGAAGTGCTTGAATTCAGTGAAGAAAACAAAAGCCGGATGAAACAATGCTGACAAACAGGAGAAACACAAATTGACATTATTTACCATAGAGTTACTGTAGTAGCACTAACTGCACAGTGGTATTGTGTCAAAAATGTGGGTATATTTGTGTCGAATTTTATTATAAAATGTAAAAGACAGTTAAAAACTGTTAAATGGTCAACGGTACGTTCCCCTACTATATACGGTGAAAAACCGTATTGGACATTGCAAGTAATTTTACAGTAGCATACCGTTTTTGGAAGTGAAAAAGAATGTATAAATTACAGTGAATAACCATAAATTGACATTCCCAGAATTCCCTGCGTTACATTGCAAATTTGATGGGTTTTTATTTATTTATTTTTTTGTTGTTGTTGTTGAAATAACTGTTTCTTCTTAGTTTTTTCTTATCAGTTTTGCACATTAGAGTTGTATGTTACACCTAATGTTGTTAAATGAATGTTTCATGTGTGTTACCATGATGGTGTTTAGTGTTTGTGTGAATGACACTGTGCACCTTCTATATACGGTAGTATTTAAAAACTGCTTGTAATGGGCTTTGGCTCATCATGTGACTTTCTCATCACCACCTGCTTTTGGTGGTTATCAGTGTATTACAAAGGTACAAAACAGATTTCAGTGTTTCAACAGGTTAGTATATTAACATTATATCATTATATATGAAATGATAATATTTAAATGTAAAATCTAAGTTAAAAGAAAAAACATTGCTACCATATTTTTTACAGTAAAATTCCGGTAACCACAGTTTTTACCGTAAATTTTACAGTTTTTACAGTGTATTATTAACACAGACATCTATTAAATGCATTGAAGGAGGACTAATGGAATATACAGTATTTTTTTTAATTAAGCTACAGCATTTATGCATTTGTACTAAATGTCTTTAGTCTACTGTTTTTCATACAAATACCTAGAAACCATATTACATTTTTACTATGGTATTAAGGTGCTATATTTGTGGTTTTAACTGTTGTCATGATCTAAATGTGTGCTACTATACAAGAGCATTAAAAAAAAAAAAACAAAAAAAAAGTGAAAATAATTCAATTTCACCATATAAAAATGAGGTTGCTACAATTTATACAGATATTACTATCTTGAACATTAATCTACATCTGCATTCCAACTTAAGCTACTATCAAATGTGTATTTCTAAGAGACTACAAAAGTTATAAAATTATTAATATTATGAGACAACACAAACCTGTTTCTTGTTTTGAAACTATAATACTCATTAAAACATGCAGAACTAAGAAATAATTTTTTTCTATTAAGATATGTTTTTGTTAAGGAAAAATGATTGGAAAAAGTGTAAAGAAAAGTGTTTGTCATGTTCTGCCCATAAAGAATAGTTTAAAGCCACAATTAACCGTCTGTTTTTTTACAACTTTCACATTGTAGCAAAAATCTGCCTTTAAACACTTGACATTTATCGTGATAAATATCAATATCGACTGATATGAAAAAAATTATTGTGATCATTTCTTTGGCCATATCGCCCAGCTAGAACTATCCATCTGGAATAATAAAATGCAATTAAGATTGAATTAGCCACATTCAAAGCCTGGTTTACATACTTAGCATGCTTGGGATGCTTCACTGTTCGGAACGATAGAACAATAGAATAATAGAATGATAGAACGATATAACGATAGATAGACAGATAGACAGATAGCAATAAAATCTGGTGTAGAGAATGCAGCAAACAACAGCTGTCAATCATCCACAGCCCTCATTAACACAGTGAGTCATTAGATCAATCAGACAGCTGTAAAGAGTAAAACCACACAAACCTGGCCCACACAACACCGTTTAACACCCACAGCATAACGACCAACCAAACAGAGGCAGGCTCATTTCCACAAACACACAGCCCGATGTGCAGCTGACTGCATTAAAACCTCACACGCTCATAAAAACAGCATTTCTGAGATGAACTCATGGGCAATTCTAGCGTACTACGGTGCAGTACATACTGAATACAGCCTGCTATTTTTAATATAATGTGAAACGCATTATGCACTGAAAAGAATTTTAAACATTAGCTTGCTTTTTTGTCAGATCAAATGTTTAATGCAAGATCATTTAATAGTAGATCATAGGTATTTCATGGAATAGCATTCTAATACAAGAGTCTTATTATTATATATCACGTTTTACTGTGCACATGCATATTTTCTGTATTCAGATTCAGTGCTAAAAGTGAATTTTACACAAAATCTGATTAAAAATGGAAAAATGTTTATTTCTGAGATGATAAAGTGAGTATAAATGTCTGAAACATTTATTTGAATGCCTAAACTGTGTTATTCCATTACAAAAATGAGTAAATATTTCCACAGTATGCATACGGCATACTACAAACCTGAGCATCTGCCTTTAAAAATAGGGAACCACCAGTTGAGGGAACCCAAAGAGAAAACACTAATCTTTTTTTACATGACCCAGTTTATGAAAATAGTGAGAGCGGCGGAGACAGAACTGGGTCTGGACACTAATTATTTAATCAGTTCTGAGCGTGGAAAAATAAGAGAACGAGAATGATTCAGATCAGTACCCATTATTACCGTCCATTTCAATATGCTTCATACAATAGCAGCATTAGCGATGCTAAAAACCAACATGAATTATGCAAATAGCATGCAGAATATTTCAAAAGAGAGGCTTTCTGTTGGCCAGAGCTGGACAAATATTCATTTGGCTCATGAAAAGGGGCTGTTTAAACAGTCAGTCATTTGAATGAAGTAAATATTGGCAGGAAGGAATATAATTTTTCTAGCAAATCTCAAAGATAATCATTAAAACCAGAGATTTTGCTGTTCATACAGCAGTGTGCACTTTCCTTCTCCTATTTACACACGCACACACACACACTTTCAATTATGATGAAGACTAATATGGTTTTTAAATTGATGATATTTTAACGATAGTAATTTAATGATATTTTAATATGCACTATCGTCTAGCTCTAACACTCACATAAACCTTTCCGTATTTTCATGAAGACATTACTTATATGTTTATTAAGATGTTTTCTCATGGGAACTGTTGGCTGCTCAACACAGTGTAGCTCATTTCAGGTTTTACTATCCTTAAGGGAATATTTGGTCACATACAACGTAAAATAAGCCAAAACCTGAACCGCAAACACAGCATGTTACTACTAGCATGTTGCTAACATGATTATCAGGTTTCTAGCATGTTGTTAGCATGTTTCTAGTATGATTAGCAAGTTACTAGCATGTTGTAGCATGATTAACATTTTGTTAGCATGTCTCTACCATGATTAGCATGTTTTAACGATTAACATATCACTAGCATGTTGTTAGCATGTTTCTAGTGTGATTAGCTAGTTACTAGCAAGTTGTTAGCATGTTGTTAACATGATTAACATGTTGCTAGCATGTTTTAACATGATTAGCATGTTACTAGCGTGTTGCTAACATGATTATCAGGTTTCTAGCATGTTGTTAGCATGTTTCAGCATGATTAGCATTTTGTTAGCATGTTTCAACATGATAAGCATTTTGTTAGCATGTTTCTACCAGGATTAGCATGTTTTAACATTATCAGCATGTTGTTAGCATGTTTCTAGTGTGATTAGCTAGTTACTAACAAGTTGCTAGCATCTTTCTAACATCATTAACATGTTCCTAGCATGTTTTTAACATGATCAGCATAACTGGATCAGCATATGCTGGTAGGTATGTTTTGATGCTGGTTTAAGCTGGTCCTTTGCTGGTTTATGCTGGTCCTTGACCAGCAACATGACCAGCATAAACCAGCTAAAGACCAGCTTAAACCAGCATCAAAACATAGCTACCAGCACATGCTGGTTTTTTCACCAGGGTCTAGCATGTTGTTAGCATGTTTAGCACGTTTCTAATGTGCTTAGCTAGTTACTAGCAAGTTAGCATGTTGTTAGCCTGTTTCTAGCATGATTAGCAAGTTAAGCATGTTGCTAGCATGTTTTTAGCATGATTCGCATTTTGTTAGCATGTTTCTACCATGATTAGCATGTTTTAACATGATTAACATATCACTAGCATGTTGTTAGCATGTTTCTCATGTGATTAGCTAATTACTATCAAGTTAGCATGTTGTAAGCACGTTTATAGCATGATTACCAAGCTCCTAGAAAGTTGATTGCATGTTTTTAAAATGATTAGCCTGTCACTACCATGTTTCTAACATGATTAGCAAGTTACTGGCATGATTCTAATTGCTTGGCTAGTGAGACAGACAGACAGACTGATAGATAGATAGATAGAGAAATATTAGATGAGTTTAAATGAGTCTCAATGGATTAAAAACAGTACACAGAAGGGAAGTTTGACTGAGTCTCAAGGGATTCTGAGAGTTTTGACAGTTGGAGTTTGAATAGTCTTGACTCATGTGAACATTCTGTCAAGTCTAAGGAATTTTTCCCAGTTTTATTCAAAAAAATTTACGAAAACCGTTGGTTTTCTCAAGCCAACTTAATGAATTTAACTTGTATTTAAAATAAATTTATGCACGCACACACACACACACACATTCACATTCAATTGAAAACGCTCCTGGCTATGCCCAAAGTGATATTTAGCTCACTTTTGCATACAAAATGTGCACATACACACACACTAAAGAGTCGTGTATGCTGCTGCATGGACTCCAGCATCATGACTGGTGTTATGCAGCATTCACAGCGCTGTTTTCTAAGGGTGAGGTCACACTTGCCGTGTTGATGCTTGCGGCTGCTGGCGGCGAACCAGCACATCTCCTCCAATCAATCACGTGGAGTTGCAACGCCAGGAGACAGGCTTTCCCCTCACGCTACACACGATCTGACCACCACATCATGAAAACGCTGACTTACAGCACCTCAGACAGGTGTGAATCCTATCAGTGATTCAGCAGTCCAGCAAGAAGCAAAGAAAAAGTTCACATTGACATTGTAGACACAATATGGTGAGTTTGGGTATTTTTGTTCTGCCAACGAAGACAGTGAGATTTAGGAGTGGGATCAGCTGACTTGGACCAACAAGAACCAAACCACCTTGCATCACGCAAGCAACCACAAACCATCACTTACTAACGTACGTGTGTGTGTGTGTGTGTGTGATTCATAGAGCCTCTAACTGCTTCTAAAAGTGTCACTTCTGATCAGACACAGCAGAGGAGGGCAAACTGTGAAGAGAGGGAATTACAGAAGGAAATGGAGAAACAAAACACAAGTTCAAAATAAAGCAGATCATAGAATAATGCAGATCAAAGGTCTCAAAATGACACCCACACGTACTGAAACGTCCATTAGCAATCCAGAAAATGCCCTTTAAATCTGATTTTTTTTTGTTTTGTTTTTTTTTCTGGTTGGTTTCCAATGGTTGGCTGTATGGAAGAAGTCATGTTAATTTACACAACCACCCTACCATGATAAACATCCATTCACTCCTTTTTCATCCATATAAACCTAGACAGTCTCAATTATCAAGCCGTTTTGATTTTCAGAGTAGAATGATGTCATACTGCTCAGGCCCCGCCCACAACTGCTGACGGACTGTCCCATTTTAGCATATCTCCGCCCTCAGCCATTTGTACGCTGTCTGCCATTTGCTGTAGCGACAATGTCTCATACAGGTGTGTTGTAGTTGGATGTAAAAGTGAACATAAGAGTTATCATCTTCTCCCGACATCAGAGCTGAGGATGTAATGGATTAGTTTTGTTTTTGATGGTAACGCGTCATTGAATAGACAAAAAAAGAAGAAGAAAGGGGTGGAGTGAGCAGTAGCTCATTATCATCGCACCGAAACGAGTTGCTGTGAACAGAGCGGTTTTTGACAGGTAAGATTTTGAACAGTGAGATTTTGAATGTTTTTTAAAGAAGTCTCTTCTGCTCACCAAGCCTGCATTTATTTGATCCAAAGTAAAAGTAGAAGTAAAAGTCCAGTAAATTTTTAAAATATTTTACTATTTAAAATAATTGTTTTCTATTTGAATATATTTTAAAATGTAATTTCAATTTGAAGTTTTAACATAATTAACTCCAGTCACATGATCCTTCAGAAATCATTCTAATAGTCTGATTTGCTGCTTTAAAAATAATAATAAATGTTTCTTGATCAGCAAATCAGCATGTTCGAATGATTTCTGAAGGATCATGTGACACTGAAGACTGGAGTAATGATGCTGAAAATTCAGATTTGATCAAAGGAATTAATTCAATTTTAAAAATATAAAATATATTCAAATAGAAAACTATACTGTTTTGGTTCAAATAAATGCAGGCTTGGTGAGCAGAAGAGTATTCTTTAAAAAAAAAAACAACAAAAAAATCTTACTGTTCAAAAACTTTTGACTGGTAGTGTATTTCATAAAAACCCTAAACCAACCAACTTGTGGAAAATGGGCATCCAATGTCTGCTTTAAAACAGTCTGTGGAACATTTCTAAAGAAATGAATAACAAAATGACACTTTTGAACACTCTCAACCAATCAGAAAGGTATAAAAAATTAATAATGCTTGTAAGAATTCCTTAAATTGGAGAAATGTTGTTTTAAAGGCAATACATATCATCAATACATGACAAATGACAGTAAAATTACACATCATTCAGTTCCTGCTGAACTATAATGAATTTTAGCACTAAATGAAATACTAAAATAAGACTAAAACTAATATATATATTATACATATACTTACAAAAACAAATATATATATATATATATATATATAAAATACATATATAACAAATATTATATGTGTATTTGCTATGAAGTTTTTTCATTACATTTTTAAATGAATTTCTAATGAAGTAATGAATATGCATTAAAATAAACAATATATATATTTGTTATATGTACACTATCATATTTGTTATATTTACACTAATATATTATTACAGCTTAAAATAACTGTTTCTTATTTGAATACATTTAAAAATATAATTAATTTATGTGATGAATTGTTGAATTTTCAGCATCATTACTCCAGTCTTCAGTGTCACATGATCCTTCAGAAATCATTCTAATATGCTGATTTGCTGCTTAAGAAATATTTCTAATTATTAATAATACTGAAAACAGTTATGCTGTATTTTTCCAGGATTCTTTGATGAATATAAAGTTCAAAAGAACAGTGAGAGAGATTAAAAGTGCAAATAGCATCAGTGTTATTGCCTGAAGCACTAGTCAAAAAGCAGCTACTGCATGTTATTGAAGTATATTAAACATGTAGCCCACCAGATTATGCTGGTCCCTCACAATAAGGTTGAAGACCTGTGGCGTTGATGATGAAGACACAAATGGCTCTGAGCACTGCATTTAAAAAAAGACCAGAAATTATTTTCTTAACCAGTCATTTTATGCACACACATCCGAGTATTTATAAAAACAATGAAGGCATAAGAAAAGCATTGTTTTATATTTTTGCAATGCATTTGAAGTTGTAATGTGACGTCGGTCACGTCGATTGAACAGCGCAGATGAATGCCACATCTGACGTGCTCCAATTTAACATGCTTATCTAAACACTTCTCTCCCCGGAGTCTTTAGAAATGAGTCCTGGAGGCTGGATGAAATCTCTCTCCAACATCTGTACGAAGGCACAAAGGCTAATGCCTCAAGCAGATGGCTTTACTAACACTGCGGAAGACAGATGTACGCCTCGTAATACGTCAATCGGGTGACTTGAAACTAAACAAGACATTCGTACTCAAAGAACGTGAATTTTATTTTTTATTCGGATGCTTTGAAATACGGTCAACGCTCTGGAAGTGTCGTTCACTCATGCAATCAGTTGTGATTTTCCAGTGCAAATGTCAACCGACTCCCATTTTCTCATAGGCCACCTGACCCCGTCATGCCAGCGCAACTTGATCAATGTTGTTATTAAAGGCGATATATATCATACACACATGACAGATGACAGTAAAATTGCACAGAATTGAGTCCCTGCTGAATTACGGCGAAGTCTAACATTGAATGAAATACTAGTCCACTTGTAAGTGCATACAGCACAGCAAAACTGAGTGATATATTTACAAACAAAATGCAATAAAAACAGTAATATTGTGAGATATTATTACAATATCAAATAACTGCTTTATATTTGAATATAGGTTAAAATGCAATTTATTTCTGTGATCAAAGCTGAATTTTTAGCATCATTACACCAGTCTTCAATATCGCATGATCCTTCAGAAATCATTCTGATTTGCTGCTCAAGAAACATTTCTGATTATTATTAATTTTGAAAGTTCAAATGCACAGCATTTATTTGAAATATAAACCCATGTTACATTATAAATGCATTTTGTCTCATATATGCATACACAATGCACACAGAACTACTATAAATAGTGTGCTATTCTCAACATATGAACATCTGTCGTATCCTAACAGCTCCACCCACCCTCATTATGACATCATGGAATTCAGAGCATACCAAGACGATGTAATTGTGCTGTGACTACCTTGAAGGAGGTGATGAGACGAGCCAAATGCTTTAAAGCACAGCAGGTGCTGCATGAATAAAAGAATGCATATTCATGAACATTAGCATTCATTTGCATACACTGATACATCCCTGCATCAAATTAAGGTCAGTTTAAAGCAGTCTAGAGGTGAAACACCTAAAGCCGGTAAAGCACCTAAAGTTTAACATTTCAACCGGAGTTAGGCTTAAGGCTATGTTTTAATATATTCACAGATTCGGGAAAACACTTTGAACACTGAACCTTGTCAAACTACTGGCTGCACATAATTTAAAGCAGCTAAAGCAATCTAATGGTTTTTGATGTTCAAATACTTCCTCCTATCCCTGTTTGATACGCAGAGACAATAAGTAAACCAATTCACCTCACACTGTTGTTTAAACAAACAATTCATTTTGCAATTTGTTTTTTTTTTTTGACATTAGTGTCACACAAATGACACACTTTCCCCTTCAATTACAGACAAGCTACTAAAAAGAAAACGTATTGGGGAATTAGATACTACGTCAGGGGACAAATAAACTGATTTAAAAACAAGGATGATCATTGAAAACTATGGAAGCTTGTTTCTGCCACAGGGTCAAAAAACATTTTTTTTAATTAAATTAAAAATAATTTTTAATCACCCAATTCGGACATTTTTTTCCTCACAATTCTGACTTTTTCTGACATAAATTCACAATTGTAAGAAAAAAAATGAAAAAAAAAAAAATCTATTACATGTATGTATGTATTTATTTATTTATTTATTTATTATAGAATTGTGAGGCATAAACTCTGGGGAGAAAAAAGCCAAAATTGCAAGATAAAAGTCACAGTTTCCTTTTTTATTCCAACAAATAAACAAATAAATAAAAACATACATAAAACAATTTATCACACAATTCATTTTTTCCCCTCACAATTCTAACGTTTTCCCTAACAGAAATTCACAACTGTAAGGGGGAAAAAGTCTGAAAAATATTGAAAAAAGGGGGGAAAATCTCTGTTACATTTATTTATTTATTTATTTATAAAATTGTGAGGTATCAACTCAGAATTACAAAATAAAAGTCACAGTTACCTTTTGATTCCATGGCAAAATAAAATAAAAAAAAAAAGAAAAAAATTATCACACAATTCAGACTTTTTTTTCTCACAATTCTGACTTTTTCTGACAGATCTTCACAGTTGCAAGGAAAAAATGCTGATTTTTTTTATTGGCATAAACAGACTTACAAAACATCTTAAAGCAGCTGCTTTATATTTTGTGGAAACTAATGCATTTTGTTTCAGTATCTCTGATAAACAGAAAATTCAAAAGAACAGAACCTATTTAAATAATTCACAAATAATTTACTCACCCCCTTGCCATCCAAGATGTTCATGTCTTTCTGTCTTCAGTCGTGAAGAAATTATGTTTTTTGAGGAAAACATTTCAGGATTTTTCTCCATATAATGGACTTCTTTGCTGCCCCGATTTTGAACTTCCAAAATGTAGTTTAAATGCAGCTTCAAAGGCTCTAAACGATCTCAGCCGAGGAAGAAGTGTCTTCAAAACTAGCAAAACAATCGGTCATTTTTTCTGGAAAATAAACATTTTTATACTTTTTAAGCACAGGCTCTTGGATGCGCATTTACGACGCTACGTACTATTGAATCATGTTGAAAGGTCACGCGGAACTACAGACCCAGTGTTTACAAAGCGAACGTGCAAAGACTAAGAAAGTGCAAGTAAGTCAAACGCTGTTTACAAACAAAAACGTACAACAATGTCCTCCTCTCAAGTTGTAGGAGAAAACAAGATTGAGTTTTTCGCAATACTCAGTACACAGAAGATTGAACTTAGACGTGATTCGTAGTAGTGATGGGAAGTTGGGATCATTTTACCAACTCGGACCTTTGAGTCTCGTTCAGCAAAATGAATGAATCTTTTTTCAAGTCATTTCGTTCATTTTAGCAAAATATAATTAAAATGTTAGGTGTTATTCCCTAACACATCTACTGCTTACACAAACGTTGATCACACTACAAACAAGACAAAACTATAATGCTATAAGAAACAGAAAAGATGAATTCATTGTTTACCTGGGTCTTTAGTTTATGATTAGCTCACCTCACCTCTTATCTGACAAGTTTTCGGGTTTGAGTCGTTCGTTCATCACGTGACAGCCCCATAAGATGAACGAACGACTCGAAAAACCCGAAGACTCGAAACAGGTGAACTAATTCCAGTACAGAACCTAATAGGATGTTGCGCATGTGCGACTGAACAAATCACTCCCTGAGATGACTCGTTCTTACCGAGTCACATTAAAGATTCGTTCAAAATGAAAGAATCATTCAAGAACGACCCATTACTAATTCGTAGCATTGTGGATGCGCATCCCAGAGCCTGTGCTACATGAGCTCTTGTGCTTAAAAAGTATTGAAATTTTTATTTTTTAAAAACAATGACCGATCGTTTCACTAGATAAGACCCTTCTTCCTCGGCTGAGATCGTTTAGAGCCTTTGAAGCTGCATTTAACTACATTTTGGAAGTTCAAAATCGGGGCACCAATGAAGTCCATTATATGAGGAGAAATCCTGAAATGTTTTCCTCAAAAACCATATTTTCTTTACGACTGAAGACAGAAAGACATGAACATCTTGGATGACAAGGGGTGAGTAAATTATTTGTAAACTGTTATTCTGGAAGTGGACTTCTCCTTTAACTTTCAAAGGGATAAGAAAATGATTTCCATGTGTTTTGCTGTTATTGATATATTGATGAAATATTGATGTTAAGACATCCAAAGATTTTATACTCACCATATACATCAAAATCAACACTGTAATCCTCTAAGGCCTTTTAACTTCAGTCAGTATAACCGCTTCTCTATTTTGTGTATGAAAAGAACTACAAATAAAAAAAACAAACAGTTTAGTATCATTACACAAACATATTTGACTCCATCCGGCGACTGGCCAATCAGAATCAAGTATTCCAGAGAGCAGAGTAAAAAAAAAAAAGTGAATCATGTAAACAGTGAGTGTTTGTTTAGCTGAATGAGCGGCGGTGACTAGATTCAACAGATACAGCCGTGGCGGCGTCTGAGAGATATATACATATATATATATATATCCGTGTGTCTGTCTTCTGCGGCACGAGGTTCAGGAATTGCCGCCCTGAGGGAGGCTTTGATCTGCTCTTCACTGGCTTTCATCCCTCCGGTTGCTGCTGAAGGGAAAGAGGGGGAGGAGCAGAGATCAGCACGCAAACAGAGAAGGAGAACCAGGGGAGGTCACGGGAAAAAGGATTAGTGTTGTACCTGCTGATGCATTCAGAGTCTGTAGCCTACCTGTATTTAAGCAGCTCGTCTTAACTGGTGGGCGACGACCCAAAAATGAGCCGCAAGTCTGTTCTGACAATGCTAATGCAAATAAAGATATAATCATACATAGTTACAGAAGATAAATAGACTTAGCTTTTCTAAAGTGCTGTTGATGTCCAATCAAAATCAGCTGTATTTTGGGGCAAATTCATGTCACTTGGGTGAAGCTTGTCAAATTAAATGTCAGCATTGGAACATTTCTGAAAATGTCTAATACAATAAGTAAAATACATGAAAAACGTAAGTAAAAGAAAAAAATAAAACATTTCTATTTAAAATAAATGCTGTTCTTTTGAACTTTCTTTTTATAAAAGAAAAAAAAAACAGGCCCCAAACAGTATATTAACAGTATATTAAAAAGAAATTAATTCATTTAAATAAACGTAAAAAATAAATAAATAAAAAATTATAAAACATTTTTAATTTACTAAAAAAGGAGCATTTGTGAACACTGTTAAATGAAGGAAACAATTTGTTAAAAAAAACTGATTCACAGAAATTAATCAGATATGAATCTTGTATATTATTATAGCATTACAATTTTAGCAAAAATTAATGTCACTTGGTTATTATTTTATAATTTAAATTTAAAATGTAATTTATTCAACTTACATTATAATTAACCTAATTTTAAATTAAATTACACTTGAATATAAAACATTGACTTCTTTTGAATTCTGTTTTCATTAACAAAACAATGCACGTTTAAAAAAAATATATTAAACCACAAACTGGGACAAATGTAAAATCTACACTACTGCTCAAAATTTAAGGATTGTAAAAAATTGTAATGTTTTTTTTTTTATAAAGAAGTCTCTTATGCTCATCAAGACTGCATTTATTTGATCAAAAATACAGAAAAAAACAGTAATGTTGCAAAATGTTGTTACAATATAAAATAATGGTTTTTATTTTAATATACTTTTAAATATAATTTATTCCTGTGATGCAAAGCTGAATTTTCATCAGCTGTCACTCCAGTTAGAAATCATTCTAATATGGTGATTTATTATTAGAATTATCAATGTTGGAAACAGTTGTGCTTCCTAATATTTTTTGGAACCTGATTCTTTTTTCATGATACTTATAAATCTTTTCTAACAATGTAAATCAATTTTTATTAATTTAACACATCCTTGACAAATAAACGTATTAATTTCTTTCAAAAATTTACTGACATCAAACTTTTGTTAGAAAACCTTTCTATTTTAAATAAATGCTGTTCTTTTTAACCTTTTATTGATCAAAGAATCTAACCTAAAACTAAAATTAAAATGAAACCAAATTACAATTTTAATTATATTAATAAAACTATAAGAGTGCCACAATGACACTAAGATAACACTGGAACAAAAGTCACTAAGAATAAAAAATTCTTTGTAGAACTGAAAGGTTTTCCTACAACATCAAGCTGTTAAACGTTCTGGTTATTTCTAATAGTGCAGAGTGAATTGTTGCACATTCTGCATGGCTCTGTGAATTAAAGTGCAAAAAGACTTCAGATGTGCCACTGTGCACTGCAGTTTCACCCAGACGGACGATTTATTATTGCAGTGCGGTCGCAGAGGGCATTCGGCCTCGTTAATGCTCTTCACAAATGTCAACGCATAAATCTTCGTTACTCTAATGAAATTCACAAACTTTGCCACGTTGTCGTCGCCACTTTGATGCTGAGACGCCCCATACGTCCAATGTTATTCAACCTGCTGTTGCTAAGTTACCAGAACATCAGCAATAGCCATAGAGTGAAAGCGCTGACACTAGTGGCTTTCTCATGCAGACACAGCGTATGGATCTGTGTGATGATGCTGATGTGTGAGCTGGAAACTTAATGGTCTGAGGTTTAAACCCTGATGAAGGGTTGCTGAGTTCAGTCAATAATCTATAAGTCAGTGCAGAAGAGTATTGCACTTGCTTTGGTTGAAACATGTCTAACATTGAAACATTGCTTTATTCATTCTAATTGATATGTGTCCCTAGGTGTTTTTATTTAACTAAAATGAAAAATGTGGCCCTCACACAAAAATCAGTCATAAGGGTAAATTTTTGGAAATTGAGATTTATGCATCATCTGAAAGCTGAATAAATAAGCTTTCCACTGATGTATGGTTTGTTAGGAAAATATTTGGCTGAGATACAACCATTTGAAAATTTGGAATCAGAGGGTGCAAAAAAATCAAAATACTGAGAAAATCACCTTTAAAGTTGTCCAAATGAAGTTCTTAGCATTGCATATTACTAATCAAAAAATATATTAGGGTTAGGGTTACAAAATATCTCCATGGAACATGATCTTTACGTAATATCCTAATGATTTTTTGCAAAATCTATCATTTTGACCCATACAATGTATTTTTGGCTATTGCTACAAATATACCCATGCTACGTATGACTGGTTTTGTGGTCCAAGGTCACAAATATTAAATTGCTTAAATCAATATTTAATTCACTGAACTACCAACTAATATGCATTACATACTTATTTCAAATATTAAACATTTTGGGATCAAATATTTGGTAAAAATAACTATATTATGACTGAACACTCAAAAAAATATTTAGGTCTACATTTAAGATTTATGCATTTGAACTGCATACAAAGTCTATTTGGATTACACTGTTTAAACAACAAACTAATACAAACTAAAAAACCAACCTAATGCGATGCAATGTAATTTCAGCGTTTAAAAAAAATCAGGCCATATTTACTAACTATTTGCATCTATTTGATTTTATTTAAATAATCATATTTTTAAAATGCATTTATTTAAATAGCTTAGAATTAGCATGAATGTGTTCATTGTGAATATGCAATATATTGCAATATGATGAATTTTAAATCACAGTAGATGCTATAAAAAATGAAAATCATAATATTAAAAACTATGTGTAGGTATATATATGAAGAGTTAATTTGCAAAAACAGTTTCTAACAATTTTCAAAAATCATGTTTTGTTTTGTTTTTAATTGTGCATTTCAGTTAATCCCAACTGCTGCAGTTGGGTTAAATAAAAATAACTAAAATAATACAGCTAACTAACACAATAAAAACATGATAACATAATAAAATATATATATATTTTTTTTTTTGCATATACTGTAATTATTTAAAAAAATCATCATACTGCAATATGAAATGCTGGTCATAATGCAAATGATACATGGCTTACTCACCATAGTAATATAAAATTAATATTTGTTGCACCTAAGTTGAGCAGTTCTGATTTCAGCTTCAGTCTCTATTGTCTGAAGCACATGTGATTGCTTTAGAAAAAAAAAGTTTTTTTCTTAACCATTTTTTTCTTCAGCAAGTCTGATGAAAGAGAGAGAAACAAAGAGAGTCAATTCAGTTTGATATGTGCAGACATTTTTAAAAAAATACTGTGATTTCTTATTCAGCCAGTGACAGGACTATGACAAACACACAAGAACATCTCCAGCTTCACTTTGTCACAGAGACACATCATGGCTCTGTTACAAACCCTTGTGAGCTGCCTACATAGACAGCATTTAAGGCATCATAAGAGGAAATACTCAAAAACATGCTGCCTTCTGAGATCACTCCTTTTAAGGTTCATGCATGCTCGCAGAGAAAGCAATCTCGGCATGCACTGAATTTTAAAAAGCTATAGATAATTATAATAATTAATGGTATTGTGCTAACATCAGTTTTACTGGAAGTGTCTGAAGGATCATGTGACAATGAAGACTGTAATGTAAGTAATGATGCTGAAAATTCAGCTTTGCACCACAGGAATAAATTACATTTTGTAACATTTCCACATAGAAAGCACTTATTTTAAATTGCAATATTATTTCACAATATTACTGATTTTACTGTATTTTTAATCAAATAAATGCAGCCTTGGTAAGCAGTTTGATTTATATTCCTGCTATATTGTTCAAACAACACTGAGCCAAAAACCTGCTTCGCATAAATGCACATAATATGCATGTTCTCACTGGTTTTAGATGTCACACAGCACTTTCATGTTTCACCTGGTTAGATGCGAGTCTTTTCTCTCATGCATACTAACCGCTGCCCACTGCACATGCATCCTCGCCCCTAATTGTCCATTAGCTGTCGGTGCATGCATGACGAGGCTCACACGCCTGCTGTGCTTGAACCCACAGGATCTTCAGCTCAAATTCACACGCTTGCCATGTGAAGCAACATGCTGTTCTGCTTTTAACTATTTACAAACCAAAAGCTTCAGTAACAAGTACAATAAATGCTTTTGAATGCAAATGTGACCCTGGACCACAAAACCAGTCATAAGTGTCAATTTTTCAAAACTGAGCTTTATACATCATCTGAAAGCTGAATAAATAAGCTTTCCATTGATGTATGGTTTGTTAGGACAGAACAATATTTGGCCGAGACACAACTACTTCAGTATATGGAATCTGAGGGTGCAGAAACATCAAAATATTGAAAAAAATCGCCTTTAAAGTTGTCCAAATTAAGTTCTTTGCAATGTATATTACTAATCAAAAATTAAGTTTTGATATATTTACAGTAGGAAATTTACAAAATATCTTCATGGAACATGATCTTTACTTAATTTCCTAATAATTTTTGGCATAAAAGAAAAATCTATAATTTTGACCCATACAATGAATTTTTGGCTATTGCTACAAATATACCCCAGCGACTTAAGACTGGTTTTATGGTCCAGGGTCACAAATGTGAAGCCAGGATTAATTATTTAAAGGAGCAGTTCACACAAAAAAGATGATGTGCTAAAAATGTACTCACCCTCAGGCCATCCGAGATGTAGATCAGTTAGTTTCTTCATCAGATTTGGAGAAATGTAGCAGTAGTGATGCACACTTGTTCACCAATGAATGTGAATGGGTGCCGTCAGAATGAGAGTCTAAACAGCTGATGAAAACAATGTAATTCACACCACTCCAGTTCATCCATTGACACCTTGAGAAGAGAAAAGCTGTTTGTTTGTTTGTAAGAAACAAATTGATCATTAAGACGTTTTAACTTGCTCAATCTGTGCATATTTCTCTCCTGGTTCAGATTAGCTGGAGGAGGTGTTATTATGGAATATGGACTCACATTTTACCATATATATAATGTGTATGCATTCAAAGTGCAGCTTTTAATTAGTTCTTGGTTTTCGTGGATCCAAAATTGAGCTCTTCCATATGTCTTGTACCATCTTCCTATGTCAACAGGGAAAAAATGTCATCACAGTAAAGTAAAACTGCACTTGTCAAGCCGTTTTATGAGGTCTGTTTGGTTTCTGGATCTCGTGGGACATCTGCTCCTGTGAGACTTTCACCGTCTCTCTGTGTTTCACACAGCTGTTCTGTCAAATAAAGCTGTAGGGAAACTAGCAGAGCTCATAAACACACACATCTGACACATTTTACATCTTAACCCTTTATAATTTGGCATATTATCAGCATAGCTCAAGAAACTAATTCCAGACAGTCTGTTTAGCCAGAGTCTGTGAAGCTGAACCTGCAAACAAATGCAACTTTTGACGAGTCACAGATGCAGTCAACGATCTGAAACTTCAGTTCAGTTGAATTTAATTCAAAACTCATTTACTTCAGATCTAATATTTAACTAGAAGGAGTTTTTGCTCTCTTTCTCTATGGAAACACTCTCCGGTGTGATATAATCTATTAAAGCTTCAGGGAGTCTAATTTCCAAAACATTTGTCATTGAGCCTGCCTTCATTTGCATATTTCATAATTAGTGATAAAGCTCTGCATCTCATTTGGGAAAATAAGATGCTGCTGGCATCCTGCATTTGGTCGTACGGGGAAAAGGTTGATTTGATAAGCACAAACAAAGACGAATGAAGTACAGTACCCCAAATCCACTCCTAATGTGCATATTCATCTTCTGAAATGATATAATGTGATACCTTCTCAATCATGACTGATAAAACCCTTCAGGTGCAGATAGAGATCACGCCCATCTGAAGGGCTGATGCAAAGGGCAGTCGCGACCTCTAGTGGACGCTCGTGATATTACAACACAAAGACGTCATCTTTCTGATCAGTCGTCATTATACAGATCAGTGGGTTGGATATTTAAGTAATTAATTTGTGGGGAGAATTAAACATATATACAAATAGATTTTCTCCGAATGTGTGACTTTCTGTTCATTAGCAGCTATGGGTAAATAACTAGAAGAATAAACAAGTACAGGTTAAATAACCATAAGTGAATGACACTGGAAGTCACATTCAAATTAGAATCAGAATCAGAATGTGCTTTATTGCCATGTATGTTTACACATACTAGGAATTTGTTGTAGTGACAGAAGCTCCACAGTGCAATAGAATGACAGTGACAGGACCAGACACGAAAAAGACATAATAAAAAGAACAATATACAATTATACAAGACATACAATGTGCAAAAATAGCAAATAACTTTACAATATACAAAATACAAAATAAACAATTAACTATGTACATAAGGTGCAATTAGAAGGGTAAGTAAGTATGTGTGTTAAATAAATAACTGGATAAGTGAATGTATAATAGCGTAGTGTGTTCCGCGTTTATTGTGAAGTGTTCATGAGATGGATTGCTTGAGGGAAGAAACTGTTCCTGTGCCTGGCTGTTCTGGTGCTCAGTGCTCTGTAGCGTCGACCGGACGGCAACAGTTCAAAGAGGGAATGTGCTGGATGTGAGGGGTCCAGAGTGATTTTGCCAGCCTTTTTGCTCACTCTGGATAAGTACAGTTCTTGGAGAGTAGGAAGGGTTGTACCAATAATTCGCTCAGCAGTCCGGACTGTCCGATGCAGTCTTCTGAGGTCAGATTTGGTAGCTGAGCTGAACCAGACAGTTATTGAGGTGCAGAGGACGGATTCGATGATGGCAGTGTAAAACTGTTTCAGTAGTTCCTGAGGCAGGTTGAACTTCCTTAGTTGGCGAAGGAAGAACAGCCTCTGCTGGGCCTTTTTGACAATTGCGTCAATGTGGATGTCCCACTTCAGGTCCTGAGAGATGGTGTTGCCAAGGAATCTGAATGTCTCCACTGTCATTACAGTGCTGATCATGATGGTGAGAGGGGGGAGTGCAGGGGGGTTCTTCCTGAAGTCTACTGTCATCTCTACTGTTTTGAGCGTGTTAAGCTCCAGGTTGTTATGGCTGCACCAGACAGCCAGCTCTTTAACCTCTTGTCTGTAGGCAGACTCGTCACCATCCTGAATGAGGCCGATGATTGTAGTGTCATCCGCAAACTTCAGGAGCTTGACAGAGAGGTCTTTGGAGGTGCAGTCGTTGGTGTAGAGGGAGAAGAGCAGTGGGGAGAGGACACAACCCTGAGGAGCGCCAGTGCTGATTGTGCGAGTGCTGGATGAGTATTTTCCCAGCTTTACTAGTTGCTGCCTCTCTGTCAAGAAGCTGGTGATCCACTGACAGATGGAGGTAGGCACGGAGAGCTGAGTTAATTTTTGCAGGAGTAGGTTTGGGATGATAGTGTTGAAGGCCGAACTGAAGTCCACAAACAGAATCCTCACATAAGTCCCTGATTTATCCAGATGTTGCAGGATGAAGTGCAGTCCCATGTTTACTGCATCATCCACGGACCTGTTTGCTCGGTAAGCAAACTGCAGGGGGTCCAGTAAGGGTCCGGTGATGTCCTTCAGATAAGCCAGAACCAGTTTTTCAAACGACTTCATGACGACAGACGTTAGCGCCACAGGTCTGTAGTCGTTAAGTCCTGTTATCTTGGGTTTCTTTGGAACGGGGATGATGGTGGAGCGTTTGAAGCAGGAAGGGACTTCACACAACTCCAGAGACCTGTTGAAGATCTGTGAGAAGATGGGGGCCAGCTGGTCAGCACAGGTTTTCAGACAGGTTGGTGTCACACCGTCTGGGCCTGGTGCCTTTCTTCTTTTGTTCTTTCTGAAGACCTGGCGCACGTCATCTTCCCTGATCTGAAGTGCAGGAGTGGGGGAGATGAGGGTTGTTGGAGGTGTCAATGGTAATTACAAATGGTAACGCCCGCTCTTACCATAATAATAAAGTGAATATGTTTTTTTGTGCATTTTGAAAAAAGAAACACTGATAAAGCTACATTTTATTACAACTGCTGTAGAATATCATATAGGAAATAGCGAATTATTAGTAGAGGAGTGAAAGCATTATTAAACGGACAGCGCATTTAATATAATTTGCATTCAATAACTCCAATTAAAGATACACTAAAAGTATAGTAACCATGTTTTTGGCGTAGCCTATTGATTACCATTTGTATAACTACAATTTTTTTTCAGAAAATACTATGGTTGAACTGTTTAATACTCGCAAAGATATCAGTATAATAATAACAATAATAATAACTAAAAAGTTAGTCAAGACAAACTTTGACGTTGGCTTGAGAAAGCTAAAACAGGAAGTTAGAAAAAGTTTTAAAAGCTAGATGTTTGAAGGCTTTCAGTTTGAAGTAGTGTGACGTTTAAAGTAGTTTTAAAGATAGCTAGCAAGCTAGATAGATAGATGTGTTGTTAACATGTTACTAGCGTGATTAAAATGTTACTGACATGTTGCTAACATGTTGCTAGCATGTTGCCAGTATGTTTCTAGCATGATTAACATGCCGTTAACATGTTTGAAAATGATTAGCAAGTTACTAACATGTTGCTAGCATGTTTATAACATGATTAACAAGTTGCTAACATGTTTCTAGCATGATTAACATGTTGTTAGCATGTTTCTAACACGTTACTAGCATGTTGTTAGGACATTTTAGCATGATTGGCATGTTGTTAGCATGTGTTTACCATGATTAGCATGTTGCTAACATGTTATTAACCTGATTAAGTTAGAATGCTGCTACCATGTTTCTAGCATGATTAACATGTTAGCATGTTTTTAACATGATTAGCAGGTTACTAGAATGGTGTTAGTATGTTTATAACATGATTAATTTGTTAGCATGTTTCTAGCATGATTAACATGTTGCTAGCATGTTTCTAGCATGAATAGCATGTCACTAGCATGCTGTTACCATGTTTTAGCATTAGCATGTTGATAACATGTTTCTAGCATGATTAACAAGTTACCATCCTGTTGCTAGCATGTTTCTAACATTATTAGCCAGTTATCAATATGTTAACATGTTTTAGTGTGATTAGCATGTTGTTGTTGTTTCCAGCATGATTAACAAGTTACTAGCATGTTTCTAACATGACATGTCGCTAGTATGTTGTTAACATGTTTTAGTGTTTTAGCATGTTGTTAGCATGATTAAGTTACTAGCATGTTTCTAACATGATTAACATGTTGTTAACATGTTTTACTGTGATTAGCATGTTGTTAGCATGTTTCTAACATAATTAACATGTCGCTAGGATGTTGTTAACATGTTTTACTGTGATTAACATGTTACTTGCATGTTTCTAACCTGATTAACATGTTGCTAGTATGTTGTTAACGTTTTAGTGTTTTAACATGTTGTTAGCATGATTATTAAGTTACTAGCATGTTTCTAACATGATTAACATGTTGTTAACATGTTTTACTGTGATTAGCATGTTGTTAGCATGTTTCTAACATAATTAACATGTCGCTAGGATGTTGTTAACATGTTTTAGTGCGATTAACATGTTGGTAGCATGTATCTAGCATGCTACTAACAAGTTAGTAGCATGTTTCTAACATGATTAACATGTCGCTAGGATGTTGTTAACATGTTTTTGTGTGATTGACATGTTGTTAGCATGTTTTTAACATAATTAACATGTCGCTAAGATGTTGTTAACATGTTTTAGTGTGATTAACAAGTTACTAGCATGTTTCTAACATGATTAACATGCCACTAGCATGTTGTTAACATGTTTTAGTGCGATTAACAAGTTAGTAGCATGTTTCTAACATGATTAGCAATGTACTAGCATGATTTTAGTTGCTTGGCTTGGCTAGTAATAGATAGATGTCTATTTAAAGAATATCCTGGCTCATATTTTTGATCTTTTAACAAAAGTGAATGGAAGTATTCTGAAGCCATGAAGCCTAAAATAATAATAATAATACACATCAATACATAAATTAAATAGAACCAGGTCATTTAGACTACATATTTTTATTTTTGGGTGAAATACTGCTTTATAAAAGTGCTGGTTACTTATGTATATAGATTGAGTTACTAAACAGGGACAGTGACTAGCTTGGCAGTGATTGCTCCTGTTCTGGGCGGTTACAGCTGTTGTCGTGTAACAGTAACTAGTTACTGCAGTGCTGTACATGTTTCTGCTCTGAGAAACTCAGCCAGAAACAGCAGAGAGCTGAGACCATTTAATGATGCATCAACACACTCACAGACAGACAGGAGAGAGAGAGAGAGAGAGAGAGAGAGACTTTCACTTTGTCAAAGTGCTTCTCAGGAGACAGACTCTGTGAGCAAAACCTGAAAAAGATACAAGTAGGTGCAGAAAAACATGACTGTGAAAGGATAAAGGACACCGGGGCTAGTTGTCACAAAGAGAGTCAAAAGTTAAGTTACACAGTTTCTTGTTTTCTTGAGCAGTAGTTTTCAGGTCAACAACTGTGGAAATGTTCAATAGCATTTATGCAGTCAAAGAAAGTGATTTTGTAAATAAACCCACCAGAATAACAATCGCCTTTGAGCTTTTGCTCACAAAACAGAGCAGCATTTACTGACCAACTGAAATGAAAACCATGAAAAAATTAACTTTATATACACACATATCACTTTCGCTCTATAAAAACCTTTCACAGCTCACAGTGGAAAACAAGGAGAGTGTTTGTATGGAGGACAGAGAGTTTGGCTGTGCGTTTAAAGCGTCTTTGAAGCAGACTGAGCATCTCAGGAGACTGATTTCACACTGAAACGCACTGAAGTTCTTCAGAACTGACTGATATCAGGCTGCTTTCTGGGACTGGATTACAACAGAGTCAAAACCCAAATCAGACTGATTTCAGTCCTCACACTTATTAAAGAGTGAAACTACGGAACTAAACTGGCAAGTTTATATCCAGCTAATGCATTTTATGTCTTTGAAATATCTTGTCTTTGATCAGATATAACCAGAACAGGCCTGTGTGAAATAATGGTAAACAAACCTATACATTTATGTACACAGACATACGCAGAAATAATGAATTGCATATGGATGTTTCTTCAGTTAGGAACTTAAATGAAGAACTTACGATTTAAAATACCTGAAAGACACTTGAAATGTTGAAAAGCGAATCAATGAAATGTCAGGGCATAAATATTTGATCGCCATAAAAATAGTATAATGTGCTGACGTGAATCTTTGATATTGTGTGTTTGTTTTATCATTTTTAATTCAAAATTTGTTAAGCTATCAGTTAGCTACCACTGAACTTATATATGAATAAAAAGATATATATATATATATATATATACACACACATATACATATATATATATATATATTCGTGTTTATTGTAAAAACTAAAAAAAGAAAGAGGAGAAAGAAAGAAAAGTTTGGGTAATAACAAAAAAATAATTAATTGTTTAAAAAAATACAAAAAAAAAAAAAAATCAACCTATAAAGGACCAAAGAAAAAAAAAACTAAATATTTAAAATTAAAAAAAATATATATATATATATATATATATATATATATAAATTTTACATAAATTTAAATTTTAAAAACAAAACAAAAAAATTAAAATTACTTAGAAGTGATAATGAAAACAATTTAAAAGAATGAATTACAAATGAATTTTCAATATTTTAAAAAAAAAAAGGCTAATTTAACCCCAGCACTCTTACAAATCATCTAGAAAGTAACCTACACTTAGAATAATTAGTTTCTATTTCATTTATTCATTCATTCATATAATTATTTATTACTTCATGACCATCATATTGGACAAAAATAAAAGTTTCCTTAATTCCTTTTCTAATCGAAGAATTACTTTTTCTTAACATTATAATGCAGTTTTTACTCCTTTAAAAAACCTGACTGCATGAAACTCACATCCACAAACAAAGATTGTCAGAAATATAAAAGAGTGAAACTTATCTGTAAGAAATGCATTTCAGTATTGAATACCAGTTCACGTTCCCCCTTAAAAAAACTTAGAAAAGGTACAACGACTGTGTAAATAAATACTCACCATTATCTCCTGAACATATTCAGCCCTTCAGATGTTGGAAATTAAAACTTAGTGCATCACAAACCTGTTTTAAAATTACCATTTACCAAAGCTCAGTGCAGATTGATGAAAAGAGAAAGAATCTTGCACTGTTTCAAGGAGATAGCCTACACACTAACAGAAAATCCCTCCTCAGATGAATGTCCCAACTTTTCAAACACCTCCAGATTTCCAAACCTGAACAAAATAAGTTAATTTTCACAAACGTCGCCCTCTGCTGGAGAAAGAGCAGTACTTCAGTCCACAGAGACGATAAACAAAACACCTGTTCATTGACAAATCCATCAAAACACAGATCAGTCCCTGCTATTTTACCAAAAATGTCTTTAAGGCTTTGAAATGTGCATAAGGAGAATCACAAGGACAAAAAGCAGCAAAAACATTTGCTCCTCAGAATAAATTGTCTAACAAATGGACAGAAGTACAAAATATAGTCAAGTATAAATATAAAAAGTTACTCAAGTAATTTTTAAATTATTGCATGAGAAGAAAGAGACTGAAATGTCAGACAAGGGAAACTAGCACAACTTTGTAGGAAATCATTTCAGAGGTCAAAATGTGTTATACAAATATTTGATGGCAGATTATCAAAACACCCATAAAAACCTGTAAAGACACTGTTGCATTCAAATCCAATGCATATCACAAAAGTCCAAATAAATGAAACCACTGCAGAAATGGGAAACTTTTTATTCATGTTTTTCACAAATCCAAATGTTCAGACCATCTTTTTCCAACATAAAAACTTTACAGCAAATGTTCTGCAGGGCAAAGTGTTCAACAAACAAAACCGCTGAGCAAATAAAAAGCTAATGTTGGGGCAAGTGTTGGGGTTGTCTGAAAGCGCACAGTAGGTCCTCGTGTTTCAGGTGGACAGTGGTTCATACTTGTAAACGTATGGAATGTATTTATTTACTGTACAGACACGCAGGGACAAACCCTGCAGTAGAAACTACATGATCTGTGCTGGGGAAATAACCCTAGTCAAACGATTTATTTTATAGAGAAAACAAACACTAAAAAATATCTATACAAAAAAAACCTTTCGGAATAATATATTTGCGCTTTTAACTTCCCTTTTAAAAACTCAACGTCTCTAAAAAAGCAAGTTAAAATAGTAACTTAAATGATTCAGTTTTTACACTCTTCCTCTCTCAGTATTTTCTTGTATCAGTCGCAAATAAAGACGATGAGGAAGTTTTGTAAATGCTGCATTATCATCTATGAAAAAAAACGTAAATAACACAGTATGTTCATGACCCTATGAGTGAATCTCATGAAAACACGTCCAGGTCACATTTCACCGTAAAAATCAAAAGAAAAAATTTGAAAGAATATTTTGCATAAACAAAAGCCTATTTTAAGAATCATCAATTTTTTTGCATTAAAAATAAGCACATTTTTGCACCAAATGTTTATTACTTTAATGCTAAGTAAATGAGTAATAATTCAAATCACCAAAATGTTTTACTTTTTTGTTATTCATATTCATTGATTCTGATTCCATTTTATTTTTGACTTTTATATAGAAAATAATATTTTGAGATTTAATATTTAATAATATTTTTCATTCAAATAATAGATATAATAATAATAATAATATACGTTTTAGAATTTAATATGATAATAATAGATATTTTAGAATTTTCTTCGCATTATTATACAGTGGGAAACGAGTTTATTTTCTTTTCATTACAATGTTTTAAGTGGTGTTTCACTGCATTATAATGAATCACAGCATCATAGTGGAAGGAATGTTTTAAAACAAGTTTTTTTTACTGATTTAAAATGCTAAGAAAATAAATAAAATAAACGTTTAATTTAAATAATGTTTTTCTTAGCATTATAATGCAGTTTTTTTAATAATGTATTATCTGCATGGAAAAAAAAAAAACGTGTAATTTTTTATTTTTTATTTAAAGAATTTAAGAATCTAATTAACCTAAATAATTTTTATTTGAAAAAACCTTTTTAATGCAAAAAAAAAAAACATTTTTCTCACTGCATTATAATGCAATTATGCATTATTTAAATAAATGTTATATTGTTTTTTATTTAAATAAATGTTATATTGTTTTTTTATTTAAATAATACATCATTTTGCAGCAAACGTGCTTAATTGTTAAGAAATTATTTAGATAAATGCTATATAATTTGTTATTTAAATACATAATTTTACAGCAAAAAATGCTTAATTGTCATGAAAAAAATATTTTCTCACTGCATTATAATGCAATTATGCATTAAATAAAAGTTCATATTTTTCTAACATTTAAATAATATATAATCATGCAGCAAAAATGTGCTTAATTGTCATGAAAAAAAAATGTTTTAAAATATTTTGCCACTGCATTATAATGCAATTATGCATTAAATAAATTTTATATTTTTTTATTTAAATAATACATAATTCTGTAGCAAAAATGTGATTAGTTGTCATGACAAAAAAATGTTTTAAAATATTTTCTCACTGCATTATAATGCAATTATGCATTAGTTAAATAAACGTTTCATATTTTTCAAAATTTAAATAATACGTAATTATGCAGCAAAAATGTGCTTAATTGTCATGAAAAATTAAATAAATATAATTTATTTCTTTTGATTTTGGGGTGAAATGACCCGGCCTGACCTGGTGTTCATGAGCTTCACCCTCGTACGCTCGGCCCCGGTTTAAGCGTGGAAACCAGCATTGCTGGGAGTTAAGGACTCACTCCAGTAACTCTGGCACGATGCAGCAGATCCGAGTGGGAAGTAACAGCGTGTGGCACTGCCTCTGGAAAGACAAGAGCCTAAACGAGTGAACAACATCTGTGCTTTTCAGGCACAAACACACACACATTCACACATGCAGCTCTGGGCCACGGATGAGACGCGTGTTGTGTTGGCAGACAAATCATAAGCGAAGCCATGCAACGGTGGCAATGTAACAATCTGAAAAAAAAGGAAATAAAAATAAAAACAGCTTTTATACTGCCGTCCCATTTCAGTCCAACTCCCAACACCCAGAATCCCACGCATGCAAGACCAGTTACATATAAACACACAACAGCAATAAAAATCAGCCTCGATGATGTCGCTCGATGCGACCGAGGCTATAAAAATAGAATAAGTGTTTCATTCATTTACTGTGTTTCAAACGTCTTTACATATATTTGTTTTTTAAAAAATTGTGCCCGTCATGCTAAACCTTGCTATAGCACTTTAATATACCTCTCAATTTTACAAGCTCAATAAAGTCTGTGAGCTCTTAAAAGTTTTAATAGTTTTCTTCTCGTGCGATTGTAGTACTAAAAGTAGCACTAAAAGTGTCATTAGAACAAAACCCTGTGGCTACACACTAAAACTCCTGACAGAAACGCTCAGCAGATCACATCTTGTGTGTTAATCTAGGACCGCTGCCAATTAGTGTCATTCAGTCATTTACATGCTGGTCTGGATTGCTTTTCTGCTATTTAAACGCTCATGGTTCAATCTCACGGAAACATGCCACACTTCACCTAAAATAAATAAGAAAAAGAACTAACTTTCTTCCTTTTTCTTAACGATTTTATTTATTTTGCATTAGGACATTATTTTCATGAAAATCAAATTCTTATTACCATGATGCATGAGGATTTTTTTTTAGTAATTCTCATTACTTTAATACAGTAAAGATGGCAATGCAATAATTAATTCCTCACTAATTAAATGTATAGATTTAATTTAATAAATTAAATGTACAAAAGCTAATTTAATAAATTAAATGCATTTAATTTAATAAATTAAAATACTTTTTAAATTAAAATAACATCACTATATTTTGCCATTGTGTAAATGAGAATTTGTATTGTATGTCATGAAAATAATGTTATAAAAATCTTAAACGCCCTAAAAAAAAGTTTCAATAATTTTTACAGCGTTATAAAAAAAAATTTTTTTTATATATTTATATATATATAGTATTGTAATGCACAGAAAATAAGGTATTATGTAAATAAAACCTAAATATTTTAAATATTTTTTATCAATATAATACAGTAAAAAAAAAAAATCTTGTTTTATTTTTTTCACTGCATTATAATTGCACTATATTATTTAAATGAAAATCAGCATTCACAAAAAAATCATGTTTTAAAATGTTTTTCTCTGTATTGTATATGTATTGTTTAAATAAGAAATCTCAATATTTGAATTATTTTTCTTAGCATTATAATGCAATAAAAAATGAAAAAAAAAAAAATTTAAATGAAAACAAATTAAACATTTTATTTAAATAATACAACTTCCTTCGCATTGCATTTGCATTATATTGAAAACTTGTTTTGTGTTTTATGAAGATAATGTTACAAAAATCTTAAAGGTCCTAGAAAATATAAAAAAAAAAATTCATAGCATTATTAAAAAAAAAAAGAAGAAGAAGAAGCTGATCTTGTTTTATTATTTTCACTGCATTATAATTGTTAAAAGTTTTTTTAAATACATATTTTTCTTTGCATTGTAATGTAGTGATTGTTTTTTACATTTTTTCTCTGTATTGTAATGCAAAGAAAATAATGTATTTAAATAGAAAATCTGAATATTTGTAATAATTTTCTTAGCATTATAATGCAGTAAAAAATGAAATATTTCATGATTTAAACGAAAAAAAAAAAAAAAAGAGAGTTCAAAATGTTTAATTTAAATAATACAACTTACTTTGCATTGGGATACTGTAAACTTGTTTTGTGTTTTATCAAAATATTGTCACCAAAATCTTCAAGGTTCTAAAAATGTGTTTCAAGTACAATTTCTTATTTAATTTCAGGTTGAAATGTGACCTGCACAGGTTTTGTGAGATTAAACCACCAGCCAATGCAACTCTCAGATACGTGAGCTTGGGTAGTTTTGGCCAACTCTCATTCCCACATCATTTGAGAGTCAATAATAATAATAATAATAATAAGAATGAAAATAATAATTCTAATAATAATTCTAATAATAATAATAATAATAATAATCATACAAAATAAAAATAAACACCACCCATAATAGTTAGAGATATTAAAGTGTAAAACTAACTGTTAAAATGAAATAGAAATATAGCTTCAAAGAAGTCTCTGGACATGTTTGTCGGTCCCGTCAGTCGTCTCTTCTCTTCTCCCCTCTGTTGTCTGAGGGCTGGTAGGGGTTTGAAGAGCGTTTGTGTGTTTTCACAGAGCAGGTAGTGTGTGAGTGTGTTACCGTTACAGAACCGTTCGTGAGTTGCTCAAGAACAGAAAGGAGTCTTAAAGATCTTTGGGCCTGATGGGAGGAGATTCCTTCAGCTCTCGGGCCTACAGGGCGAGGGCGGAGGCAGTGCCGGGACTGGTCGGGGTCGTGCTGGGGGAAGGAGTGTGTTTCGGAGGAGCCAGATCCAGGAGGGCACGAACCGTCCCGGCCACCTGAGGCAAACCTCTCTCTTCCAGGATGTGCAGAGGGAGACACAGCTGGCTCTGCGGCCGTAAACACACACACAGAGCAGGGGCGAACAAAATAAGGACGAAAAGGGTGTGTCAATGGAGAAACAAAATTATAAAAACAACATAACTTAAATGAAATGATTAAAAGAAACAGTTCACCCAAAAATGATCATTTCAGGCCATATGTAGGTGAATTTGTTTCAGATTTGGAGAAATGTAGCATTGCATCACTTGCTCACTAATGGATGTGAACGGGTGCCGTCAAAATGAGAGTCCAAACAGCTGATAAAAACATCACAACAATCCACAAGTAATCCACACCACTCCAGTCCATTAATTACCATCTTGTGAAGCCATAAGATGTGTGTTTGTAAGAAAGAAATCCATCATTAAGATGTTTTTAACTTAAAACCATCACTTCTGGCTAAAATATGAGTTTATAATAATATATAAATCATAATAGCGCTATAATCCTGTTCTCTACTCTTACTTTTCTTTTAAAAAATTTAGGAGTACGGTAATCAATAATCAAAAAATATCTAATCAAAAATTAGCCTTTCCCATTACAAGGTGAAATTTGACTCCTTAAAGTGAAGTACAAGTGGAATTTTGTTTTTACCTTTGTAATGGCATTTTTTTTTAACTTTATTAAATATATTTTTTATGTCAAATTAATATATTATATTATATGTATGTATATGTATATATATGTATATATTTTGAGTTTATATTATATATATAGAGAGAGAGAGAGCTTTTAAATAAGCTTTTTATAAAAAAAGATTAAAGCAACAATAAGAATAAGTCACCAGTCAAATGAAATCAGCATTAACAAAATTACTACAAAGGTGGCACAGAAAAACACAAAAGTGGCTTGTAGGTGTGTTATTTATAAATATTATATTATATATATTATATTTATTAATATATATAAATATTAAACGATTTAAATAACTGAAAAGATACTTTAAAAATGAAACTAAAACTGCCACTGGGTTGCGGCAAGTCACTGATGTAATTACTGAATCATTCATTCATTTGATTTGTTCAAACGGCTGATTCATTCAGGAATAAAGCAAGGCTTTATGAATGGGAAACTGAATCATTGACTCACTAGATTTGTTTAAAAAACACACGCTCATTCATAAAGGAAACACCGCTGTGTTTGAATGGAGATGTGCGGCGGCTCAGTGACTTGTTTCAGATTATTTTTGATGACGAAATAGAGCAAAATCAGTATGCGTTTCATATAAACGCAGCTTTTGGCTTCTCAAGACGTTAACTGATGGACTGGAGTGGTGTTTATCACTTGTGGATAATTGTGATGTCTTTATCAGCTGTTTGGACTCTCATTTTGACAGCACCCATTCACTTCCATTGGTGAGCAAGTGATGCAATGCTGCATTTCTCCAAATCGGTTGAAGAAACAAACTCATCTACATCTTAGTTGACCTGAGCGTGAGAGTATTTTCAGCAAATGTTTATTTTTAGGTGAACTATAAAATGGAAGAACTTAAAGCAGATAATGTGCAACTAAGGAAGGACTTCAATAAAGATGAAACTAAAATCGTGACATTTGGAAACTGTAAAGAAAGATGGAAGAGAAAAGGAGAGATGGAAAAATCATTCAAAACCTGTCTGTCACAAACTAGAAACTCAACGTCAACTAGTCTGGCACTGTGAGTGAACTAAAGTATTAGTAGTTGCTATTATTGCACATGCTTTGGGTTAGTGATCTGAACAAACCCTAAACCTACAGATCAAAACAGGGCATGTAAATCATCCTGTACTGTTGAGATGCCATCTATCAATCTATCAATCAGCTAAACTAGTGATAAAACACACGTCTACAGCCGATACATGAGTTTGGATTTTATTGTAGAAAAGCAGAGGAGGACAACAGTCAGACTGTAGGAAAATCAGGCAATATGGCACACAAATCTGACAGACACAAACGCTCACGCGCTCTCCGTGACCGGTGTTGTGTTTCCTATGTGTGTTTGGAATATATTACACTGGATATTGATTAACAACAGGCATGTTCTGGTTGACAAGGGCTGTTATTTCAGCGAGTAAATGTGTTCTGGCGCGCAACTGACAACATGCTTTACAACTGCAGGGTTGAGAGTGGTTTGCTAACTATTTAAAGGGTTAGTTCAGCCAAAAATTACATTTCTGATGTTATTTACACACCCCAAGTCATTTAAAACAAGCACGCTTTAATTTTTGCACAAAAGAAGAGCTTAAAGTCGTTGCTGCTTTTTCCACATAATGGGCCTTAATTAATGAAATCTTTTATGTATTTTGTGTGTAAATTATGCGTAAAGCCATTATGATGTTTTCAGATTCATAAACGTTTGTATTTGCATTAAAAAACTTTAACAATTATTTTTATTTTTTAATCAAACTAATAATACTGCATTTTGATAACACTACTTACCATAATAACATTTAATATTGCAATTAGAAATAATAAAAACATTAATGTTGTACAGTATTTGTATAACAATTATTTAAAAAAAAATAATAATAAAAAAAAATCAATAAAGAATTAAAAAAGAAATGTAATTAGTTTTAACTAATCAATCATTTAAATGTAAAAAATTTCTTTGATTTAAAAAAAAAAAAAAAAAGATTGTGTCTTGTAGTAAATCTTAATGCTTAAATTTAAGATTTTTTTAATTAATTTCTTTTGAATTTATGCAATATGCTAGAGCCAAACCAGACAAGATAGTCAGCATTCCTGTACACATAATTCACGCAATTGTAATTTGTGGGCGGGATTATGCCAATTATGAATGACTGCACATGTAACCCACATACAAATGATTGGAATTCATTAACATGCATATGTAAATCTGAGGTTTATTAAATATTTTTCAGACAAATTACTTCAAATGTACTCCTATTTTCATGTAAAATGAGTACAGGCTCCTAACAGTAGTTTATATGACTTGTGCACTATTACACCAGCATTCTGAAGCCATTTGATAATTCTATGCAAAGATGCGCATGTCATACGGCACATCCGTGCCTGTTCACTTTAATTATATGGAAAAGAGCAGCTTGAACAATACACCAAAATTTCTCCTTTTGCGTTTCATGGATGAAAGCAACTCCAATACAGTTTTGAAATAACATGAGGGTTGTAAATGTTATTTTTGGATGAACTACTGTGTTCAACTGTGAGGTGGAAGACACTGACATACACACAGTAAGGCACAAAGGGATAAAACAGGGGGAGTTTGTGGTTTGGCATCCTCCGCTCTGTCTCATTTCCTTCTTTCAAGAACGTCAGGGAGAGTTCACAAACTCAAAGCCTCACAAAGTACTCATACACTTCAGCAGACTTTGGGAAAATGTGCAGCAGTACTAATGCACAATAAAGGGCTCGTTCGCGGAGCAGGCAGCTTGTTCTGTCGTCTTGTTTAAGGCTAAATGGGCGAACCCACCCATCTTTGTGCTTTATGATGGAGCTTTGATTTTTGCTATGGAAATGTGCTCTCTACACACACAGCAACACACGTATAAACACTCTTGAATGACTATTCGCTAAGCTCCGCCTTAGAATGTCACAGACCAATCCTAAATTAGCAACTTTATTGCTGTTTATCAACCATCAAATGACACTTTTGTATTTTCCGAATGTAATTATGTATAGTAGAGATATTTTTTAAAGAAATTACTGGTTTTATTCAGCAAGGACACATTCAATTGATCACAAATGACAGTAAAATTCTATTTTAAATAAATGCTTTTTTAAACTTTCTACTCATCAGAGAAACCTAAAAAAATAAAATGTATCATGGTTTCCTTAAAAATATTGGGCAGCACATCTGTTTTCAACATTGATAATAATCGGAAATGTTTCTTGAACAGCAAATCAGCATATCAGAATGATTTCTGAAGTACCATGTGACACTGGAGTAATGATGCTAAAAACTCAAGATTTGATCTCAAAAATAAATTACATTTTACAAAATATTCAAATAGAAATCAGCTATTTTAAATCGTAATATTATTTCACAGTTTTACTCCTTTTACTGTATTTTTGATCAAATAAATGCAGCCTTGGTGAGCAGGAAAGACTAAAATATTAAGTTAAATCTGTCTTAAAATAAACAGTAGTGTAATTTAATTTTCTTTAAAGAAATGGCACATTCTCTCATGTCCATGTCTATTCAATCAATTTGTACCATTTTATGAGCACACTTTACTCAAAATTGCATGAATGCATTTTATAAAGCTCGTCTAAGCAAGCAACATTACGCGAAGGGGGCGGAGCTTAGCAAAGTATCACTAAAAAAAACACTATAAATGTAACATCTGTGCGCATAAACACCGCCTATTGTGTAATTCTGCTCAAACACACAAACAATTGGCTATTTTAGTGCAGTGATCAATATGGAAGTGTGATTTAAAGGCTTGGCACCAGGTGGCAGTAGAGAGCACATAGCAGCGACATGATTGACAGGTAGAAAAGGGCAAATCCAGCCAGCTGGGTAGAAGGGGCGGAGTGAAGGGGAGGCGGTGCCAGGGAGAGCAAGGCCTCGACCAGCCTGAACACACAAACCACCTCCCCTTTCAGCACGTCACCCGCCGAACACAAACTATCCTGCCAGCAGGGGCCAAGATGAACATGAGTGTTCAAATAAAACACAACAAGGGGTAGATGGGAAGTGAGATGGTTTAAATGGAAAGGAAATGGAGGGAGAGAGAGAAAGAGTTAGTAGTATTAAACTTGAAGGCACTAGAGGAAACAGCAAGAGATGTTAGGTTTGAAGCAAACATTAAAACAGAGAAGATTTCTTAACTTGTGTTTAAGACAGAGGAAATTGACTGAATTGCAGGAGACCAAATATACCTGAGGGACTCCAATTCTGCGGCACGCCTCTAGGAAGTTCTCCACATTTCGTCGACACTTGGCCATTGTCAGTTTGGGCTGGAAAGAAAGAAAACATGACAATGATGCAATCCTTTGCACACACACACATAAACTTAGAAATGCCGTAAAACCCCAAAAGGTCACCCACCACTGCCGGTGAGGGTACATGGATGCTCGGTATGGATCGGGGACGCACGTGGTTGGCCAGATGGCACAACACGACCCCGTCAGTCAAAGCTGCCCCAAGATCACTGGGTAAAGACACCTTGAGTCGACACTCGATATTCTAGAGGAATGCAAAATAAGACTTAAAAAAGATTTTAAAAAAAAATTGCAGGACATAATTATTTGTATAAAAAGTCAAACTGAAATAAATATAAATGAAAACTAATATTTAAAAAATAAATAATAAAATAAAAAGATAGTGGAGGGTTCTAAAGGAGTTTGACGCACTCGTCTCAGCTGCTCTATCAGGACGGCCTCCTCCCCCGTTGGGGCGGGGCTCTGTGTGGGAGTGGCTTCCGCTGGCTCCGCCTTCTGTGGGCTTGATTCCCCTGCAAAACAGTCACACATGCCATTAGGAGCATGTCACCATGTAATCACATGAACAGATAGCAGGAGCAATGATTGACATGTTTGTAATAGAGCACAACAATGACCGCCCACTTTTCAGTGTTATTTTAGTATTATTTATATACTATTATAGTATTTATTAATATTTGGAATCAGCTTTTATTTTAAAATCTTGTCTTTTAATTTTAATTTATGTGCTTTTTTATTATTTTTTATAATTCATATTTATTTCAGTTTGTTTTAGTAATTTCAGTACTTTTAACTTTATTAAAAATTTTAATTTAAATATTAAATTTATTTCTAATATTTATATTTCTGTTTTATTTCAATGAATGAAGTTTTAGTAAACAATAACAACACTGCCACCTGTAGTATTTTTCACATTTTCTCCATAAGGATTTTTATATTTTGTTTTTCAATTTTAATTTGTGCTTTTTTATTTTTTTTTACAAATTTTTTAAATACTTGTTTAGTTTTAATTTATATTTATTTCAGTTTGTTTTAGTAATTTTAGTACTTTTAATTTTATTTTAAGTCATCCAAGTCTAAGTTTTTCCCATCTAATATTTATATTTCTGTTTTATTTCAATGAATAAAGTTATAGTTAACAATAACAACACTGCCAACTGTAGTTTTTTTTTTTTTTTTTAAATTCTTCAAATTCAAGAAATTACAACACTTCAACAAGCTCCAACATGAATCACATCAAAGCATGAGATTCAAAGCAAAGTGTATGAAAATAAATGCAAATAAAGGAGGCAACAGTACAACACTGTGTACTTCAATTCATTCTTGAGGGTTAAGAAACAATTAGACAAAATGATCAAACATTAAAATGCAAAACTACTGACTACATGATTACAAAATATTTAAATATACACACTGACATTGATCTGTGCATGCTGTATTTTTGGAGTAGGCAGTCTAATAATAAAACTTTTTTGATTTCTACTGTAATTTTATATGTATTACAATCCACAAACACTGTACTAGTGCATAGTGCAAACCTTTTTTCTTGTCCTCTCGTTGACTAAGGCGAAACAGGTAACTCTCAGGTCGCTGGCTGGGGCCACGGGATGGAGACGAGGCAGCGGGGCTGGGGTACGTGGGAGATTGAAGGGCTGCAGGACAAGTAAAAATCACAATGGGATGTGAGGCAAAGAATTTAATAGAAAAGCAGCATGAAAAAGTCTGATTTAAACAACATACCGGTGGGTGACAGCGAGGCATAATCTTCACCTTGCTACCGAAAGAAAGAGAAAAAAAAATGAAAAGGTCAAATCAGTGGAAATAACAAATAATGAGCAGTATATCTGTGGAATGCATTTAAAGTAAACTCTAGGCATGAATCTAACAACAAATGTCCCTCACAGATATTTCTTGGCAGATTCGCCCTCACTTTTACACATTTTTGATGTGAGAACTTACAAACCCTAAACAAACATGCACATGCATCAGCTGAAATCTTACACCACGTCCAAAACAGACATGATATGTGAGTTTTCCAGCATAATTTCCTCAAAGAAATGGAAATGTGCCACAAAGTCACAAAACTGCAATCAATCACAACACAATTTTATGTTTATTACAGAGAAACACTGTATTAAAACAATTTGTAAAAATGACAAAAACACAAACCAAGTGTGTTAATGAAATTCTTTGTGCATTGAATTTTTGAAAGTAAAATCATCCACATTAAGCTTATTTGAATCTATAGAAATAAAGTGACGGAGGCAGATCATCTCCAGGCTCTTGCGGTTCAGTACCTGCGGCGTACACGAGGCGGCGACGGATAAAGTGGGAGACACACACCCATCCAGCGGTACAGCAGAAAGAGACTAGCCAGCCAGAGCAATGCAGAGAGGGTAACAAAAACGAGGGGAAATAAAGGAACGAAATTGGGAAATAAATAGAGGGTATGAGAAAGCGTAAGGCACGGTTTTGGAATAGTCGAAGAATAAAAAAAATTCTTAGTTTATTACGCACAATACTGCAGGAAACACATCATGAAGAGATAATATTACAGCAGTAATGCATTAAATCATGTTTAATTTATTCTAAAATTCCTAAATGCTTTATTTTAGGGGCCATAATCACCTTTAAAAATAAAAACAAAATAAATTAAAATATTATTATTATTATTATTATTATTATTAATTCTATTACTACTACTACTACAATTTTTATAAAAAAACATCAATAATAAGATTATTTGCATTTGAAGGCAGAGTATCTCCCTGCTTCAAACAAATAAATAATAATAATAATTCTTATTATTATTACTGAGAAGTTTAACCATTTTTGAGAGTAAAGTCATAAAGAAAAATCTATAATAAGCTTAAAAAATAAAATACATTAATAAAAAAAAAAGTAATAAATAAAAAATATTATTTTAAATGTACAAGTTTTTAAATACTTTTTGAGGGCAAAATAGCTAAAAAAAAAAAAAAAAAAAATCCATAAACACCCCATTTCCACCTACAGATAAAATGGTGGCAGATCATCTTCAAGCTCAAAATAAAATAAAATAAAATAAAATAAATAAAACTAAATAAATAAATTAAATTAAATTAAATTAAATTAAAAAAAAATTTAAATAATAAAAAATATTATTTTAAAATGTACAAGTTTTAAAATAATTTTTAAAGGTAAAATAATTTTAAAAAAAAAAATGATAAAAAAATCCCTAATAATCTACATAAACAATTGGAGGCAGATCGTCTCCAGGCTCAAAATAAAATAAAATAAAATAAAATATTACTTTTTAAATGTAAAGTTTTAAAATTATTTTTGAAGGTAAAATAACTTAAAATATAATGATAAAAAAACCCTAATAAGTCTATTTCCATCTACAGAAAATAACTGGAGGCAGAAAATAAAAATAAAATAAAATATTTTCAATTTACAAAATTTAAAACAATTTTTGAGGGTAAAAATCACTTAAAAAATAATGATAATCTGTGAGCAGTGTTGCACCATGCAAAAGTTTAATGTAGAAGTTTTGGGGTTTATTCATATCTCTAATGCTAATTATTAGCAATACTAATTGTGAAACACCATTAATCAATATGTCTCTATTTAGACAGCTGGCTAAACATGTCTGTGCATCTTTCACCTGTTTGTGAGGATCTGGCCTCTTCTTTATAGTGTTGGTATCTGTGTCTATCTCAAATATCAGTAGGGGCTCAATCTCACTCTGACACACAACCAACATGACAGGAAGAAAGAGAAAGACAGGAAGAGAGAGAGGACAAAGAGGGAAGCAAAAAGAAGCAGGGCAGGCGTGTTAAAGATGTTTGTTGGGAAAAGCAGATCTAATATTAAAGGTGCACTCAGTAAGTCTTCAATCATAAGTAGACGGTAATAACCATCAATTACAAGATAAGGCTGGTCATATAATAAAACAGCCTTTTCTACTTGCACAAGCCACTAGAGTCTTGTGAGTGGAGTCAAAAGAACATTTAAATGATTTATAAGCAAACATTTTAATTACTGAGAGCAACTTTAAAGCATGTTAGCAGTTCAAACAGATCAGAAAAGCAGTTTCGAATAGAAATGACCTTAAATCATGTTAACACATTATGCAAAGTCATTAGAATTAATAGTGTAATCGGTTAAGGCAAGTGAACACACAAGAGAAATGAGATGGAGCAGAGGATGACACATGATCTGAGCTGATTGGCTCTTACCATGAAGAGGGCGGAGTCATCGGTGTGAGTGGACCGTCTGGAGGGGTACAGACTCTGGGATGGGACAGTACGCATATGACTACAGCGCCACACACTCACATTCACACACAGCAGGATGAAATGATGGATAGGGAGGAAGCGATTGTGCAAATCTAAAGGAGAGACTCACCTCACTGTCTGTCGGACTGAGCTTCGTAGGGCTCTGAGACGACTTATGCTGAAAATACAAAGACAGAAAATCAATTTCCAATCTCTAGAAACATTACCGGGCACATCTGAAGAGTTTTTAAATCAGGATTTGGATGATAAACAAATTACACCTTCAACGTTTTCTGCTGTAATTTAAATTACACCAAACAGGATTAAATTTAATAGCCTAAAACAAGATTTAAAGGCATAGTGCACCCAAAAATGATTCTGTCATCATTTACTCACCCTCAAGTTTTTTCATGCCTATATGGGTTTCTTTACTCTGTTGAACACAAAAGAAGATATTCTGAATAATGTTGGTAACCAAACAGTTGACGGTAGCCATTGACTTCCATAGTAATTTTTTCTATACTATAGAAGTCAGTGGGTACCGTCATCTGTTTGGTTACCAATATTCCATAAAATAACTTATTTTGTGCTCAACAAAACAAAGAAACTCATACAGGCTTGAAACAACTTGAGACTGAGTAAACGGTAACAGATTTAATTTTTGGGTGAACAATCCCTTTAATACCTTTACACAGGGTACAGATACTGTCAAATAAAATTCCAGGACTTTCAAGGACTTTTCGATCTAAAGCAAAAGATTTGCGAACCCGCTCCGAAGTTCCAATCTAAATCAAATGATTCGCAATCCATTTTCTGAAGTCCCGATCTGAATAATGATTTGTGAACCATCATTTCAGATCAGGACTCAAAACACAAATAGAAAATCATTCAATTCACAGAATTATTCAGGATCCCACTCGGAAGTTCCGATCTGAATCAAATGATTCGCGATACACACTCTGAAGTCCCGATCTGAATCAAATGGCTTCCGATCTGCGCTCCTAGGTCCTGATCTAAAGCAAAAGATTCGCGAACCTGCTCCAAAGTTACGATCTAAATCAAAAGATTCACAATCCATGTGATCGTTTCGAGAATTGAATGTTTCGCCCTCCGTGCTCCGAGTCCTGATCTGGAATGATGGTTCACTAATCATTATTCAGATCGGGACTCGGAGAACAGAGGGCGAAACATTCAATTCGCGAAACGATTCAAGAACCCACTTAGAAGTTCCAATCTAAATTAAATGATTTACGAACATGCTCCGAAGCCCTGATATAAATCAGTTCGTGAACCAACATTTCAGATCAGGTCTCGGAGCATGAATTGCGAATCATTCAAATCGTTGAATGATTCGCGATACACACTCTAAATCAAATGATTCGCAATCCATGTTCCAATGTCCCGATCTGAATAATGATTTGCGAACCATCATTTCAGATCAGGACTCGCAGCACAGAGGATGAATCATTCAATTCACGAAATGATTCAAAATCCCACTTGGAAGTTACAATCTAAAATCAAACGATTTACGAACATGCTCCGAAGCCCTGATCTAAACCAAATGATTCACGTTACTCGACATGAAGGCCCTATCTGAATCAAATGACTTGCGATTCAAGATCCAATTGGATCGCTTCGAAACAGTGAATCATGTTGCGACGCAATGGTTCTTAAAATCATAGTGATGTGGAAATTGAAAAATTAATAGCTCTTTTATATATATATATAATTTTTTTTTTTTTTTTTTTTTTTCATTTTCTGATATGTCTTTAATTCAAACACTACTTAAGTACCTCTATAGGAATGTTGCCATTTTCAAGGGCTTTCCATGCCTTAAATGTCAAAAAGTCAAATTCAAGTGCTTCAAGCACTTTAAGCACCTTGTACCAACCCTGTTTACAGTGCTGTAGGGGTGATGCACTTCCTGTTGTTTTTTTAAGGTTTTTATTTGTCCTGAAAAAGCAGTGGCTAACAAGTGTCTAAACGGGACTACAAAGGTTGCTGGAAACATTAAATATCATCACACTGAACAGGTAAACTCATCTACTCACTAGTCTGCTTTTACAGACTTGTTGAGTTTCTAATCATGCTCTTGCAAACTATTCTAACAATAGAGTTTCTAAAAAGGGTTCTCGGATACTTAAGTAGGGTGAAGTCATGTGACTGTGGTAAAGTTTGTTTAAAACCTAAATTTAGCTTCTGACCTCTAAAGATTGTATTTAGACTTCAAAACTCATAAAGGTTGTGTTCATTTTTGAAGACTATCATGATGAACAAAACGCATATTTATAAACTTTTCTTGCTCACAGAGCATATTTTAGGCAACAGCTCAAAAGCCACTGGAAAAATCCTATTGGATTGTAGTCGATGGAACTAGGTTGATGCTAATTTCCAGGCTGACCTACAAAAATACGTCATCACTGCAGCACTATTTGGCTAATGCGTTTACAATAAATTGCGTGTGAGTACCTTGACGAAATTCATAACAGCGTCTCTTTGCACTGATCTTGTTTTCTGTCTCTCTTCCTCGTACCGCAGTGCTGCCAGCTGAGCTTCTCGTCTCACTCTCTCCACACCGCCACCGGAACCTGACGCCACTCCAGCGGACCGCTGACACACACAACCAGAGTTTAGCTTTTGTTTTCATTGACTGCATAATGAGATGTGAATGTACAGGGACTCTCACCTGATTATGAGCGTATGAAGATGTGACCGCCGTATCTGACCCACCCCTAGACAGACAACAACACAGATGACATTTTACTTCTCTGTTAGACTTCCTTAAGTCTAAGTCTTCTTTTTGATTATGTATATACACTGCTGCTCAAAAGTTTGGCATCAGTAAGATTTTGAATGGTTTTTAAAGATGTTTCTTACACTCATCAAGCATTTATTTGATCAAAAATACAGAAAAAACACTGTAATATTGTGAAATATTATTTAAATTTAAAAGAACTGTTATTTATGTGAATATATTTTAAAATGTAATTTATTTCTGTGATACAAAGCATCATTACTCCAGTCTTCAGTGTCACATGATCCTTCAGAAATCATTCTAATGTGTTGATTTATTATCAATGTAGCAAACAGTTGTGCTGCTTAATATTTTTTTGGAACCTGTGATACTTTTTTCAGAATTCTTTGAAAATTTGAAAAAAAAAAAAAAAAATTATATTTTGAATAAATGCTGTTCTTTTTAACTTGTTATTCAAAGAATCCTGAAAAAAAGAATCACGGGTTCCAAAAAAATATTTGGCAGCACAACTGTTTCCAACATTGATAATTCTAATAATAAATCAGCATATTTGAATGATTTCTGAAGGATCATGTGACCCTTAAGACTGGAGTAACAGCTGATGAAAATTTCGCTTTGCATCACAGAAATAAATTACACTTTAAATGTATATTAAAACAAAAAACATTATTTTATATTGTAATAACATTTTGCAATATTACTGTTTTTTTTTCTGTATTTTTGATCAAATAAATGCAGCCTTGATGAGCATAAGAGACTTCTTTAAAAACATTACAAGTCTTACAGATTGTTTATTTATTTAAATATTTGTATATTTATGTAATTATATTTTTATTTAACTAAATAAATATTTACATAAGAAATAAATGATCAACTCACATAATATAACATTATTTATCTATTTGTATATTTATGTATTTATATATAACTGTAAATATATTAAAATAAATATATTATTAAATAAATATATATATATATACCGGTTATGTAGGGAGTTTTGGCGTCTCTGATCATCAGTTCTAAAGTCTCTGGATGGGCTGGTCTTCACAGGTGAGCCCTAGAAACATAGCAAATCTATTATTAGCTCTATGTTAACAACAAGTGTTTACTAGAACGGATGTAACTAGCCGTTAAAGTGGTAAAGTGCACCTCTCTGGTGATCCGTCTTTCAATGTAGGCCATAAACTGTGAGCTGAGGCTGACACGCTCCGCCCCTCTACGGCTCCGCCCATCCTCATCATCATCATCCCCCGTACAGCTGTCAATGAAGTCTATCTGTTCAAGCTCTGTTTCCACTACAGGAGGAGACAATAAAATGCTTAAAAATGAAAACTTTTCGTGGCTTATTACTACAGTCTGAGCTATAGTGCTTCACAAGGCTCTCACTTGTGCCGTTGGTCACGTGGGAACCCGTCCGATGATCCTCACGTTCTCTGTCTCGATCTCGTCTCTGTCTTTGCTCTTTGGTGATTTCCGCCACTCTCAAAGGCAAGTCTGACAACTCGTCTGAAGGCTGGGGAAAAAGGAGGAACAGAACAATAAAATGAGCAATACATAAAGGAGAATAAGACTCTTGACTGAGTGATCTGGAAAGAACTTGCCTCATTTCCTGACCATCTCTTGTCTCCGCTGTCTACACTGTTAAAGCCAGAGTCTAGAGCTCCGTACGGCCGGCCGGAATACAAATCCTCCGCACTGAGAGACAAACAGACCAGAGAGAACAACTGGGGTTCATTTGAGTTTTCATGGCAACCAAACACATAGAAACAGTCTGCAAAAAATTCATTTCTAACACCCATATCAATTTTAAGATTTTTTGCAGTTTTTGTAGAGTGGTTTGCCTGTGCAAAACCCCCCACAATGCCAGGGAGTTTTTCTTTTAAAATGTATTTTATTTTAGTTTATCTGTAGACTTTTGGATTTTCTGGTCTGTAGATATGGCTTGGGGTCATCCTTCAATGCAAGTGTCCAGTATTTTTTTTTTACCAATTTTAATTTAATTTAATTTAATTTTTTATTAAATTTTATTTATTTATTTCATTTGATCAAAATGATGTATTATATATTCTATATTTTATTTTTATGTACATCATGTCTTTTTGATTTTTTGGTCTCTAGATATGGCTTGGGTCCCTCCTTCAGTGCAAGACTGTGGTATTTTCTCCCCTATTTTATTTTAGTTTAGTTTAATTGATATATAATTTTATTTTTTAATTTTGTTAAAATGTTTTAGCATTTTATATTCTATATTTTATATTTTGTTTTACTTTATGGCTTGGGTCCCTCCTTTAAAGCAAGTTTGCGGTATTCTCTCACCAATTTAATTTAATATTTAATTTAATTTAATTTAATTTAATTTAATTTAATTTAATTTAATTTAATTTAATGTTATTGTATTTTATTTTTAGATTCTATATTTTATATTTTGTTTTACTTTACCTCAAGTATTGAGGTAAAAATACAGAAGTATTTTAAATTAATTTAAATTTAATTTAATTTTTATTTCATTTATTTGTCTTAAAATGTTGTTGTATTTTGTATTCTATATTTTATTTTACTGTACATCAAGTCTTTTTTGAAAAAATTCAATTAAATTAAACAACTAAACTAAATTTTGCAATCTGCTATCTGCTAATTGCTACTGTATTTTTTTAAGATTCTATATTTTATATTTTGTTTTACTGAACCTCATGTCATTTTGATTTTTTAGTCTCTAGATATGACTTGGGTCCCTCCTTTAATGCAAGTCTGTTATTTTTTCACCTTTTATTTTATTATTTTATTTCATTTATTTTATTATTATTTCACTTAATTTTTTTTATTATTCTGAATTTAATTAACATTTAATTGTATTTTACATTCTATATTTTATATTTTATTCAACTTTATCGGAAGTCTACACATATGGCTTGGGTCTATTCTTCAATTTAATTGAATTTTTTATGTTTTTATATTTAATTTTATTAACCACCACAAAAAATAACCTGATTACTCAGAAAAGTAAAAGCAACCTCTCCTCAAACAGATGTTGTATTGCAATATGTACACACTGCTTGTACACAAGTTCTGTATATAAGCTTGTGTCAATTTTCTTGCGACGTTTGATCTCTACATCATCTCATCTACCATCATCCGGTTTTGCTGCAATCCTTCCTGTCTTCATACCTTCATTCCAATCAATCCAAGCTTTCATTCTGTCTATGTTTTTTCCTATCCCTCCCTTCTTATCTGCAGAATCGCCCTGCTCTGCGCGTCCTCCGAGAGACACGGCTGATAAACACCGGCTCAAATGAATCTGGGTGCGAGCAAAATACATTATGCTCACTGAAACGAAGCAAGCTCTTACCAGGATCCGAAGGGCAGTGGTCTTCTGTCGTAGTCTGGAAGGTCTGATGCTGCTTTGCACGCCTCCATGTTCAGATATTTAAATATATGGATCTTTCCCTTTATACAGATCTGAAGAAAGATGGAAAAACACATAAATAAACATTGTCCTGAGGATGTGCAACCTCCGAACTTTTAATCAGGCATTGAAATGGCATTCCAAGATCTTTTTACTTTCATAAAGTAACCTATTTCTTTGATGTTACCTGTGCAGGTGGGCTCTGGAGAGGATTGTTGTCGAGAATGATGCTCTGGAGGTGTCTGAGATTGCGATAGCATACCGGGATTGTCGTTACCTTGTTACAGGAAAAATCGAGCCGGACTAACGGCAGCTCGGCCAACTCTGCAAACCCACAAACACAGAAATGACACAACAGATCTACAAGAAAACATCACGCATTTCTTTCAGGTGCATGTGTGTGCGTTTCTGACCGGGAGGCAGGCGAACGAGGTGGTTTCTGCGGATGTTGAGGTCACGTAGAGCCTCCAGCTGACCGATCTGTGGAGGAAGCGTCTGGATCTCATTACAGCTGACGTCCTTGGAGAGAAAGAGGGAGAGAGAATTGATGAATAATGTGCATGAGTGAGAGGAAATGTGAAAATGAACTGTTCCACACACCAGTTCGGTGAGCTGTCTGAGTTTGCCCAGGTCCTCCGGCAGCGATACCAGCTTGTTATTGCAGGCGATCAGAACTTTGAGCGGCAGTCGGCACAGATAAGAGGGGAGAGTGGACAACTGGTTCCGACTGTGGAGAGAAAATGAAAACCAAGGGAATTAGAAACTGCAGGGTCCAAAGACTAGATTTAAGAATATGTGAGCGGTACTTTTGCTTGAATAATTGATAATAAAGGTGGTTGCAAAGGAGATTAAGAAGTTACTAAAGAGTTCTAAATGGTTTTACATTGCTAACAGTGTTGTTATTGTTAACTATAACTATTAAAACTTTACATTTTATATTGTATTAATATTTTAATTTTATATTTTCATTTTATTTAATTATTTTATTGTTTTATATTTACTCATTTCTATTTTTTCTTATTTTATATTTAATATTTTTATTTTATTATTTTTTTTTTACATTATTTTATATTTTTTATTTTATTTTATGCTTACTACTATTTTATATTTTATATTTTTTTATTTAATTTTACTTTTTTTATTTTACATTTAATATTTTATTTCGTTTACTATTTTTTATTTAATATTTTTTATTTTATTTTGTTTACTACTATTTTATTGTAATATTTAATATTTTTATTTAATTTCACTTTAATTGTTTATTTTATATCTAATATTTATTTTATTTTATTTTACTATTTTTATTTTATTTTGTTTAATGTTTTATTTTATATTGTTTATTTTTTTTTATATTTACTATATTTGTTTACTATTATTGTTTTATTTTATATTTAATATTTTCTATTTTATTTTATGTTTACTATTTTTTATTTTTATTTAATATTTTTTATTTTATGTTTCCTATTTTTTATTTTGTTTTATATTTACTATTTTTTCGTATTTAATTTTTAAAAAATTTATATTTACTATTTTTACATTTATATTGTCTAATGTTTTTTATTTTATATTTAGGATTTTTTTATTTTGTTTACTATTTTTGTTTTACTTTATATTTAATATTTTTTATTTTATGTTTGCTTTTTTGTTGTTTTATATTTAATATTTTTTATTTTACATTTTATTTTTTATATTATTAGCTTCTGGTCTCTAGACATGGCCTTCAATGTAAGCCTGTGTGTTTTTCTCATTTTATGATCTTCCAAGCGAATTTCGTGAGTCAGATCACTTACAGTAATAACACGCCTCACACATGTCTAAAAAGCCAAACAATATGAGGTGTCATTATGTCTGAAACACAAACAAAGCATGACCTGCTGAATTGGGCTGGAGATTTAAACACCTAACCTTAAACATAAGCAACAGTACTAGTGATGCTAGCTTTGGTAAACATCACTAATTAACACTTGCCATGCACCAGCTGTGAGTAAAGAATGGTTTTGGTGAGTCATTGGAAACAAATAGACTCTTAATTGTATTTTTTAATCCAATATTTTGCATAAATATATTTGTGTGTTACATTACGAATGCCGTGTCTGTGATTTTGACCTGATGTTTAGGTAGGTGAGGGACTGTAGGTGGATCAGACTCTCTGGTAGTGAACGTAGGCAGTTCTGGTACAGGTTCAAATTCTCCAGCGACACAAACATGCACACCTCCACCGGCAGCTCCGTCAACCTGTTTCGTGATAGATCTGAGAGGACAGATAACGGAGAGAGAAAGAGACAATGAGAAACGCATGTCTGGCATCCAGGACTGCAGCACACCTGTCTTTGGTTTTGCTCTTGTAAAAGTGTGTTTGATGATCTCTTGGCCGTCCATTCCTGGACCAATGTGCTGGAAACACAGTCTCTGAAAACTTTATTCTACTTGCAGGTCAAGGAAACGATACAAAGACAACAGCATCAGCCAAAATGTTTATTATATACAGATATATTTTTATTACTTGCTATTGATCTGAACTGGCTGATACTGTAAGCAGGAAATATTTAAGGATCACTGCTGGAAGCTAAAATGGCAAATCACAACATCTGTGGCCTAAAGTATATCAGTTTATATAATAAGCATATTTCCACCTTTAGAGTTATACGTCATACAATGCATAAATAAAACAAAAATAATGAAGAACAGCGATCTAAAATATGTGATCTTTCAGAGCTGCTGATTATCATGAGCTCATCATCTGCTACAGATGGTTAAATGGAGGACTGATTCAAGACTGTATGGGAAAAAAGAAAGAAATTTCTATTGCACGCTTATTATCCAGGTCTGTCAAATCGTCAGCTGGCAGCCAGCAGGAACAAGTGATTGACCCATTTTGAGGGTTCACACAGTACTGTGTGTGCAGAATTCAAGTGTGCTTGTCTCATGTATGGTATGATTGCTTTCAATATAGTAAATGAAATCTCATACATGCATGATGATTACAGTTGTCAAATTTTAATTTGAAATACAAAATGCATGATCAAATGATAATGCAGAAAATTGCATGCACACACTCTCTTTAAATTCTAAACTTTGAATATAAAATGCATGCCCAAATTATACGAAAGCGTTAATTTATAAGGTTTATAAATTCTATAATTTATGATAGAAAAGAAACACGGAATCCAGTAAAAAAAAGTAGTTTACTGTATAATGCGGATTTTCATGGAATTTGACAAATTTTGGATGAATAAACCAAAATTACAAAGTGTGAATTAATGGTGCAAATGTGTCTGCAGTGTTTTCGGTACTACTACTAATAATAAGATTACTTATTTTTTATTTTTTTAAGGAAATATCACACAATTTTGTCTACCATGTTTTAATTTTAATTGTAAACCTCTGTCGTGCAGCACTTTGTTTGCCCAAAAAAAAAGGGGGTTGGTTAATTTTCATTTGATTAAACGATTAATTCAATTAATTACATTTGTTTTATGCCTTCATTTCATAACCAGAAAAATTTAAATACACATCACAGAATTTTTGAAAAAAAAAAAAAATTAAAAATTAAAATAAATACATAAATACAATAAAATGGGGGCCCTATTATTGTAAAATGATAATACTAATAATACTACTACTAACAATAATAATAATAATTATAACTAATAAATATCCAATTAGTAAAATTGTTAAAAAAGTAGTAATTAAGTTGTGTTTAAACACAGAATTTGGTGAACAAAAAAATGGAATGTGGGGGGAGGGACAAACAAAACAGTACATTTCATAGGGCCCCAAAAATGTAATTTTTGTTAAACTTGTACAATTTTCATGATTTTAATTAATAACATGCTTTTTGATTAATAAAATTTAAATAGTAATAATAGTAATAAATAGTAATAAATTTATATATTTATATATTTACTTATATACATTTATATTTATATTATATATATATATATATATATATATATATATATACACACACACACAGTTTTTTTTTTTTATTTAACTAAAATTTAACCATTAAAAATAAGTCTAGTAAAACAGAAAAAAAAAAAAAAATTAATTTGGGAAAAAATTACATGAGAGACCAAAAGATTTCATAGTGCCCTAAAACTGATATGCTTTTGTTAATGCAACCACAATGCAAACATCTGAACTGCATCTTTTATTTTTTCCCAAATTCCATTATTTTCCGTTTTAATTTTTCTGGACTCCTTTTAAATGTTTAAAAAAAAAAATTTATTAATCAAACAGCATGTCTAATTAATAAAATCATGAAACCTAAACAATTTAACACCAGTTTATTAAAAGTTTAAAAAAAATGACATGTTTAGAGCCCTATGAAATGTTTCATTGTTACCAAATTCTGTGTTCTAGCATTATTTGAATGCATAAAAACAAGTTTCATTTATTCTTGCAATAGTCTTGTGAAATATTAGTTTTTCTCAGAAATTATGTTTTATGTTTATTGCATTTTTCTGGTTATCAAATGAAAGCATAAAGCATTAATTTCATTATCTTTTACAAATATTAGTCCATATCACGATTTGATTTAAGTGTAATGACCTACTTTTGATTAATTCATCCACATTCCATGACATTCCGCATTAAACTGTAAATTCCGTTTTTATGACCGGATTCCGCAATTCCGTATCGTGGAAATCATAGAGCCCTAAGCACTATTGGCGCTTATACACAGTGTTTGGCTGCTGCTTGTGGTACTCACTTCTCACTTACTCCAGACCATTTTCAATCCCACAATGCACCAAGCTAAATTCATAATCTCAAATGAGCTTGTTTAACCGATTAGTACATGTTTAAGGGTAAACAAAATGCCTCCTGTTTCAAGATTTAGGATCTTTTTCAGAACTAATCCAAAAATCTTGCTTTGATTGCATCAGAAATTCAAGTGTCTTTCACATATTTGCATGCACACACACACACTCTCAGACTTCAAACCCAGAGGACAAACACTCACACACACTTTGGAGCAGGACCCCATGACCACCAAAAATAGCTGGCGGACTAGGAGCGAGATAAGTGTCCATTTTTCTGTTCTGGCTTACATGAAAGAGGCCAGTATATCCTCAGTGCTGCTCAAACACTCACTTCCTCATCAGACCAGATTCTGGGGCTAATAATAGCAAAGCATGGAGAGACGTCAGACAATCGTCACGCAGGAGATGATGAAGATCTTACAGACATTTCAAACAACACAAGGCAGCTGTGATGGTGCGTGGTTTGCATTACACCTCACAAAGTTACGGGACAGGCCTGTTCTTACCTGATGAAGAGACAAAGTTCGTTTCATGACCAACCTGATCTTAAAATTCAACACCGGTTTAGACGTTACTCTAATCTAGGGTTGGTTTAGTCTTTTTGTGGAAAAACAGAATGCATTTAATACTAGCAAATTCTGCTTTCATTTACATTAGGAATTAGGGTTGGGCGACAGAAGGTAAATTTTTACAACATACTAATGCATATTAATAAGATAAAACAAGATTAATTATCATGTATATCACTACATATTTACATTTTCTGAATATACTAATAGCAAAAACGACAATATAAAAATTAAAAAAAAAAAATTTAAAACTTGATTACATTTAAAAATATTTTGCTGGTACATTTACATTTTCTGAATATACTAATAGCAAAAATGGCAATATAAAAACAAAAAATATTTTGCATGCTTTTCCTGAATACATTTAAAAATATTTTGTCTGTATTTTCTAAATTTTTTTTTTAATTTTTAAAAAGTTTTTTTTTGGCATTTCATGAATATTAACATATTCTGTATATACTAATAGCAAAAACAATAATATAATGAAAACAAAAACACTGGGTTTTTTTTTTTTACTTTAAAAAACACATTTTCCTGAACACATTTAAAACTATTTTGTCAGTATTTTCTGAATTAATTTACGTTCAAAAAGATTTACAATTTTTAAAAAGTTTTTTTTTTTTGTATTTCATGAATACATTAACATATTCTGTACTAATAGCAAAAACAATAATATAACAACAAAAACATTGGGATTTTTTTTACTTTAAAAAATATTTTGTCTGTATTTTCTAAATAAATTTACATTCATAAAGATTTAGAATTTTTTAAAAGTTACGTTTTTTTGTATTCTATGACTACATTAACATATTCTGAATATACTAATAGCAAAAACAATAATAAAAACAAAAACATATATATTTTTTTTTGCTTAAAATATTTTTGTCTGCTTTTCCTGAACACATTTTAAAATATTTTGTCTGTATTTTCTGAATTAAATTACGTTCAAAAAGATTTCGAATTTTTAAAAAGTTCTTTTTTAGGTATTTTATGAATATATTAACATATTCTGTATATACTAATAGCAAAAACAATAATATAATAAAAACAAAAACATGTCTTTTTTTGGGGATTTTAAAAATATTTTGTCAGCTTTTCCTGAGTAAATGTAACATATTTTGTACGTATTTTCTGAATACATTTACATTTTCTAAATTTATACTAATAACAAAAAACACTGAATACATGCATTTTATTTTTTAGTAGATTCTGTTTGTATTTTCTGAATAGACTATTTACTGAATATACTAAACTGGAAAATTCAAAAAATATTGATATGCTCAATTTTGGTCAATTTTGAGTTTTTTTTTTTTTTTTACATCACCCAGCCCAAAGAAACACACAAAGGTTTTTTAAAACCCCTAGATCTGTGTTTTGCTACACAAAATCAGTGTAATCACAGCTTCATGGTCAGTATGTGAATCTGCAGCCTGTATGTGTTGTTTTGTGGAGGTGTGTGGATGTACTGATGACTTTCCAATCCACACTGGATCTATATTTGTAATGTGCAGCTGTGCAGAGATCCGGGATGGGGAAGACAGGAAGTGCTGCTGACTGTAACGTCTGCTTCCTACACGGACTGCTACCTAAAACCAGCACACAAACACGGTTCAGATCCACTACGGAGAACTCAAAACACACACTCTTTTATAAAAGTAAAAAGTGAGCAGATGTTTCAGACGAGCACGAGTAAAATCTGAGGGAGAGTCCACATCATACTTCACAAATTCTAATTTGAATGAAGACAATGAAGCTTATTTTTAGGAGCAAGGAGTTTTGGGATTCACCCTCGGTTTTTGGACGCTCATGCGAACCTTACAAACAAACACTGTTATTGGAAACACCCACTAAACAAGCAAAATGGGATCAGATTACATCGGGCAGACAGGATCCAAAACACTCGTCCTTAACCGTCCCTGATCCCTGTTTACAAGCCATACTGTAATTCTCAAAACAACCAACATTATGCAACATCAGAGTTAAGCAAAGACTGAGTAATGTGCATCTACGCTTCTCGTTTTTCATTTATGTTTCCTTTCTGAGTGTCAAACACCGGACGGCATTTCAGTCTGACTCATGGCCTCTGTCAAATACAGACAGTAATATCCAGTTGACTTCACTTCCTCCATGCTTGTACACAACAGTCATCAGTTCTGGCCTCGAGGCGAGACAACGGCAGACAGACTCGCTGCAATAATCGTCAATCCTGCATCTCCCTCAAAGGATTCCTTCTAGATCAAATCTCTCTTTCATAAGTTTTTCCAATAAAACACACCAAGCTAACACACCAAATCCAAGCAATATAGTTCTAGTCTAAAATAAAAGAATCCTATTCATATTTATGAACTAAATAAAAAACATCAATATTTTCTTAGCTTTTTTGACTACTTTCAATATAGTCTGACATTTATCTATATTTTTTTCTAGTCAGAACAACCAATCTTTTTAACCAAACAGCTACTGATGCCAAGTTGATTCAAAGTAATAAATGCGTGAATTAAAATACAGTGAAAAACTTGTTTTAAATAATGTTTGCAAACTGCAAAAGAGTAATATTTATATATCACATTTTAATTAATTTTTTTATATATATAAAATATATTTTATTTTTTTTATTTTTGTGACCAAACAGCTACTGATGCCAAGTAGATTCCAAATGTTAAATGCAATACAATATTTATATATTATCACATTTTTATGAATATTTAGGTATTCTTCTCTGTATTTTATATATAAAAAACGTATTTTATATTTTCATCTTTTTGACTAAACATCCACTGTTGCCAAGTTGATTCAAAATGTTAAATGCAAGTATTACAATAGAGTGCAAAAGTTGTTAAAATAATTAAAGTTTGCATACTACAATACAGTGATATTTATATATTATTACATTTTAATAAATATTTATTTTTCTATATTTTTTTCTGTAGTTAATATATAAAATATATTTTATTTTTTCATCTTTGACTAAACAGTTACTGATGCCAAGTTGATTCAAAATGTTAAATGCAAGAATTAAAATACAGTGAAAAAATTTTTTAAAATAATGAAAGTATGTTTGCATACTGCAATTTATATATCATCACATTTTAATAAATATTTATTAATTTTTCCTATTTTTTTCTGTATATATATATATATATATATATATATATATATATATATGCACACATATACATATATACATATACATATATACATATATACATATATATATATATATATATATATAATTTTATTTTTTTTTTATTTATTTATTTTTCCCATCTTTTTGGATAAACAACTACTGTGGCCAAGTTAATTCAAAATGTTTAATGCAAGAATTAAAATACAGTGAAAAAATTTGTTGAAATAATTTAAGTAAGTTTGCATACTGAAGTACGGTAATATTTATATATTATCACATTTTAATAAATGTATTTATTTATTTTTACATTTTTCTGTATTTTATATATAAAATAAAAAAAAAATTTAATTTTATCATCTTTGACTAAACAGGTACTGATGCCAAGTTGATTCAAAATGTTAAATGCAAGAATTAAAATACAGTAAAAAAAAAATTGTTAAAATAAAGTATGTTTGCATACCGCGATACAGTGATATTTACATATTACATTTTAATAAATATTTATTTTTCTGTTTTTTCTGTATTTTATGAGAAATATTTTATTTTTCACCTTTTTGACTAAACAGCTACTAATGCCAAGTTAATTCAAAATGTTAAACGCAAGAATTAAAATACACTGAAAATGATAAAATAATTCATATATGTTTGCATACTGCAATATAGTAATATTTATATATTATCACTTTTTAATAAATATTTATTTATTCTATATTTTTTTTAGAAATGTAGTGAATTGTTGAAACCAGTTTTGAATCAGTTCATTAAACAATGAATCTATACTAAAATACATTAACAAGGCCACAATGTTTTACAACATAATTTCCACAAATTTCATGAATAAATGCATTAAAGAAGACCTGTATGTTTAACAATAAGTAGCCTAAAGATATTCAAGGAACAATCCTGATATTACGTCTAATACCATTTCCTGCTTTTGCAGTTGCACTTTTCTGTCATGGACTCATCATGCGACACAACAGACAACTGCAAACCGAAGACAAGCGCTTCTTTCTTTGTCCGTGTCTGTGATGTGTTTAGAGCAGAACACAGGAGACACGCCAGCGTATGTTTAAACGCTCATCATGTTGCAACCAAGAGCTCTTCTGCGGTGAACTTCACATGCCTGCATATAAGCCCAAGAACTTCTGTTCAAAACAAAGCATGGCGTGGGAAACTGGGTAATTGCAATGTCTCCAACATTTCCAATGCAAGTAAACTGACATGACCACAGTCCACAGCACTTTGTAGCGTTCCTCAAACCACTTGTGCGCAGCTGAAGTTTTAGAGAGTATCAGGCTACATACATTTCACACCAAAATCAAAGAAAAACTAAACTTATGACATTATTGGCATGGCAATATAGCACATTTTGTTCCCACACTGTCATTACAGTAACATACAAAAACAGTATTTAAGGTTTATATAGCACTGGTAAGTGACTTAAGTTTAATAAATTTAGTATGTTTTTTGGGGGGAAATATTGAGAATTACAGTGGAAAATTTGCATGCGATATTTGCAATATTTCTAAGGGTACCGATATATAAAATAAAATAAAAATATAAAAATAAAAATAAAACATGCTCTTTAAAGGTTTCTTGAAATTCACTCCTAAAAAGTTTATAAAATCTAATTAAACAAAAAAAAGCAACATTTACAAAGGGGTTTTAAAGTTAAAGTTAATCTAAATCTAAGTCATCTAAAACTAAGTAAATCTAAAACTAAACTAAATTTCAATTCATTAAATATTTTTTCATATGAGTTTATCAAAGACAAAATAAAAATAAATAACCAATAAATACCCAACAAAAGAAAATAAATAGATAATTAAATATCCAAAAAAATATATAATAAATAAAAATCCAATACATTAATAACCAACAAATAAATAACCAATCAGCAAATAAAATAACTAAATAAACATATTCTACAAGACGTCCACAAGACTAAATCAAATAAATAATAATAAAATAAAAATAAAAATAAAATAAAATAAAAATAGGCAATGCAAAATATAATTTGTTAAAAAAAAAAATTAAAAATGCAATAGGACCCAAAAATGTTCTTGAAAGGTTTCTTGAGATTCACTCTTAAAAATTTAATTAAACCTAATTAAACAAAAGAAAACCAAATAAAAACAACAACTAAGGTTAATCTAAATCTAAGTAACCTAAAACTAAGTACATTTAAAACTAAACTACATTTCAATTAATTTAATATCTTTTTATGAGTTTATCAAAAAAAAATTTAAAATAAATAACCAACATATAAATACCCATCAAAAGAAAATAAATAGGGAATAATTAAATATCCAAACAATAATATACACAAAAACAAATAAATAACCAACCACCAAATAAATAACTAAATAAACATATAGATTCTACAAGAGTGCCACAAGACTCAACTGACTGACAAGACAACAAAAGCAACTAGCACTAAATACAGCACACATTTCTAAATGAGAGTCTGAAGTTAATTAAACAGTCAGCGGGGACAACAAAACCATCTGCACTGCTGATGTCGTTGGATTGTCAGCGGTCCAAAAGGCCTTGTAATCGCTTTCAGAGGGAGGACACCTGTTCGGAGTCTTCTGAGCTGAGGGAAGACAGCGTTCCTTAGCAGGAGACCAGTACATTTGGCACAGTTCACAGGACAACACAGCCAAAGCAATCAGACGAGGAAATATCTGAGGTCAAATATCACGTCAAGTCAGCAGAGACTTACAAACACTCTCAACAATAGCTGCTTCACTATGAATTATTCAATACGAACAGCCAACAGATCATTTCGATGACGCATATTTTACATTACACCACAGGTGGAGCATTCAGATCTGCGACTCATTAAAATGACTTAGAAATGTTAGTACATTTGATAAAAAAGTAGGTTAAAATACTTCCTGAAAAACCAGTTGCAGCTTAGCTGTAAGTTATTTACCGTGTAACTCTGTTATGCCTCATTTGCACTGCAAAGGTGGCACAGAAGCGGCATTTAGGTGTCTTTACAGACTGTGTAAAGCTGCTCAGAAGTGGCATAAATGCATTTACACAGCATTTAAAACGGTATACTTTGATACTAGGGACTGAGGTGGGTTAGAGCTGGACACTGAATTTTAAGCAGGAACAGAGCAGCTTTAACTCTTGTTTTAGAGATACACTAGAAGTAATCTTATGCCAAATGTACACTTCAAAGGTGGCACAGAAGTGCTTCTGAAGTGGCATGTAGGTGTCTTTACACAGCCCATATAATGCTGCTCAGTGGTGGCATAAAAGCATTTACTCAGCAATGATAACCATAAACTTTGACAGGAGGGGCTGAGGTGGGTCAGAGCTAGTGTTGTCATAATACCAAAAATTTGACTTCGATACGATACCTGACTAAAATATCATGATACTACTACTGAACCGAAAAAAACATAGAACAACAGGAAAAGTAACTGAATAATAGATCCAAATGGAGATCATAGTTATTTTATCTATTAAAACAAAGCATTTCATCCCCCCTTTAAAAAAAAAAAATTAGATAATAATAATCACATGCCAGTGCCACTACACAGGATTATGGTGAACAACTACCGAGCCTACAGGAGCCTTTTTACACAAATTAAATAAAGAGGGCCCCCTAAGAAATCCGTTTTATTTTTTCCTGAATTCCATTTTAATTTTTCTAGACTATTTTAATGGCTCCATTAAAAAATATTTATTTATCAAAAAGCATGTCTAATTAATTGAAACTTATTGAATCTATTTAAAAAAAATCATTAAAGCAATTTATTAAAAGTTTAACAAAACTGACATGTTTTTAAGGCCCTAAGAAATACGTTTTACGATTTTTCTCAAATTCAATTTTGTTTGTGAATCTCTGTTTTCTATTAATTTTCTGGCTTTATTTTAATCGCTTCATTACATTTCAATAATCAAAAGCATGTCTAATGAATGAAAGGACAATTAGATGTGATAAAGAATTATTTTATTATAGGTTACTTATTTATTTATTTATTTTTTTTAGAAATACTGTGTTGTGTAATTATAATTTTCTGGTAAATAAATCCTGGTAAATATTTATTTCTGGTAAAAACCCTTTAAACATTGTTTTAATAATATTTTTTATTAGTCGTAGTAGTACTATCTTTACATTAAGTAATATATTAATATATTTCTGACTGTCAAGTTAAACCAAACTTTTATTTTGACTTTTTAAGTACTGGTATATCGTGCAACACTAGTCAGAGCTGGCATAATTTAGCCTGACTTTTAATGCAGCATTACATCTAAACTGTATTTTAAGCAGAGCAGCCTTAACACGCCTTTGTAAAGATACCTAAGTTACATTTTGTTGTTGTTTTAGAGATACACTACAAGTAATCGTATGCTAAATTAACATTGAAAAGGTGGCACAGACACGTTTCGGCAGTGGCATTCGGACATCTTTACACAGACTGTTTAAAGCTGCTCAGAGGTGGCATAAATGTTTTTACACAGCAATGATAAACATATACTCTAATATGAGGGGCTGAGTTGGGTCGGAGCTGGCATTATTAATTACATATTTACACTGCAAAGGTGGCACGGAAACACTTCTGAAGTGGCATTTAGATGTCTTTACACAGACCGTTTAATGCTGCTCAGAGGTGACAAAGGCATTTACACCACAATCACAACTGTAGACTTTAATAATAAGGGTTGAGGTAAGGGTTGAGGTCTAACTTTTAATAAAGCATTACACTGAATTTTAAGCAGGAACAGAGCAGGCTTAACTTATGTAACCTATATAAAGACATCTTAAGTTACATGTTTTGTTGTTGTTTTAGAGATGCACTAGAACTAACCTTAGAGGTGGCATAAATGCATTTACACCACAATCACAACTGTATATTTTAATACAAAGGGCTGAGGTGGGTTTAGAGCTGTCATATTTTGTCTGGCATTAATGCAGCATTACGTTTTTACACTGGATTTTGAGCAGGAATAGTTTGCCTGTGTAAAGACACTTTAAGTTGAGTGTTTTGTTGTTGTTTTAGAGGTACACTACAACTGATCTTTTGCCAAATTAACATTGCAAAGGCTGAACAGAAGCGCTTCTGAAGTGGCATTTAGGTGTCTTTACATAGACTGTTTAAAGCTGCTCAGAGGTGGCTTAAATGCATTTACACAGGAAACACACCCGTTTACCTTAATACTAAGGGTTGAGGCGGGTCAGTGCTGGCATAATTTAGTCAGCCTTTTAAGCGGCTTTGTATCTACACTAAATTTTTAGCAGGAACAGAGCAGCCTTAACTTACCTGTGGAAAGATGCCTTTACTAGAAAAAAGACCCAGTTAACTTATTATTTAAAATGAACAATTATGAGCAACTTATTTAGTTTTACTGTAATGTATTGCAAACATTTAGTTGTCCAGAAGAAAAAAAAGAATGAAACACATTATAATTTATCATTATAATTGGAATAAGAATCATCATTGCATTATTATACTGGTTAACAGTATTATACAATGAAGATTTAAGACGTCAGAATAGGTTTATATATACTAAATATCATTTAATGCATCCTGTAATGTCAGAAACATTGTTTGCTCAATCTCTGGCAATCGTAGCTGTCACTTTTTCTCATGAATTTAACAAGAACCCTTTACAGAAAACAAAAAAAATGCAAAATGTCATTATTGATAAACCTCTCCATCAGAATCAAGAGGCAACGTTAAACTGCTATTATCACCCGAAAATGACCTCGCTAAAAAAAGACCCATAAACTATCTGGCAGAAACAAAGCTATGGCACTCACAATCTGTCATTAGCAAACCATAACAAACTCACAGCAAAGCAATAGAACTATTTTTGGGGTTACAGCATTGAAAAACTTTCCTTTATTTTTTCCCCTTCATTCCTACAGTCTGGATTTTTGTGAACCGCCTTTGGATGAGACAAAATCAGAGATTTTTGCGTGGATCCCAGCATGCACTGCACAGACGATCAATATTGACACAGACACGAGACACCAAGTGTGCTCAAGATCAGAGCCGTAGTCCAAAGCTACGATGACCATTTCCTATTTTCAGACCGTGCAACACAATACGAGGCCGCTAACCGGGGTAACACTTATTAGACGTAGGCTTTGTTGAATATGAGCAGTGACACTGAAACTTGCTTTAAGAAACATAGCTTTATTGTGAGTTACGCACCCAAATATGTACACAATGCAATTAGCTTGTGTTATATAGCTGATATCTACAGTAAAGACAGATTCCTGTATCGATCTTCACATTGCAATGGTAATTTGAGGCATTGTGCAATATATACTTTATGCATTAGAATAAAATAAAACTAAATTAAATTCTAATTTTCGCAACTGAACAGACAACCACAATGCAGCTGTACACACAAACACGTCATTGTGCATTTTCATAACCGTTAAGAAGAGTAATGAACTTGTCTATCTGCATGCCGATCAATTAGGTAGTCATTTAGGGATTTTCTAGTCATGCAAACATTTAAAAGACACATCAGTCCACAAAAACCCTCAGACATATGTTTATATAGCCTGGACTGGTTTTACTGTACACAAGACTCATTTAAAGAGGTTTTGTGCAAGATAAATTAATGTATACATACACAGGGTTTCATACAGCTCTCATAGAACACACTGCTTTTCTAAATGTCATTCTTGTTAAATAAAAATCGCATGCCAGAACACGTCTAGAGACTCCTAAACCGTGACGCCTGCACCTGTATGTGTCAGATAAGCAAGCTACTAGTTTCGTTTGAGTACTGTAGGTCCGGTTTTGATGTACGGAAGAGCGCATTTAACTATTTTTTGAACATTGAGCAATACTGACAATATTATCCTTCTCAGTCACTATACACATAAATGTGCTTTAAAAAGCAATAGATTAATCAGGATAATTTGTGTCTTGGAGAGTCTGCAATCTGTTCATCTGCTGTAATAATAAAATACAGCACATATAAGCTAAATTAAATGTAGGATAGGAGTCCCTTGGACGAGGATGATTATATTTGGGGGGGGCCACAGCATCTAAAAGATCATCAACAACCTGTCAGTATTATCAAATGCTTTGACTGGATCTCACATGATTAAACAACTTCACAAGCTCAAACCACTGTCTACATAAATGTTAAACCTTTTAATATGATTGCATCCTTCAAAATAATGACCGAACCTCTTGACCGGATCTATAAAGTCAACAAGATGATCAAACCTTTTAACCTACGTGACAAAGAAAATCCAATTCACATTCAGATCAGTGATCAAACACATAATCAAATCTCTTAACCTGTCAAACAAACCCTATGTTTGGGTCTCACAAGACCTATATGGAGCTCAATTTGACAGATGTTTTTCAAGTGTCCCATTAACACAAGCATAACCTGAAAGTTTAAGAGATAATCTGAACTTTAGACAAAGCTAATTTTTGAAGACGAAACGTTTACATTTATCGGACACAAATGACTGATCATGAGTTCAGATGGGCTTCCAGCCCAGCTCACACCCGTGTGTTTACACCAGCCAAACACAGTGTAAACTAGTGTAAAACTCGACCACTGCGGCTTTAAACGTGTTTTTGATGGGTTAACGGTTTGAGGAGAACATAATATAACGATTTAGCTCGTTACCGGCCCTGGTGGTGTCGGTCAGGTCGTGTCCGGCGGCGCTCCTCGGGAACTCCTTCAGCTTCCTGCCGCTCAGGTTGAGCACTCCAGTGGCCGCCGCCTCGTCCAGCGCCCGATCCAGCGAGCGGTTCCAGGACGCGGGTCCGGGAGCACTGGATAATCCGTGATGAGTAGTTCCTGCCGCCGCTGCTCCGGCGGGATGGCCGACGGTAAAAGAGGGCACGGCGCTTTCCGCGGAGAGCAACACCGAAGCCGCCATTACACAGCTAACACTCCCGCTGGATCCTCACGGGCCCCACACGAGCGCGGACAGTGGCAGTGCGCATGCGCGAATTCGCAGAGGGCAGAGAGGGGTCTAAAACAGACCGATCCAACGGAACACGAGTGAGGACACTAGTGCATGCGTGGATTGAAACGACCAACCAGAGGTAGACTCATTCCTCAAATATTTTTGTTTAACTAGTAATAAAAATGTGACAGATTCTTGAAACAGTTCGAGTGTTTTTGTGATTCCGTTGATGAGTTTTAATTTGCTTTCATCTGCTTATGGTTTCCTTGTATTTATTATTCTTTGTTTTTAATCATAGCTATAATTGTATTTTAAATTAAATTAAAAAATAAGAAGAAATATAAAATAAAATAAAAAGTCCAACCAGTCTGGTCTGTACACATTTATTTTATCGTATTCTAATTTTAGCACTGTTTAATACGTAAATGCATTAATGGAGGGTAGTTCGTTGAATAAAAATACATTATTTAATTCATTTTAATACATTTTTAATGTCTAAGGTGTGCTTTTTTGTTATGTAGGAAAATTGCATGGTAAACAAATGCCATAAACTAATTCAAGCTATAAGTGCATCCAAATCTTGATTTAAAGTTTATTTAATATCATGACATATATATATATATATATATATATATAAAGATTTTAAGTTGTATAATAAAATCCATAATCAAATTAATTTTAATACATTTTTAATATCTAAGTATTATAGGTGTTTAGGTGTATAGGTAGTCTTTTTTCTTTTCCTTTTTAATGTAAGAAAATTGCATAGTAAATAAATGCCATAAAACTAAGTATCATATTCTAATTTTAGCACTGTTTAATACGTAAATGCATTAATGGAAGGGTAGTTCTTTGAATAAAAATACATTATTTAATTCATTTTAATACATTTTTAACGTCTAAGGTGTCCTTTTTTGTTATGTAGGAAAATTGCATGGTAAACAAATGGCATAAACTATTTCAAGCTATAAGTGCATCCAAATCTTGATTTAAAGTTTGCTTAATATCATGGACATTTTTAAAAAAAAAAAAAGGTTTTAGGTTGTATAAAAAATACATTATTTAATACATTTTATGCATTTTAATATCTAAGTATAACAGGCATTCATCTTTTTTAATGTATGAAAATGGCATGGTAATTAAATGCCATTAAAAATTAATTCAAGGCATAAGTGCACTTAAAATCCCAATCTTAATTTAAAGTTTGTTTAATATCATGGACATTTAAAAAAAAAAAAGATTTTAAGTTGTATAAAAAATACATTATTTAATTAAGTATTACAGGTGTTTATCTTTTTCCTTTTTTATGTAGGACAAATGCATGGTAAATAAAAGCCATAAAACTAATTCAAGGCACAAGTGCATCCAAATGTGTTTATATGATTCAGAAGTTTGTTTATATGATTCAAATGTTGAATGTATGATTCAAAAGTTTGTTTATATCATTCAAATTATATGAATCAAAGAAAAAATATTTATGGATTTGCAGTCCTATAATTAGTAAACTCTTGTGGAAGGGAGTGTATGACATATAAAAAAAAAAGTAATGAAAAATGTGTTTACCTATAAATGTAATTTAAATATATAAATATGCAACTGCCCCCTACTGGTCATTGTATAAAATTGAGATTTGTGTCCTCTATTTATTTGAATATTTTTTATAAAAACACACACTATATTGTAATTGTTTTCGTTTGTATTATTTCACTGTATTTCTTTTTTATTTAAAAAGTCATAAACAATCATTACCACATTTTGCTAACAGCCAACAGAGATTTACACGTTTAATTATGAGTTTTATATCAGTCCACGGACTCCCAAGTATTTTAAAGACAAAAAAAGAGACATTTTAGATGTAAAAGTATTTGTTTTATTATTTTTCATGTTCTCTACATATACAGCTAAACATGTGGACCTTCATTTCTTTGAGCGAACTGTCAAAGAACACACATTTAGCTGTAAATGTAGAGGAAAATCCAATAAAGGTGCATAGTACCAAATAATGCTAACAATTAACATGAACTGGTCCAAAACCTACAACATAGAAAATTCAATGCAGCATTTCTTTTAAACAAACACGTGTGTTTTTTCCACAGAAAAAGTTCAAACAGTCATTTGTAGTCTTAAGTTTATTGCCTCGGACCTCGGATTCAGCAGCAATGTTGACGGAAGTCCCATATTGGAATGTTTCAGAAGATAATGCTCCTCCAGCTTTTGAGTAAGGCACAAGAGACGGTGGTGTGGTGGTGAAAAAGACATATAAAGATTAAATAAGGAAAGAGGAATGATCAAGCGATCTTCAGGCAAGCCGGGACAAAAAAGAACAAACTGATGTACAACACTGATGACCGTTCATTTTACATTCCCATCCTGATGCTCTGAATGATCTGGAATATTGCTGGAGTGAGAGAAGAGATAATAACATTAGAATAAAATATCTGATCTTCATTTCATGTAAAGTATCTAAGAATTCTCAGAATTCCTCTTATCTGCTCATATTATGTTTGTTTTGAGAGGTTGTTCAGTTTCTTATCATGTTCATCAGAAGAAAACATAAAATAACATTGCATTATGAGGGTAAAGAGATTTTATGGCATCTTACAATAAAATGCATGATGGTTATAGAACATTACCAGCGAATAAAGTGCTCATGCATGTGGAAAAACTCTTTTTGAACCCAAATTCAAACAAATCAGTGTGCACACATTTCCCTTCATTATTTATTAAATATTAGAACACTAGCTAAAGCATGATTTATAAATACATAAGTCATTTCAATTTTGTGTGGATCTGGTTTGACATCAGTCTACAGTATAAATGCACTTTGTCCCTTTAAACAAGGGGTCATGAAATAAAGTTCACATTCTGCACTGCTGATTCTTTGCTTTGCATGTATTTGATTGAAAAAGTCATCAGTAAATTTAAAGAATGATCACTTTGATGCATTATACAACACATTTAATGGCTGTTTTTCAGGTTGTAAACTCACCTGATCCACATACTACAAAGATGAACAAGGCAAGAAGCCACGGTCCAACCACTGCCTTGTCTTCTTGAGTCACTCTCTGATGAGAAAATATTATTATTAGTATATTAATAGACCTGAATTACTTCTAAAGAAAGACAGTATGATCAAATGAACATATTAAAGCTCCCTAGCTTGACCTAGTCAATGATGTAGTGAATTAAACAGCTGTCCAGTACAATCTTACATGAATAAACCGAGTAAGCATTTACTGTAATGCAGACAAAGCAGTGGAACATATTTTAGAAAACATATATATCAGAATAAAGACTATAGTAAAAGTCAGAGCAGTAAAAGCGGTGACTTACCGTAGATTTGGCCACATTGCCTCTTAGGGTGATGTTCTTGCTGTGTTTCTCATTCGCCATGCGAATCCTCTGTTTGGCCACCATTTTTGCTGTTATTTTGTTGTTATTATTAATAAAGAAAAAGAAAAAGAGTCGGACCGAAAGAGATCCTGGAGGCTTGTGATCAGTTGACGTGTGATTTCGGACTGATGTACTGGTTTAGTCTACGTGTGCATAAGAGAAACTCACTCCACCCACGAGACGTGGACGCTTCGAAACCGAATAAAGGAGTGGAATGGCTATTTACATGAATGCGATATATGATGGGCGGAGACTAACCAGCGGAACAATCTTATATTTTATTTTTTCTATTTTATTTCTTTTCAGTGTAATTTGTCCTTTCAATGTCTATTAAAGTTAATCGCCGTCATTATTTACAAAGAAACTCTTGTCCAGAACGCTTTAAACGCAAAGTACTTGTCACGTGGTAAGCGTTACTTTAATCAGCGCTGGCGAAGCTGGACTAATCACTGCTGTTTTCGATTACTGGATTTCGATTACTGGATATTCGATTACTATACATTTTTAATAATTTTGTAAAGGTTGCTGGGGTGAATGTTCATTTGTTTATGTTAGGTAGCAAGCCTTTAAAATAATATTTAGTTTTTAGCATATAAATGTCATTAAAACAGATTTTAGATTTGAATACGACCAAATGGAGCATTGGCCGTACGGCCGTCGATCGCCACCTGAAGGAAGATTGTGTTAAAATAGAAAACAGTTATTAACATGACTTCATGTCCATCTTAAAATTCGCACATTCTCTTTTTAAAAATGTCCATTCAGGATAAACGTCATTCTTTTCTCGTCGCAATTAATCAGTGCATTAGTCAATCGTGGAAACATCTCTCTGATTCCTGAGTAAAAACAATGTCATCAAAATTCACCGTGCATCATTTTTCTACGAAGTTTATCGAAACGAAATAATTGTTTGTTTGTTTTTTCAAAGGAATTGTTAAAAGACAATCAATATCGACTGAATTAAATGCAAAAAAAAGACAATGAATATCACACACCAATTCAAATCTAGTTTATAAATGTGTAAAAGGATTTGTTATTGAAACACAAACATAAATAATTTCGAGAATACCTCCTTTGAAAATTCTAAGGAAGCGATATTACATATAAAACTTTAGTTTTTACTTTACGGATGTGGTTTGAACATTTTACACGTCAAACTCTGGCGCAACCCGAAACGCTCTATAGTGACGTCTGCGCGGAATCCTGTGACGTGGCACGTTGTCATACTTCCGTTTCAAAATGGCGCCCCCCACACCTCATTTAGCAGGTGAGTTGTTGCTCTAAAATGCATATTTCATGCTCGTTCAGTGGCGTAAACATAAGTAATCAACGTGAGATGGAGAGCATGCTATGAAATAATTAACGTGTCATTTATACTCAAGTTCTGCAGACATATTCACGCACAAACTCAGTCATAAGCCTGTCATGTGCGCAAAAAATTATTTAATACCGTAATTTCAAAGAATTTGCAGTACTGATCTAAAGCGTACCAACATTTGCACATATACGCAAATATGAAGTTTTAAAAATCTCTGTAATATTTAGCTGATGATCAGCTAATAAATGATTCAAAAGGATGCATAAGTTCAGAATAAATCCAACGTATTGGAACTTGTTTATTTTTTAAATTCTCTAACTTGACACTAATTGTTGGAACTGTAATGTAGTTTTCAAGCTTTAGCCATCAAACACAGCAAATCCCTCAGCTTATTCTGACTTTGTAGACTTATTATTCCCCATTTTTGGCCATCACAAATCCCTCAGAAGTTTCTTAGGCTTACATATATTGACAAAATGTATCCATCCCTCTGTCCGTACAGTACAAACTTCATATTAAGTCTACACAAGATTTAAAACCATCAATCTTCAAGGCTGAACTTTGAGGTTTTGTCAAGCCTGCATTCAATCTTTGTCTTTCCTGTTTTATCTCAAACAGTCAGAGGATCAGATGGCACGTCTATGTTGCATGGACCTCCGAACTGTCAGGAAAGCCCTTCTTTTCAGAAGTGAGTTACTGCATTTGCTGCACAAAGAGATTTTACCCCAAAACTTTGTCAGCTTTTTTAATAACAACTGTTTGTTTCAGAGATGAAAGGCAAGGCAGATACATGACGTTCAGCAGCGACGGGTCCCTGTTTGGTTGGTGCAATGGCTCACAGTATGTATTCAACACTGTATAGTTAGTAACAGTAAGGATAGACAGTTGTTTAAGCCTATATATGTCCTGTGTGTGTTTGATAGGGTCAGTGTGATCAAAGCTTCCACTGGAGAGTTGGTGAAGTCTTTTGATCTTCCCAAAACCTCCGTACTGGAATTCTCACCTCTGAATAGAGTTCTGGCCACCTGGCAGCAATATACCAGTAAGAGCTTTTAATATATGATAGAATGATTTTCTATGAAGTTCTAGCTTTATAATGTATATTAGAACAGACAACATGTCATCTAAAGGTGTTATTTAAAAGCAAGCAACCAGCCACAACACCTTAGCAAATGCATACTAATGTGCTAAAACACTCAGAGCGCAATGCAAATGCACTATACTACTTTGGAAACCACCAGCACCAGTTTTTATTTTTCAGAAACGCAGGATAACCCTCAGGGAGAGGCAAACCTGCAGCTTTGGGACTTGCAAACTGGTGCCTGCATTAAAGCGTTCTATCAGAAGAAGGTTACAGGATGGTGAGTGACTATTATAGTTTATAACATCGTTGATGAAATGCAGAGTTAGTTTTATTACTCTGTTTATTCATGATCTGTCTGTAACTGTAAAATACGCTCGTTGTCTGTTTTCACAGGTGTCCAAGCTGGGCGGATGATGAAAGTATTATTGTTAGAAATGTCAATAATGAACTTCACTTCTTCGAGAACAACAACTTTGGTAACACAGTGTTCTTCTATTTCTTGATCCATTGCAGATGTTATATTTAAACTGAGTGGAAAGTTGATCAATAACAATTTTTAACATAATCTATTTCTTTAACATTTCTCACTATTTTAGTAGTTTTGGTGGGTTGTCTTAAAGGAGTAGCTCAAAAATAAAAATTTCCTGATAGTTTACTCACCCTCAGGCCATTCAAGATGTAGATAAGTTTGTGTCTTCATCAGATTTGGAGAAATGTAGCATTCCATCACTTGCTCACCAGTGGATGTGAATGGGTGCCGTCAGAATGAGAGTCCAAACATCTGATAAAAACATCACAGTAATCCACAAGTAGTCCACACCTCTCTAGTCCATAAATGAATGTCTTGTGAAGCCAAAAGCTGCATGTTTGTGAGAAACAAATCCATCATTAAGGCATTTTATATCATTGCTTCTGGCCAAAATACAAGTCCATAATCCATACTAATGCTTCCTCTGGTGAAAAAGTCCATCTCCTGTTGTCTCTAACATCAAAATCCAGCCACATATTTGTTTAGAACGGTTTTGGCTTGTAAACAGTGCTTGATTTGTGCAGATTTCTCTCCTGATTCAGACCAGATGAGGCATATTTTAGCAGAAAGCAAAGATTTGATTTTAAAACATCTTAATGATGAATTTGTTTTTTTTACAAACACCCCGCTTTTCACTTCTCAAGATGTTAACTGATGGACTGGAGTGGTGTGGATTACTTGTGGATTATTGTGATGTTTTTATCAGCTGTTTGGACTCTCGTTCTGACGGCACCCATTCACTGCAGTGAATCCATTGGTGAGCAAGTAATGGAATGCTACATTTCTTCACATGAGGGGTAGTAAATTGTAATTCTTTGGTGAATTATTCTTTTAAATGAATCCTGCATGATATGATAAATGATTTTTTTTAGAATTTTACAGATACTGTAATCACCCATTAAGTTTGCAATCTACAATGTGTTTTATTGTGTAGAAACTATTGCCAACAAGCTTCACCTTCAGAAGGTGTCTGAGTTCGCTTTGTCTCCTGGATCACACCCGAGCAAGGTATCAGAATGCTTGACTTATTCTTGCATATGCTGTCTTATTCATAGAAATTTATATTAATCCCTCACGTTTTGCTTTAGGTTGCCGTTTATGTTCCTGGAAGCAAAGGAGCTCCGTCTTTTGTACGGCTGTATCAGTATCCCAATTTCGGAGGTCCGACATCTGCTCTGGCAAACAAAAGCTTTTTCAAAGCTGATAAAGTGATGATGCTGTGGAACAAAAAAGGTAGGTAATAAAACAATAAGCCTCAAGAAGCCGTGGTTAAGGAGCGTTGTTAGACACAAAGCAGAGTGTAATGATAGTGTACTGTAATGAAAATAGTGTAATGATATTAATAAAAACTATATTTTTCCACCAAAGAATGTAGTTCCACAGAAACGGTTGTATTTGCAACAACGTGGTTGCCGAGCAACACACAAAAGTAAACAAAGGTGTATGTTTGTAGTGTAATTTACAACAGCTTAGAACGCGGCTCAGCCAATCAGAATCAAGGACCAGAACTATCTGTTTTATAATTATTGTTTTACCATTATGATTAACTTATGGTAATGTTAATTAATGTATTTTGGTCTTTCCAAAAGCCACTGCGGTTCTAGTGACCGCCAGCACAGAGGTGGATAAAACAGGAGCCTCTTACTATGGAGAACAGACGTTACATTATGTCGCCACCAATGGAGAAAGCGCAGTAGTTCAGCTACGTAAGTACGACTCTGTTTTGAATAATAATTCATCAGTGTCTGAAAAATTAATAATTCATTACAGTGGCAGGCTAATGAAATTCATTTCTATCTAAACTCATTTTTATCATATTTGCACTTAAGTTTAATTTTTTAGTTTTTTATTCATTATTTTTTTGAGTTTTTGTTCAGTTTTTTTTTTTAAATTAAGTAGTGCTGTTTAAATCGCATTTAAAATAAAGGTTTTTGTTTATATAATACATGTGTGTGTACTGTGTATATTTATTATGTATATATAAAAACGCACATACAGTATATATTTTAAAAATATTTACATGTATATATTTACAGTCATATAATTTATATAATATATAAATATATTTAATATATAAACATAACATATTTTTCTTAAATATATATATGCATGTGTGTATTTATATATACATAATGAATATACACAGTACACAAACTTTTATTTTGGATTTAATTTAATTGCCCAGCATTAAAATTAAGACTTTCATAATGTTACAAAAGATTTTTATTCAAATACATTTATCAGAGACTCAAAAATGTATCACTGTTTCCACACAAATATGAAACAGAACATTGATAATAATCAGAAATGTTTCTTGAGCAGCAAATCAGCATATTAGAATGATTTCTGAAGGATCATGTGAAAGACTGGAGTAATGATGCTGAAAATTCAATTCAATTCAATTCAATTCAAATTTATTTGTATAGCGCTTTTCACGATACATATCGTTGCAAAGCAGCTTTACACCAAATTGACATTTTTACAATACATGTAGTAGTAGCTTGATGTACATATGGCAGAGATGTGTGGTAAAGATCAAGTAATGATGTAATCAAACAGACAAAGAACACTATAAATTAGTAGCAGAATTCGGTAGTGCTGTATGTTTTCAGGGTTGGTATCATCTGAAGTCCTCTGAGGGGTTGGCATCATCTTTTCTTAAGTGTTCTGGATCAAGACTGGAGCTTGTGAATTCCTAGTTACCATGGGATGTCAATCCCATGGCAGGAACAGAGAACAAATAGGAACATAATTAGCGTAGCTGCTGTTCAAACTAAGAAAAGAAAGATTTGTTAACCAGAGCTTAAAGATTGATAATGAACATTTGATCAGATATAGCTGCAGAAAAAGTTTGAGAGATGCATTATTTGAATGCTTGGCTAAAAAGATGTGTCTTTAATCTAGATTTAAACAGAGAGAGTGTGTCCGAACCCCGAACGTTATCAGGAAGGCTGTTCCAGAGTTTGGGTGCCAAATGTGAAAAAGCTCTACCTCCTTTAGTGGACTTTGCTATCCTAGGTACTACCAACAGTCCAGAGTTTTGTGACCTTAGGGAGCGTGATGGATTGTAGCGTGGTAGAAGACTAGTTAGGTACGCAGGAGCTAAACCGTTAAGTGCCTTATAGGTAAGAAGTGCTATTTTGTAGCTGATGTGGAACCTAATAGGTAGCCAGTGCAGAGACTTTAAAATTGGGGTAATATGATCATATTTTCTTGACCTGGTGAGGACTCTAGCAGCTGCATTTTGGACTATCTGTAGCTTGTTTATTGAAGATGCAGGACAACCACCTAATAGTGCATTACAATAGTCCAGTCTAGAGCTCATGAATGCATGAACTAGCTTTTCTGCATCAGAAACAGGTAACATGTTTCGCAGCTTGGCAATGTTTCTAAGATGGAAGAATGCTGTTTTGTAACATGAGAAATATGATTTTCAAAAGACAAGTTGCTGTCTAATATAACACCCAGGCTTTTGACTGTAGTGGAAGTAACAGTACATCCGTCTAGTTGTAAATTGTAAGTCAAAAGATTCTGTGTATTGTTTTTAGGTCCAATAAGTAATATCTCTGTCTTATCTGAATTTAATAGCAGAAAATTGTTGGTCATCCAATCTTTTACATTTTTAACGCACTCTGTTAACTTTGATAATTCAGGAGTTTCATCTGGTCTTGTTGAGATATATAGTTGAGTATCATCAGCATAACAATGGAAACTAATCCTGTGTTTTCTAATAATATTACCAAGGGGCAGCATGTATATTGAAAATAGTAGAGGACCTAGAACAGATCCTTGTGGCACTCCATACTTTACTGGTGATAACTGAGATGACTCCCCATTTAAATAAACAAAGGGGTAGCGATCAGACAGGTAGGATCTAAACCATTTTAAAGCCTGCCCTTGGATACCTGCATAATTTTGTAGTCGATCTATTAGTATGTCATGATCTATAGTGTCGAAGGCAGCACTAAGATCAAGTAAAACTAGCAATGAGATGCAGCCTTGGTCTGATGCAAGAAGCAAGTCATTAGTGATTTTAACAAGTGCAGTTTCTGTGCTGTGATGGGGCCTGAAACCTGACTGAAATTCTTCATAGATATCATTTTTTTGCAAGAATGAGCACAGTTGAACAGATATAACTTTCTCTAAAATTTTAGACATAAATGGAAGATTAGAAATGGGTCTGTAATTTGCCAGTTCACTAGGGTCTAGTTGTGGTTTCTTAATAAGAGGCTTAATAACCGCCAGCTTGAATGGTTTAGGGACGTGACCTAAAGATAACGATGAGTTGATAATATTGAGAAGCGGTTCTTCTGCCACAGGTAACAATTCTTTTAGTAATTTAGTGGGTACGGGATCTAATAGGCATGTTGTTGGTTTAGACACAGTGATGAGTTTATTTAACTCTTCCTGTCCTATAGCGGTAAAGTACTGCAGTTTTTCTTTGGGTGCGACGAAAGAAGTTGACATATTAGATGCAGTATAATCTACATTGGTTATTGTATTTCTGATGTTATCTATTTTATCAGTGAAGAAATTCATAAAGTCATTGCTATTAAACTGTAAAGGAATATTTAGATCAGGTGGTGTCTGGTTATTTGTTAATCTAGCCACTGTGCTAAATAAAAACCTAGGATTGTTTTGGTTATTTTCTATGAGTTCGCGGAAATGCTCAGCCCTAGCAGCTTTTAAAGCCTGTCTATATCTAGACATACAGTTTTTCCATGCAATTCTAAAAACTTCCAAGTTAGTTTTTCTCCATTTGCGCTCAAGATTGCGAGTTTCTTTTTTGAGGGAATGGGTATTACTGTTGTACCATGGTGCAATACGTTTTTCTCTAACTTTTTTCAATTTGATGGGGGCAACAGCTTCTAACGTATCGGAGAAGATGGTGCCCATATTGCTAGTCATTTTGTCTAGATCCTGTGTATTAAGGGGTACACAGAGCAGTTGAGATAAATCAGGCAGGTTATTTGTAAATCTATCTTTGGTGGCTGGAACAATAGTTCTGCCAAGACGATAACGCGGAGCCATACAGTTAATATCAGTGATACGCAGCATGCACGATACAAGGAAATGGTCAGAAACATCATCACTTTGAGGTACGATATCTATATCAGTAAGATCAATTCCATGCGATATAATTAAATCTAGCGTATGATTAAAACGATGAGTGGGCCCAGTGACATTTTGCTTGACTCCAAAAGAGTTTATTAGGTCAGTAAACGCAAGTCCTAAAGCATCATTTGTATTATCAACGTGAATGTTAAAATCGCCAACAATTAGCACTTTATCAAAATTAACCAATAGTTCTGAAAGGAATTCTGCAAATTCTTTTAGGAAATCTGTATATGGTCCTGGCGGTCTATACACAGTAGCTAAAACAAGAGATAGGAGAGATTTCTTTTGCATATCTGGCAGAGTAACATTAAGAAAAAGTATTTCAAATGAAGTAAACCTGTATCCTGTTTTCTGAGTAACACTGAAAATATCACTATATATTGTTGCAACACCACCACCACGACCACTCTGACGGGGCTCATGCTTATAGTAGTAGTTTGGTGGAGTAGACCCATTTAGACCAATATAATCATTAGGTTTTAGCCAGGTTTCAGTTAAGCAGAGTACATCAAAACTATTATCTGTGATCATTTCATTCACAATAACTGCTTTGGGTGCAAGTGATCTAATGTTTAGGAGCCCAAGCTTTAAAAACGGTTTCTGTTCGTGTATTTTGCTTTTTTCTGGTTTAATTACGATCAGATTTTTTCTAGATCCTGCATTAAATTTATGTTTTGATCTCACTATTCGAGGAACAGACACAGTCTTTATAGATTGCACAGTGCAACTACTATCATTTAAGCGTTCAGAACAAAAGCCATCGTAGCAATCATTTGAGAATGTACTTACTAGTCGAAAATTCAGCTTTGCGTCACAGATATAAATTACATTTTAACAGATATTCGCATAGAAAACATCTATTTGAAATTATAGTAATATTTCACATTTTTACTGTAATTTTGATCAAATAAATGCAGCAAATCAGCATATGAGAATAATTTCTAAAGGATCATGTGACACTAAAGACTGAAGTAATGATGCTGAAAATTCAGCTTTACTCACAGAAATAAATTATATTTTACAATATATTCACATAGAAAACGGTTATTTTTAATTGCAATAATATTTCACAATATTACTGTTTTTCCTGTATTTTTTATTAAATAAAAACAGCCGTGGTGAGCAAAACAGACTTTCAAAAAATATATAAAAATCCAAAAAATCCCTAATTTTGAACAGTAGTTCAAACAAAACCTTTTTTATAGGTCTTTTCTCATTAATGTAATTGAAATAAAATATGAATGTTATTTAAATGTAAATGTGTTTATACATAATGATTGTATTTATTATGCTGGTTTTAATCATAAATAATTTAATTAATGACTATATATATGGAGTTTATTTGCAAAAACAAATAATTCCTTTTTTTTAACAATTTTCAAAAATCATGTTTTTTCATTGTGCATTCTAATTAATCAACAAGTTAGATTATTTCGATGAAGTAAAAATAACGAAAAAATACAGCTAACTAACATAATAAAAACATGATTTTTGAACATTTTAAAAAATGTTATCTGTTATTTGCACATTAAGAGTTATCTGTTTTTGCACATAAACTCTTCAGATATATTTTTTTGTCCTGCACAGCAAAGAACGGCCCCATATATGATGTTTCCTGGAACCCCAACTCATCCGAGTTTTGTGTGGTTTATGGTTTTATGCCGGCTAAGGCGACTATCTTTAACCACAAGTGTGAATCTGTGTTCGACTTCGGCACGGGCCCCCGAAACGCGGCTTTCTACAGCCCCCAGGGCCACATCCTCGTCCTCGCCGGGTTCGGAAACCTAAGAGGGCAGATGGAAGTCTGGGATGTGAAGAAATACAAGCAGGTGTCTAAACCCCAGGCTGAAGATACCACACATTTCTCCTGGTGTCCTGATGGAGAACACATAGTGACGGCCACCTGCTCCCCCAGGCTCAGGGTCAGCAATGGATACAAGATCTGGCATTACACCGGGACTGTGTTGTACAAGCATGAAACACCATCAAATAAAGAGCTATGGGAAGTTTTGTGGCAGCCCTTCCCGACCGGAACCTTCCCGGAGAAGGCGGTGAAATACCAGGCGACGCCAAGTGAGCTCGGCAGCACCGAAGCCAAACCGGCGCAGGCGTACCGTCCGCCCGCTCTCCGCAACAAACCCCAGACCGCCAGCTCCAAACTAGTGAGTTTGTGCAATGCTGATTCTGTTTGCGTACACGTTATGAATGTCCCGTGACGATAATTTGTCTATCCAAGCATGAAGAGGAGCCGCCGCAGAACATGAAGCCTGGTGCTGCAGGAGAGAAGCAAATGTCTAAGGCTGCTTTGAAAAACCAGAAAAAGCGAGAAGCGAAGAAAGCAGCTAAACAGGTAGAGGTGTTTTTAGTATTTGCATTTTGTTCATTAAACCATAAACAAGAGTAAGTGATGCATTGTGTTGATTCAGGAAAACAAGACTGACGAAGCTCCGCCTCCAGTAGCAGACCCCGCCCCTGCCAGTCATGTGACCTCTAGTTGTGGAGATCCTGAAATTGACAAAAAGATCAAGAATTTAAAAAAGGTGAAATGGTTGGAATGTGTTTACAATCAAATAACAGCAGCATATATACGTGCAGTGAGAAACTGTTCAAAATAAACAATGTCATTTACTCAGACTTGGAATAGACCACAGAGAAATATTGACCTACTTTTTTATTATTTTATTTTATTTTATTTTACTTTATTATTTTATTTTATTTTATTTTATGTCACTCTTGTCATGAGAGTAGCCTCAGCTGCTGGCATGGAAATTTTGAGTAAATTATGTGAGAAATAAATTGTTTGAATTGAATAATACTGTAAAGTTCTCATTTATACCAGTTAAAAAATTAAAATGTTTTTTTTTTCTCTTTCCATATCAAATTTATTTACCCTTGACTTATAATAAGAGCAGAGATTAAAACTGACCTACTTTTTATTATTATTTTTTTTTATTTTATTTTATTTTATGTAGCTCTTTTCACAAGAATAGCCTCAGCTGCTGGCATGGAAGATTTATTTTGAGTAAATTATGTGAGAATTTAATTTTTTTAATTGAATAATACGGTAAAGTTCTTATTTGTACCCGCAAGTAATTTTTTTCTTTCCATGTCAATATGCATTTTATTTACTCTTGACTTGTAATAAACCACATAGTAAAATAGGCCTACTTTTATTTTATTTTATATTTTATATTTTATTTTATGTAGCTCTTGTCATGAGAACAGCCTCAGCTGCTGGCATGAAAACAACCTTTATTTTCTTATTTATACCAGTAAATAAAAAAATATAGTCAAATAGTAAAACAGACCTATTTTTATTTTATTTTATTATTTTATTTCATTTTATTTTATTTTATTTTATACATGAAAATATACTTTTATTTTGAGTAAATTATGTGAGAATTAAATGTTTTTAATTAAATAACACAAAAAAGTTCTCATTTATGCCAGTTAAAAAAATGTAAACATTTTTTCTTGTGTATATATACACCAAATCTGATGTGTCTGGATAGACTATAAGTAAAGCATGCATAAAAATCCATAATTGCTTTATATGCTCAGAACATGCAATGACTTGATGTATTTCATTAGTCAATGTGATTTTATGCTTTTCTGGCAGAAACTCAAAGCCATTGATGAACTGAAGGAGCAGCAGGCGGCCGGCAAAGTCATGCAAAAAAATCAGGTAATATAGCAAAGCTATATTTATCATCTCACCAGCACCTCTTAATTAATTAAAATAAATTATTTTTATTTGTACCATTATTTATGAATTGATTACATCAGTTGATTAGTTTTTTGCCTCCCAAGTTCGTTAAGTTAAAAGTCTTTTTTCCTCCTGGTTTTCATAAAGATTTTTTAAAGCTTAATTTTATTTTTTAGAATCATATATTGATATGACAATTATTATTTTTAGTAAATATTGTAAATATATAATAAATAATATTTTCCCCATTTTCTACAGCTTGAGAAGATGCAGAAGGAAGCCCAGCTGTTGAAAGAGCTTGAAGACCTCGAATTAGGATTGTAAACTCACTTTACCAGTTTTTCACATTGGTCATCAGTTTTCAAACGTTGCTTTGTCATACCGTCATGAATATGTATTGAAATGATTTTTCACGATCAATAAACAAAGCCTGTTTTGCTTCTTCGAACATGGCTAATATAATAAGGACTAAATTGTCAAAAGCAATATTGCTATGCAATGTGACGTGCAGCACACGAGAACATCCACGAAATGCGAAATAAAAATGTTGAAATTCAAACTGCGTGACTTTTATTTTGTCTGTTGATGAGGCGGAAGTGTTCATTCCTCCAGTGTGAAACCAAAGCAGTCGCAGATTTCAACACAAACGCAGCTGAAATTGTTAACAAACAAACTCAACGGGACGAACCAAAACTAGCTGATATTTCAGGTTTGATGAGAGCGCCCTTCATTATATTGAGTTTCGTATCTGTAGAGTGTTTTGTCGAGTGTTTATTTGTGATATTTTGATGAGCCGGTGAGGAGGTGTTCATATATGTTCGTATATCACATGCGTCTGTCTGTGTTCATTTTTACTCAAACCACTAGTTGTTTTGGTGTTCTATTATTTCTTTCCTCCATATAAATGTATTTATATTCATTTTACACGTTTAGATGCCTTTTGGCATTAAGCAGTTCAGCCATTTCAGGAGCCACAAAGACGATGCATTTGTGCTAAACAGCTCATCAGTTTTGTTATTTGATTGTTTTAGCTGGTAGTTCTTAAGTTGTTTGTTTTAAAATTAAACGTTAACTTTAAACATTATCTATATGAATCAAAGGGGGGATTTAGTGTTTGTCTTACAAAAATTAGTGGATCTAATTGCGTTAATTCATATTTTAATAAGCAATCGTACTAATTTTTATTCAAAATAATAAATGAAAACAATTCTTTATGTGTTCGGCACGATGTTAAATCTCAAGTGTTGCTGTAATTATTTATTCTGTCAAATGTTTTTTTTTTTTTTTACACACATCAACATCTTGATTTGCCTTGGAAATTAAAAATATTGTGTGACATCATACAAATTTATAATTGTTTTTGATGGAGTTTACATGCAGGCTAAGACAACTAATAATGACAAATATATGATGCGTTTAAATTTTAAGCGTTATATAAATGTATTTGTTTCCCCCTTTTGTAAAGGTCAGGACACAGAGGCATTTAGAAGAAAAGAGATATACCTGTGGCAAATATTTGTCTTGTAACTTGTAAGTCTTGAAAGCACACATTTGCATTTGAGCATGAATTAAGATTTAAATCTGTTTGTATACTGTAGATCATGCATTTAGTACAAGTTCAAGGTGTCATTTTGTTTTCCTATTGTTTTAGAGTCCGCTTCACTTGAATGGACACGGTGCCCAAAGGTACACAGGTAGAGCTGCTTTCTGCTCTTCATTGACCCTGAAATATTGAATTGGACGGGGAGGAGATCAGCTGTCGGCTTCAATTTGTTTTGTTCATTTGTGATTTGTTTAGTAAGACCAGACCAAACCACCCGAACCTCCATTATGCCTGTGAAGAAGAAAAGAAAGTCGTCCGGCTCAGAAGATCCCAGTATCAGAAAGTGCAAAATCACCAGGTAAAAATATTTGTGACTTTTTGAGACACTCTTTTATGCATCAGACACTGTATCATGCTCTCTTTCAATTTCAGTTACTGCAGGACACAAACACCAGGACGGCTGGTAAACCCAGATGATCATTTCTCTAGCAAGAAATGTGTCGCCTGGTTTTACGAATATGCAGGTACTTGCATTCAACTGTTTTACTTTGGTAATGTGATGTATTTTAAAGTGAAACAGTATTTAAAGGAACAGTTCACCCTAAAATTAAAGTTTGCTGAAAATGAGCTCACCCTCAGCCTTCCAAAATGTAGATGAGTTTGTTTCTTCATCAGATTTGGAGAAATGCAGCATTGCATCACTTCCTCACCAATGGATCCTCTGCAGTGAATGGGAGTCCAAACAGCTGATAAAAACATCACAATAATCCACAAGTCCACTCCAGTCCATCAGTTAACATCTTGAGAGGCTAAAAGTGACATGTTTGTAAGAAACAAATGCATTAAGATGTTTTTAACTTCAAACTTTCACTTCTGGCCATAATCGATAATAACGCTTCCTCCAGTGAAAAAAATCATTTAGTCTGAATCAGGAGAGAAATATGCACAAATCAAGCACTGTTTACATGTGAAAACAGTCCATGAAAACCGATTTTTATTTGAGAGGACAACAGATGATGGACTTTTTCACTGGATGAAGTGTTGTTATAGATCATGGACTCATATTTTAGCCGAAAGCAAACGTTTTAAAGTTAAAAACATCTTAATGATGGATTTGTTTCTTACAAATCATGCAGCTTTTCACTTTACAAGATGTTAACTGATGGACTGGAGTGGTGTGGATTATTGTGATGTTTTTATCAGCTGTTTGGACTCTGACGGCACCCATTCACTGCAAAGGATCCATTGGTGTGCAAGTGATGCAATGCTACATTTTCAGCAGTTTGAGTGAATTTTTCCTTCTTGAGACCTGAGCTGATATGATTATTGTTGTGGTTTTATATGTGTGTAGGTTCAGATGACATTGTCGGACCAGAGAGCATGGAGAAGTTCTGTGAGGACATCGGAGTAGAGCCTGAAAATGTTAGCAAATTCATCTATACACCTACAATTAGGTTTTAAGAAAGTTGTTTTATACTAAGTATATCACTTAAAATAACATGCACTGTGTTTTTGTGATTCTTCAGATTGTAATGTTAGTTTTAGCCTGGAAACTTGAAGCAACAAATATGGGATTTTTCACAAAAGAAGAGTGGCTGAAAGGAATGACGTCACTACAGTAAGAGTGATCATTGATGTCACATTCTATCAGAGATCTTTTATTATATTGGCATTTAACGTCTCTGATCTGTCTACAGTTGCGACTGCACAGAGAGATTACAAGGCAAACTGGACTATATGCGCTCTCAGCTGAATGACCCGGTTGTATTCAAGAACATTTACAGATATGCCTTCGACTTTGCCAGGGTGAGAGGATTTCTTTAGTAGGGCGAAAAATGCACTTGTTTTCTTGATTTTTTTTTTTAACATAAATTGTGACCCTGGACCACGAAACCAGTCATAATTGAGATTTCATTAAGCTTTCCCCATTGATGTATGGAATAGTTACAAAATATCTTCATGGAACATGATCTTTACTTAATATCCTAATGATTTTTGGCATAAAAGAAGAATCAGTCATATTGACCCATACAATTTATTTTTTGGTTATTGCTACAAATATAGCCGCGCTACGTAAGACTGGTTTTGTTCCAGGGTCACAATTAAGCATTTTAGGATATAAAATTTCTTGTTTTATCTATATATAAATTGCAGTTAATTTGTGTATGCGTTGTGGGTGTTTTTTTTCATTATATTCATCTGGTTTTATATGTAGGATAAAGATCAGCGCAGTCTTGATATGGACACCGCAAAATCCATGTTGGCACTTCTCCTTGGAAGGACGTGGCCTCTGTTCCCAGTGTTTCATCAGTTTCTTGAGGTTTGTCATCTCTTTCTTCAAACCACACTGTCAAATTGGCTGTCAAGCTCCAAAACTGGCAAGAAAAGCACCATAAAACCAGGGGTTGATGTATGCTTTTTTCCAAAATTTGAAAAATGTAAGAGCACATAAAGAACTTTAGGGTTGTAATGAAAATGTATCAAATAATTTGTGACCCTGGACCACAAAACCAGTCATAACCGGTCAATTGTCTGAAGAAATAAGCTTTCCATTGATGTATGTCCTATTAGGATAGGACAATATTTGGCTGAGATACAACTATTTGAAAATCTGACATGAGGGTGCAGAAAAATCAAAATATTGAGAAAATCGCCTTTAAAGTTGTCCAAATGAAGTTCTTAGCAATGCGTATTACTAATCAAAAATTAAGTTTTAATATATTTATGGTAGGAAATGTACAAAAGATCTTCATAAAATATGATCTTTATCTAATATCCTAATGATTTTTGGCATCAAAGAAAAATCGATCATTTTGACCTATACAATTGCTAATATACCTGTGCTACTTAAGACCAGGGTCAAAAATGCATTTATTTAATAAATTTGGAATTATTTAAGTTTTGAATGTTGAATTAAATGCTAGATACATTTGTGTAACCAAAACACCAGTAAAATGTTTTGCATAATATGGGACTTTTAATTTAACAAGCCTGAAATACACAGAGACTCTTATTTTGAAATGACTTTACAACATCCAGTTGCTCATTCAAACTGATTAGGGAGGTAAAATATACACTCTCACAAAAACACCAGCAGTATTCATTGATTGTGAACTGATTTGAAACTATAAGCTTGTACAATGTGCAACATTGCCATTTTTTTTCCCTTTGAAACATGCAGATCTCATATTTATATCATTAAATCTTAATTTTTTGCAGTTTAATAATTGCATAAAGCTGTGTATTGGTTCCTGTTTTTACAGCCCCAAATTTAAAACCTCTGAAAATGATCAATTCCATATTTGCTTTTCCAAATTTGACCTGAACCACAAAACCAAATTTGACCCTGAACCAATAAGGGTAATTTTTTTAAATTGAGATTTATACATCTGAATAAGCTTAATAAGTAACTTTCGATTGATTTATGGTTTGTTAGGATAGGACAATATTTGACTGAGATACAATTATTTAAAAAAATCTGGAATCTGAGGGTGCCAAAAAATCAAAATATTGAGAAAATCGCCTTTAAAGTTGTGCAAATTAAGTTCTTAGTAGTGCATATTACTAATCAAAAATTACGTTTTGGTGTATTTATGGAAATTTACAAAATATCTTCATAGAACATGATATTTATTTAAAATCCTAATGATTTTTGGCATCAAAGAAAAATCGATCTTAAGACTGGTTTTGTGGTCCAGGGTCACATTTGTTTTTCCTTAATAAAGGGAAACAAAGAGACATTTTCATGCACTTTTTGTATTTATTTGAATATAAAACAAACACTAGGTTTTTATTCTAGGTTTTTGTGACCCTGATTTGGTGGTCAAAGGTCACAAATTTAAAACACAAACATTTTTTGAAACAAAAAATTATTTTTTGGTGGACTATGCATTTTAAAACACTGAATTCCGTAGTGTTTGTTCCTGAATAAACATAAAGTACTGTGACTAATAGAATCATGTCTCCTCCAGCAATCAAAGTATAAAGTCATGAATAAGGACCAGTGGTACAACGTCTTAGAGTTCAGCCGTACAGTTAACACAGACCTGAGCAACTACGATGAAGATGGAGCCTGTAAGTGTGACATTTTTTCTTCTCATAGGATTTCTCTCAGTTGAACAGCCACTAATCTCTGTCTCTGGTTTCAGGGCCAGTGATGCTGGATGAGTTTGTGGAGTGGCATAAAGCCAGAATTGCATTATAGCACAAGTAGACGCTGAATGAAAGCACATCAGAGTTTTTGTTGTTTTTCGGTGTGCCCTCGACGATGGCATACCTTTCGAGGACCGCTTCAACATGTCCTAGTACATCACTACCCAGAGACTCTTACAGTGTTACTTTAAAAGGAAACGGCACCCGAGGAATCACATGACAAAAGGGGAAATATTTTTCATATGTATTTGTTGCAACAGTTCTATTGCCAGTGTTATATGAATTTTCTGAGGGAAACGGTCTGTTTGTAATTTCCTTTCATTTCTTTTTTTTTTTCCTCAAACTTTTACTTTGTTTATAGTGTTTTGAAAAGGAAATAAATAAAGCAGTTGTAAATTAATCTTTCTTCTGGACTTTAGTGGCTTGGCGTACAGCACTGTTGGAACAATAAAGCATTTTTCAACTAAATCTAAATCAAGTGTGAATAAAAAGATTTACTTTACACACACAAACAGAAAAGTTTAGAGTCAGAAAGATTATTAATGTTTTTTGAAAAAAAGTCTTACCAAGAGTTAAATATTTGATCAAAAATACAATAAAATTGTGAAATATTAACAACATTTAAAATAGCAGTTTTCTAATTCAATATATTCTAAATTTGAATTTTTTTCTGTGATCAAAGCTTAATTTTAAGCATCATTACTTCAGTCTTTAATGTCAAATTATCCTTCAGAAATCATTCTAATACGCTGATACGCTGGTCAAGAAACATTTCTAATTTGTGCTCCTTCACATTTTTGTCTAATATATGCATCAGAATTACTAGTTTTCAAAGAGCAGGCGAAAACAGTTGAGGCCAAAGGTTACATACACCTTGCGGAATCTGCAAAATGTTAGTTATTTTACAAAATAAGAGGAATCATACAAAATGCATGTTATTTTTTATTTAGTACTGACCTGAATAAAATATTTTTCGTAAAAGATGTTTACATGTAGTCCACAAGAGAATATAATAGCTGAATTTATAAAAACAGCCCTGTTCAAAAGTTTACGCACACTTGATTTTTAATACTGTGTTGTTACCTGAATGATCCACAGCTGTGCTCCATCTTTTCACACTGAGGACAACTGAAGGACTCATATGCAACTATTACATAAGGTTCAAACGCTCACTGATGCTCCAGAAGGAAACATGATGCAGTAAGAGGTGAAAACTTAGAATTTGAAGATCAGGGTAAATTGAATTAATTTTGTCTGCTGGGAAACATGTAAGTATCTTCTGTAGCTTCTAAAGGGCAGTACTAAATGGAAAAAAACATGATATTCTTCATTCTGTTCAAAAGTTTTCACCCCCGGCTCCTAATGCATGTTTTTTCGTTCTGGAGCATCAGTGAGTGTTTGAACCTTCTGTAATAGTTGCATATGAGTCCCTCAGTTGTCCTCAGTGTGAAAAGATAGATCTCAAAATCATACAGTCATTGCAGGAAAGGGTTCAAATACACAAAAATGCTGAAAAAACCAAATAATTTGTGGGACCTGAAAGATTTGTCTGAATAACAGAGGGCAGTTTAACTGTTCAGGACAAACAGGAGACGCATGGACAACTATCACTAAACAAAAAAAAAACAGCTGTGGATCATTCAGGTGTGTGTAAACTTTTAATCAGGGTCATTTTTATAAATGTAACTATTATTTTCTCTTGTGGACTACATCTTTTATGTGAAATATCTTATTCGGGTCAGTACTAAATAAAAACTAACATGCATTTTGTATGATCCCGCTTATTTTGCTAAAATAATTAACATTTTGCAGATTTTGCAAGGTGTATGTAAACTTTTGACCTGAACTGTATATTGTCTATACATTAAAAACATTTAACATACAGTTTAATTATTGTAAAAATAGTTGAATTTAAATGCACGCTTTCAGGCTGTTGGTAGATTTTTGACCAAAAAAGCCAGAATTCAGTTAATTGTCCAATAAGACCAAGATCAGCCACAAATTGGTCAAAGGTCTTTTCAGTGATCACTTCCTCCATCTCATAAATGTGTTTCTCAGTCTGATTGTGAGGCTCCAGTTTCTCCTTCTGTAGCTGAAACACTGTTTTCATTGGAAGGAGCATCTGGTTGAACCGTCTGGCCTTTGGTCGACTCTCTGGCTGGGTCGAAGTCAAGAGACTCAGCCTGTTTCATAATGGCATCGAGTCGCGTTAGCGACAAGGTCCTCAGTTTGGGCCTGACCTCGTCTTTAACCTCCATCCCTGAGTCTTTGATGTGGCTGTATTGATTCCCTTCTTCATCATAGTTGTAGACTTTAATGATGCGGATTTTCTTCTTTGGATGTGGACTAACTACTGATCTCAACTCTTGGGTTTGTTCTTCTCCTTCACAACTCTGAGGCTCGTTTGACTCATCATTCCCATTTCCATTTCCGACAGCATCTGCGTTATCAACATTCACGCGTTCCTGATCATCCAAACCAATGTCCACAGTATCTTCTTCAGTGTCTTGGTTTTTATGAAAGAACACCGTCTCAATTTGCGCTCTGGTGGTTTGTAAGTTCCTCTGTCCATTGATGTGATAGTGTTTACCTTTTCTATGAGGCACATGGGCCCTTATCGTTCGTAGGCACTTCATCACGTAGGATCTACTGAATGCACCAAGTGTGAAGGCCACTACAAAGCTCACGATTACTGATGCCGCCACAGCCGCTGCGAAATGGCTTTCTGACACCGTGTCGCTGTTAACCTTTGCCTCTCTAGTCTTCCTAAGTTTCTTGACAGCTGCTATGTTAACTCTATAAGGCACAATTGTTTTGCTCATCTTGTCCAGACGGACACAGAAATAGAGTCCATCATGGCTGGACATGGCTCTTGAAATCCTCAAAGTGCCATTGCATGTTTCAACTGGGTCTGTTTTGATGTTTGGGTGGTTGCAGCCATCAAACAGGCCGAAAGGCGTCTGCCACCACTGCGCCAGCACTGCGGAGAGAAAAATACAACAATCACGACTAAACCAACACTTTTCATAGCTTGTGCATTTAAAAATAGGGCTAAAATTTGGTTCTTTTTCAACAAATGGTCAGAGAAAGGAGGCACTTAACATTCAGATAATATTCATCCACAACCAAAACAATAAAAAAAAGATTATTACTTGAGATAAAATAACATAAAAAAGCTAGATGCCAAGGCAACATTTCTCATTTTCAACACCATGTACTAATATAACTAAAACTGGAATAAAAATAAATAAAACTATATAGATAAATACATCATAACTATTAAAAATTACAAAAACACACAACAAAATGACTATAACTTCAACTAAAATTAAAATATGCACTAATTCAAAATAAAATATATATATATATATATATAATACTCAATTATTACAAAATAGCACTGGGTCAAACTAAATGAGCTGTTTTATTTTCTGTTTATTTTATATGCCTTATTTTCACAATTCTGCTCGAGTCTGATTTAATATATTTTTATAAATAGGTATAAACAAAGCAAAAATAAATAATTAAATGAAAAAAAAAATACAACATTAAAAAATTAAGAAAATATCAGGATGAATAACTGAGTTTTAGTATAAATTTTAGTGTAGATTTTTGTTGCTCCATATGGCGAGTTTGGGACCAAAAGCTTTTTTGTAAGTTATTTATAAATTTACATTTTCCACAAATTAAAATATTTTGAGCACTAAAGATAGCAATGTGCCGAAACGTCTGCTTGCTCACGTTCATCTGTTTTTAACTCACATGCACCCTGCACTTCTTGCATGATGCAATTTATAAAATAAAAAATGTTTTGCTACACTTTTTCAGTGTGCATTGAATTCAGTGTGCAGTTAGCCATTTTTCTGTTTTCTTTTGGCTCTATGCACCTGCAGCACAAGGATTTCCTTTTTCTTTTTTGGAGCGCTACAATTTTTTCAACTTTACATTTTCCATAAATTCAAATATTTTCATTCTACTTTGGAGTTGAATGATTAAGCTTGATGAATGCAGTAAACACTATAATGTATGCACATATTTTAAAATGAAATAATTAGATGTTTAATAATTAAGAAAATTGAACACGATTGTATACTTGTATTTCCAACATTATGTGGAAATAAATCCATGTGTTTTTGTGCTGCTCACCTTCATCTCCTTCATCTCCGCACTGAAGCATCAGTGTTTGTCCTGGACGAATATGAAGTGAATTTTCAGTTCTGACCTGCAGACGGTTTGTTTGACCCATCAGAGTCTCCAGCGATTGTTCAGAGTTTCTCTGGTAAATATCACTGCGAGCTGCAGTTTTAGATTTGAAACCACCGACACACAGAGAATCCCAGAGGAGAATCAAAGTCAACAGAGAACTGATTTTCAACTCCATGGCGTCTAGAAGAAAATGTTCATTAACTTCAGTGTGCTTTTAGTAAACTTGACTGCTATTACTAATATTATTGCATTTCCAATAATTACATACATATAAAACTGCTCTTTGACCAAAGTAATAATACTATATTTATGTACAGCAGCAACAAGTGAGCACCACTGTTGTACAACAAGTTCATATGTGTCAAATTTCTCACTGCTATCATTTTAAAAATAAAATACATTTAAAATCATACAGATTTATGACATATATGACAGTCAGATACTCACAGAATGAGTGTTGAAGTCTGTAGTTTTCTCTATGAGAGGAGTAAAGTACAGTCCTCACATGACAACTCTTTTCATCTGGTGCTCCATGTTTAAACATTAACATTTTTCTCTTCAATAACAGACAGGATGTCATGTGGATGAAAATGCCAGTGGATGTTTTCTAAATGTTTGAGTATATATCATAACAGTTAAAGTCAGTTTATGGTTGCACAATATGACTTTTAGGTAATTAGTAACATTCTTTGCCACTATGCTGAATTTATGCAAAGAAACACATGAGAAATTGACAGTTATTCCAGTATTCTTTCATTTGTGACCCTGGACCACAAAACCAGTCATAAGTACTGGTATATTTGTAGTAATAGCCAACAAATCATTGTATGGGTCAAAATGATCGATTTTTCTTTTATGCCAAAATCATTAGGCTATTAAGTAAAGATCATATTCCATGGACATATTTTGTACATTTCAGACTGTAAATATATCAAAATTTAATTTTTGATCAGTAATATGCATTGCTAAGAACTTCAGTTAAGAACTTTAATGGTGATTTTCTCAATATTTTTATAATTTTGCACCTTAAGATTCCAGATTTTCAAATAGTTGTATCTCGGCCAAATATTCTCCTATCCTAACAAGCCATACATCAATGGAAAGCCTATTCAGCTTTAATAATTTAATAATAAAAATAAAGAAAAGACCCTTAAGACTGGTTTTGTGGTCCATGGTCACATTTTGTTACTTTAGTTCAGTAAACAGTTTTAAAACTGTGCTGCAAGAAGTAAGAGTTGGGTCCTGATGTAAAAACAGTTGCGATTCTTTCTTTATATGGAAAAAGGAAAGAGAAAATGGTGTTTTAGTCCATTGATCAAATTCGTTGTCTCCACATAAATTTAACTAAATTATTTTCAAGTTTAATTTATGTAAATTATAAGTTCATTAGTTGCTGATCTTGTGTGGATGTGGCAGATGACGCTGCCAGCAATTTTCGAAAGATTCACACAAAAACGCAAATGTAAATTCGATGCAGCATGTGATTAACTAACGTGAAAGTTAATTGGCCCATCACGATCAGCGCTGCGAAAAGTAACAAACATCACACCACAACCCCGCCCTACTTAAACCGCTGTGTAGGCGATAATTTATTATTTTTTATTTTTCTCAGTAATTAAGTAACTACTACATAACCGAAGAGAGACAATTTTAGACTGATATACCTATGTTTAACTGCATTTTATAATGATCGCGATTCTACCTGTCTACAGCGATCCTCATTAAAATGTACAGTGTTTTTCCACACGGTGGCAGCAGGAAACTTAAACATCAGTATGGTTTGTCAAACTACGTTTTGTGTTTTTTTCTTTCATTTGTCGTTTTGTTTTTCTTAGCTGGCTTTAGAAAACTTGATCTAAAATTACAGCGAAACAGTAAACAGCGAGCAAAAGTCCATTCTGTTTCTCAGAAAAGTCTGATTCTGTAGCTCGATAACTCTTTTTCACCCAGTGTTTCCCTTTTGATAAATTGGGATGAGTTGCAGAAACACACACGAGTGTGAGCAGTTAAGGCCCCTCCCTCAGAGAGCACAGTGAACATGAAACACACGAGGAAATAGATATAAACACAGTTCGTTGGATTACAGTCTCTGGAGGATTGAGGAGAAACCTGTGGACATGCGTGTGTGCATATGGAGCTGTAAATCATAAGAAGCATCTGTTCACACCTCATTTGAATATCCACAAGCAGGAAGAGTTTTGCAGGTAAACGACGGCATTTAAGGTTCTTGCAACAGATTATGTTTATCTGGTGTTTTTCAAGTGTGTGCAAGTGTATGGGGTCTTCATGTGGCTTTATTCCAAAAAGACCGCAAAACCTACATGTACACGGTGTTTTCAACATTTTTGAACGTGTTTAGTGTTTTTGTTGTGATATGTTTCGAGTTTGTTTGCGTGTGTGGAATGTTGAAAAGGGAGGAGTTACACTGTAACATTCTGTGATGAACTTGATACATTTGAATTCTGTGTTCTTGACAAATTTGAATATGAAGAATTAAGTTGTGGTTTCCAAGCCTGACAACCACATGAATGAAATCTTGTGAGTGCAATCTCTATGAAATAGTTGTTAAAATTCTTATCAGTTGTTACAAACATTTGCAAAAACTGTGTGAACCTTGATTAAGTCCGTTTGATACAATGTATCAGAAATTGTTTTCGATTTTCTGTACTGTAACATTTTACATTCTAAACTTTTTATTTTATTTTTTTACAAAAACATATCGTCCTTCTAACAATAAGACATGCTTCTCTGTAGGCAACCAAAATGAACTTGTTTGTGGTTGCATAAGTGTTTTGTTTAGTTGTTTACAAAAAGTTTAAGTTTTAATGGCCCCGAAAAGTGTTTTTTTTTTTATTTTTTATTGTTTACTACTGTATTGTTTTTCTAATGTTTAATCTTTGTTTGCCTTGAAATATACTTAAGTAAACTTAAATCAAGTCAAGTTTAAATTCAATGAAACTATTATTACGTTTTAGGGAAAAATTGTATTTGATTTTAACATTTAAGGCTCATATAGTATGAAAAAGTTAGATTATGAAGCTCAAACTTGATGGAAAAATGGCTCAATTTTATAACTGAGCAAAATTATGCAATTTGGTGCAGATGCTAATATTTTTCTGGAAGAAAAGTAAGATAAAATAGTTTATATGTAAATCAAAAAAGATCACAGTATAGCAGTGCATTACATAAAATGACACATATCAGTTGTCACAAAACGCATAATGCAATTCAATACAGTGATTAATGAGAAAGCCTGATGGATCATACATCACATTTGAGTCACATTTTAACATGTGAAAAAAGTAAACCTTAGTTGCATCATATTAAGCGATATTTGCTCAGATGACGCATTTTTGCAATGATAATTACACATTTTAAATGTCCAGAGACTTTCTAAAATGTCACCAATTAAAGACGCACCCTCTGTAAAAACACTATGCCATCACTGACTCATTCTCATGATCCTCATTGTCCAGAATAAAGGTCCATGTGTTGTGAAAGGGTTTGTATAGTGTTTGCCTTCAGAAACGAGACTGCAGAATCTTTTGTGCTGTCAGTGTGATGGTGTGTTTCAGTAATTCCGGTCTGGATGGGTGTATGGTCTCATAAGCAGATTCATCTAATCTCCGTATCGATCTTTTCTTCCTCACAGTCGTGTGTAATGCTTTTATGGCTGCATGCAGATGAATGAGGTCTGTCTTCCATTTGTAAATCCTGCAGGACGACCCACGGTGCTCCGTCAAGAGTGATAAACACCAGAGAAGCAGAAGAGCACAGTAAACTAAAAGAGGCCGGTCGTGTTTAGCAAATGCTTAGAGACGATTTCTGAATTTTTTTTTTCCTTTTTTGTGGTTTTCTGGTTTAACAGCGTGATACTGACTCATGTCACACTGCTCATGTGGCTTTCAGATGTGTTTTGCATGAAAGTTAAAGAGTTTTACATAAGGATTAGTTCCCATCATGTCGTTCCAAACCTGTATTACAAGGCAATGGTTGGTTCTGAGCTACTTTGCTTCCAAAACATGTTTTCTTTTTATTGTTGTGTAAAGAAAACATTAAAAAAAATCCCAAAAATCTAAATTTGCTTAAAATATGCTCACCCTCAAGCCATGCAAGATGTAGATGAGTTTGTTTCTATATCAGATTTGGAGTAATGTAGCATTGCATCACTTGCTCACCAGTGGGTGCCGTCAGAATGAGAGTCCAAACAGCCAATAAAAACATCACAGTAATCCACAAGTAATCCACACCACTCCAGTCCATCAGTTAACATCTTGTGAAGCCAAAAGCTGCGTGTTTGTAAGAATTAAATTCATAATTCAATGTTTTTCAAGTCTGAATCAGGAGAGAAATATGCACAGATCAAGACCCCTTTACAAGTTAAAAATATATGGGTGTTTTTGATGTGAGATGACAACAGGGCGTGGACATTTTCACTGGAGGAAGTAATATTATGGATTATAGACTTGTATTTTAGCTGGGAAAAAATGGACTGGCGTTAAAAACGTCTTAATAGATTTGTTTCTCACAAACACGCAGCTTTTGTCTTCTCAAGATGTTACTTAATGGACTAGAGTGGTGTGGATTACTTGTGGATTATTGTGACGTTTTTATCAGATGTTTGGACTCTCATTCCGACGGCACCCATTCACTGCAAAGGATCCATTGGTGAGCAAGTGATGCAATGCTACATTTTTCCAAATCTGATGAAGAAACAAACTTATCTTCATTTCGGATAGCCTGAGGACGAGTACATTTTCAGCCCATTTTCATTTTTGGGTAAACTGTTCTGTTAATGTCAAACTGTGTGTTGAATATCCAGACTAGAGAAACACATCCAAAACAGTGTTTCTACATTAGCCTTTTTGCTCTGCTATATAAATGACAGGCATGACTCAGTTCTTGTTCTGAATTACAACCACATTTCTTCCGAAAACACACACTTACTCTGGAACAGATCAGGCGAATGCAAGGGATGTTGCAGTAAACCAATCCCACTGGGCCCCTTGCTCACCAATAAATCCTCTGCAGTGAATGGGTGCCGTCAGAATGCGAGTCCAAACAGCTGATTTAAAAACCACAATAATTCACAAGTAATCCACACCACTCCAGTCCATCAATTAACATCTTGTGAAAAAGCTCTATGTTTGTAAGAATAAATTCATAACTCAATGTTTTCTGAATCTGGAGAGAAATATGCGCAGATCAAGACCCCTCTACAAGCTAAAAATGTATGGGTGGTTTTTGTTGTGAGATGAAAACAGGGCGTGGACATTTTCACTGGAGGAAGTAATATTATGGATTATAGACTTGTATTTTAGCTGGGAAAAAACATCTTGATAGGTTTGTTTCTCACAAACACGCAGCTTTTGTCTTCTCAAGATGTTAATTGATGGACTGGAGTGGTGTGGATTACTTGTGGATTATTGTGATGTTTTCATCTGCTGTTTGGACTCTCATTCCGACGGCACCCATTCACTGCAGAGGATCCATTGCTGAGCAAGTGATGTAATGCTACATTTAAACTATTTCGTTAATGTCAAACTGTGTTGAATGTGATCCAGACCAAGGAAACACACCCATAAATAGTAGCCGTTTTGCTCTGCTATATAAATGACCGCCATAATTCAGTTCTTGTTCTGAATCGCAGTCATATTTCACACTTATACTGGAACAGATCAGGCGAATGCAAGGGATGTTGCAGTAAACCGATCCCGCCGGAGAGGTCAATAACCCGCAGAAGGTTTCTGCATTACCGTCTTCTGTCTGTGTGTTGTTTCAGACTGCAGGATGTTCTCATCAGTGAAGCCGTTTGAAGGGCAGCAGTTTGCAGCCCTAAGGAAACAGTGCCAGCAGAACAGGACTCTGTTTGAAGACCCCGTCTTCCCCGCTGTGGACCAGTCGCTCTTCTCTCAAGGAAACCGCATCGGAAGAGTCACCTGGAAGAGACCAAAGGTAAGGGAAAATCACAAATTTGTGGATGCAAATGTCATGCAATGAGTCATTTGTTGCATAATGTGAATATGTTGTTGCATTTGTGTTGTAATTTTGTCTGTTTTTCACATTGGATTATTAAATACACCTAATTATGTTATCCACCTTATTTTTCCCGTATGAGCAGGCGTGGCCATTTGTGTGTTGCTTCCGTTGTCATTTGCTTCCAGCTGTTTTTAGCTGTAGACAACAGTTTGTTTTGCTGCTTAATATTGCAAACTGGTGCGTCTTACCTTATTATTTTAATGTATTGGTTTAATTGTGAGCACACTGTTTGTAGTGCAAACAGTTTTACCGTTTACTGCACAAAAAAACTGCTTATTTCTGTGTTGAAAAATAATGTGGATAATACAGTTTATTTCACAAATTTGCTAACGTAACACTTAAAATTTACAATTAAAATATGAAACTGTATGTTGGTCTATTTTCCATGTTGTATTACATAAATCTAAATATTTTATAATCAGATTTGTTTCAATAATTGTATAATTTAACAGTAAAGTTTCAGATTAAAGTATGAAACTTGATAATGCTCTTTTTTCATATTTTATTTTTAAGTAAATAGAACTATTTTATGATTTGATTTATTTTATAAATCTGTATACTGTATATTGATCTATTTTCCCTATTTTATCATTAAATCTAATTATTTTATAAGCAGATTTATTTCATAAATCTGTTAATTTAACTCTTAAAATTCAAGATACTTGATTATTTATATATTTTATTATTAAACAGTTTGTTTTAGAATCAGGTTTATTTCATAAATCTGATCATTTAACACTTCAAACGCAATGAAACTTGATATTGTTTTTTTTCCCCCTATTTTAATATTAAATAAATCTAATCATTTGATAATGCAATTTATTTCCTAAATCTAGTAATTGAAAACTTAAAATTCAGAATTGAGTATGAAAAGTATGAAACTTGATTTTAGTCTATGTTTTCCTGTTTTACTGTTAAATAAATCTTGTTATTTCATAGTAATATTTCATAAATGTAACACGTAAAGTTCAGGATTAAAGTCTAATTGTTTTATAATTAATTTATTTCATAAATCTGATTTTTTTTTTTTTAACACTTAAAATCCAGGATTGAAGTAAGAAACTTGATATTGGTTTATTCTCCCTATTTTATTATTTAAAAAATCTAATCATTTGATCATGTGATTTATATCGTAAATCTGATAATTGAAAACTTAAAACTGATAATTTAACACTTGAAATTTAGGATTAAAGTATGAAATTGATATTGGTATATTTTCCCTGTTTTGTTATTAAATAAGTCTAATTATTTTATATTAATTTATTCGTAAATCTGATTTATTATAATTTTTTTATCACTTAAAATCCAGGATTGAAGTAAGAATCTTGATATTTGTATATTTTTTCCTATTTTATTAAACAAAATATTGTATAATCATAATAATAATTGTTTATTTCATAAATCTGATAAATTAACACTTTAAGAGCAGCGTTAAAGTATAAAACTTGATATTGGTTTATTTTCCCTATTTTATTATGAAACTTGATATTGGTCTAAAACAGTTTCCCTGTTTTATTATTAAATAAATCTGTTTGTTTCATAATAATAATTAATAAATCTGATAATTTAACACTTAAAATTCAAGATTGACGTATGAAACTTGATATCTGTATATTTTATTTTATTTTATTTTATTTTATTGTAAAATTGTTTTATAATCAGGTTTATTTAATAAATAAGTTTAGGATTAAAGTATGTTTTCCTTTTTTAATATTAAATAAGTCTGATTATTTTATAATCTAATCTACTTCATAAATGTGATTATTTAACGCTTAAGATTCAGGATTAAAATACTAATTTAAAGTATAAACAAAAGCAAAAGTAAGCAGACAGCACTGATAATTAATGCCCTTTCATAACCGATAATTCACTTTAAGCGTTTGATTTTATGGCTGCTAAGATTAAACCCAGCACCTAAACAGCCTGAAAATTTCATTAATCATATCTGATCTGTGTGTGTATGGAAGGTGTGGCTCTTTTGGCCGTAACTGTTCTTGTGTAACTGGACACCACGTGTTAGTTGTGTGTTTAAACTCACACCAGATAAATGTGTTTATCGTTAAAACAATAACCACTTCATACAGCCACATCCTTGACTCGGTTGTAAATGCTTGATGATATTATATTCGGCCAAAGATTATAATAGTTATTGTTTAGAAATGTGCATGAGTAAAGGTTTGTGTACAGGAATGGTTTCCTGTAGCTGTCATAACTAGAGTCGTGGTGTGTGATAAATAAATATGTTTTTGAAGCATATAAATAAACCTGAGCCACACAAAAGATTTCTATTTTAAATAAATGCCGTTCTTTTTAACGTTTTTCTTATCAAAGAATCCTGAAAAAATATCACAGGTTCCAAAACTAATATAAAGCAGCACAACTGTTTCCAACACTGATATTAAATATGATTTCTGAAGGATCATGTGACACTGAAGACTGGAGTGGTGATGCTGAAAATTCAGCTTTGCATCACAGGAATAAATTCTATTTTAAAGTATATTCACGTAGAAAACAGCCATTTTAAATAGTAATAATATCTGACAATTTAACAATTTTTTTTTTTTCTGTATTTTTAATCAAATAAATGCAGCCTTGATGAGCTGAAAAGACTTCTTTAAAAACATTACAACTATTACTGATCCTATACGTTTGAACGGCAGTGTATGTAGACCATGGCAAAAATAATAAATAAATCTATTTTCATATGCAATATTCAGTACAATACCATTTAAAAGTTTGGGGTTAGTAAGATTTAAAAAAACAAACAAACAAACAAAAACAAAAAAACAAGTCTCTTATGCTTACTTAGGCTGCATTTATTTGAGAGAAAATACAGTAAAATCAGTAAAAATGTGAAATATTATTGCAAATTTAAATAACTGATTTCTATGTAAATATATACTAAAATAAAATGTATTCCTGTGATCATTTATTTGATTAAAATACAGAAAAAATCTGAAAAATTGTCAAATAGTAATACAATTTAAAATGGCTGTTTCCTATTTTAAACTATATATTAATAAAATTATATTTTAAAATAAAATGTATTTCTCTGATGCAAAGCTGAATTTATTATATTTTTGGACAGAAAAAATAATATTGTGAAATATTATTGCAATTTAAAATATTGATTTTCTATCTTAATATACTTCAAAATGTAATTTATTCCTGTGATGCAAAGCTGAGTTTTCAGCATCATTACTCCAGTCTTCAGTGTCACATGATCTTTCAGAAATCATTCTAATATGCTGATTTGCTGTTTAAAAAACATTTCAGATTATTATAAATATTGAAAACAGTTATGCTGCTTCATATTTTTGCTGAACTGTGATGTTATTTAGGATTTTTGAAAAAAACAGAAAGTTCAAAAGAACTGCATTTAATTGACATTGTAACATTGTAAATGTCTTTTATTGTCACTTTTGAACAATTTAAAGCATCTTTGCTAAATAAAATATCTCACAGACCCCAATTTATTGAACGGTAGTGTATATTATCAAATTATGCTGACTACTCAAGCATCTTGTGACACATCTTCAAAAATGTATTAATAAGCACAAATACAAGCATTTAGAGCAGAATGTCTTTAAAATTACGATAGACATCAATTTAGTCTAATTTGTATTGTATGCAATGTATTGTTTCTCTTCTTTTTCCCCTCCCTGTTGTATTCAGAGTCTTTTCAGCAGCATTTAGCTAAAGCTCATTACACAAAGCAAACCCAAAACCTCTTGAATCCAGTGCATTAAAGGCTCTGGGAAAAATCTTTTTGGCAGTCCATTAACTAGTTAAATATGCATGAGGTTTTAAGTAATCCTTGAGTGGACTGGCATTGTTAGATAAGCTTAAAGCTTGCTTTATCTAGTATTTGCGCAGTGATTTTCATTTAGATTGATAGTAGTTTTTTTGTTGTTGTTGTTGTTGTTGTTTTTTTCAGGTAAAAATGGTGCATTTGATCACTTGGTAAAGTACCAGCACACCTCTCCTCAACAGACTCACAGTTTGAGAAATGTCAGAAACACAAACGTTACACCCCTAAGCTTAATACTAAGTATGCTCAGTAGTAAACATCACTAGAATGCTTGTGTTTGCATGTGTTTGCGTTTAGGGAGCATTGCTTCATATATTCAGGACACTCCCTGTTTCGCCGTCTGTTCTGTTCAGGCATGTAAACGCAATGCAGTTGAACAAGTGTAATGCAATCTTCCACCCACATGAAACCGACAGAGTTTATGCTGTTTGCTGAAGCATATGTCTGCTTTGTTAATTCGGGCCGTTGGCAAATCAGACATTTACTCATGATTGTCACATGAAGCAGCTCTTCCTCACTGCAGCTGTTGTTTTCTTTAGCATCTGACATAATAATAGATGTTGTGTTGAGTAAAGTTGGGGAAGGAGAAAGAATGTGTAGTGTTGTCTTATTTAGGGTTGAAGGATTTGAGGGGGAAAATCTAAAGAAATCTTTTCTTTTCTTTTCTTTTCTTTTCTTTTCTTTTTTTTTTTTTACTATTTGTGTTTAAATTTTTCTTTTTGTTTTTGTTTTTGCTTTTAGTTTTGTTCATTTGTTTATTCTTTTTTTTTCACTAAAGCTCAATGTTTGCTATAGAGGGGTGCATAGTTTGGCCCAAAAGATGTATATTATGTATACATTATTTAATGTATAATATTAATGATATGTTATTTTCTGTCAATATGGCTATAAAATAATACTAATAGTTATTAGACTTGTTGTTGTTATTGTTTAATAATAATAATAATACATATTATTATTATTATTATTATTATTATTATTGTTGTTGTTGTTGTTGTTGTTGTTGTTGTTGTTGTTATTATTATTATTATTATTATTATTATTATTATTATTATTAATAATAATAATAAGAAGAAGAAATATTACAAAATATTAAAATATAATAATTGTAATACAACTATTTCACTGTGAAATAAAATAATAATAATAATAACAATGTGTATGTTTACTAATATTATAATATAACTTATTTATATAACTTATAAAATATTATAAATATTGGTTTATTTATTATTATTATTATTATTATTAATAAGATAATATATTATATGTAAATGACTAGTAATAATAATAAAATATAATAATAACAATAAATATGAATAATTTTCTAATGTTAAAATATAACTGGAATATAAAATTAAAATATACATTAAATTAGAAAATATAATTATTGTTGGTTGTTGTTGTTGTTGTTGTTGTTAGCAATAATAATACTGTGTGTTTACTAATTATAATATACATTGTATTAATTATTAACAATAATAATAATAATAATAATAATAATAATTGTAATGTATTATAATGAAAGTAATAAATGGTAATAATGGTAATAATAATAATAATAATAATAATAATAATAATAATAAAATATAACTGAAATGTAAAATATAAAATATAATTAATGTTGGTTGTTTATTATTATTATTATTATTATTAAATATTGTTATTATTATTAATTATGTCAATAATATTACAATATAATTAATACATGGTACTAATAATATAATAATAATAATAATAATAATTTTTCAATGTAAAATATAACTGAAATATAAAATATTAATTAAAATATAAATTATAATTAATGTTGGTTGTTTATTATTATAATTAATAATAATAATAATAATAATAATAATAATATATCTTAAATTCTTAATTCTCAAACATTAAACAATCTATCTTTTATTTTACCAGAAAACCACAGGAAGCTCTTAAAGTTTCTTCTTTGGTGGCAACAGGTTTATAAACACTTCTCATTACTAATCAAGTGAAATCAATGGTGCCCATTGCATTCACATATGTGCCTAAATGCATTATATTTAATTAAATCCCAATCTGTGTGATTTAGATTTTTTAAAAATTAGTCGTTCAACACCAGTCTCATCAGTTCCAATGTTGTCAAGTCAGCATAAAATGAACCAAATGGACCCTATTTACTTCGTTTACTTGATTTACATTCCTGATTGTCAGTGATTCATTCAGAGAAAATGAGATTGCACTTGCAATCTTCCATCAAAATGTCAACTCGCTCTCTGAAATAGCTTTGGTTTTCTGATGATGTCATCTAGGACTCATATATGCATTTTAGCAGTGCAGCCTAGTTAATATTACGAAAGGTCAAGATGCTCATCAATTCAAGTCTGTTTTCTTGTTTGAATAGCTTGAATTTCATGTTGACTTTTAACCAGAATTACCAGCTTATCCATGTTCGTTGCATTTTCGGAGAAAACTAATCCTTAAACTAATCTTCTAAATGAGTATTTAGACCATTAATGAACATTAAAAGCCTCAGTGACACACTAAACAGGTTAACCAAGAACAGGAAAACATGTCCGGATTAATTACAGGTGACACAAACACACTGCCCTGTGGTCCTGCTGTAACAAGACTCTGTTGAATACATGTGAATTATAGGAATCTCTTTGTCTGTCTGTAAAACAGGATCTGTGTGAAGACCCACACTTGTTTGTGAATGGGATCAGTGCTCATGACCTGCACCAGGGGCAGCTGGGAAATTGCTGGTTTGTGGCGGCCTGTTCCAGTCTGGCCTCCAGAGAAGCTCTGTGGCAGAAGGTGAGTTCATGCCGATAGTGCTAAACACAACTTATACCTAGTTACCACTTTTGTAACTTCACATGGCTTCTTAAAATATGGAATGAGACACTGAAAAAACAGTAAAAAAAAAAATTATGACGCCAGCGATGCTAAAGGTCATGGGTTCAACTCCCAGGGAATGCATGAACTGATTAATAGTATATATGAATATATCTTGAAGTCAAAAGTGTGGTTTTTCCACAAAAATATTAAGAAAGAAATGTTTCTTGAGCAGTAAATCAGCATATTAGAATGATTTCTGAAGGATCATGTGACACTGAAGACTCTGATCAGCTTTGCATTAAATTTAAATAAAAATTAAAATTTTAAATTTAAATTTGTGCTACTGGTCAGAAGTTTCAAATAATAAGATTTTAATGTGTTTAAAATAAGTATTTTCTGCTCACCAACGATGCATTTATTTAAATAAAAATGCTGTTAAAAACAGCATAATTGTGAAATATTCTAACAATTTCTAATACCTATTTTCTAATATATTTTAAAAAGTAATTTATTCCTGTGATACATAGTTTGGCCAAAAATGAATTTTATTATTCAGTATGTAATATCAATATGGCTGTGAAATAATAAGCTATTTTTTATTTGTATTTTAATTAGCATTTTACATTTTCTTTGCTTTTGTTTATTTTGTTCGTTTGTTTCTTCATTTTTTTTTTTTTCCCCCACTAAAACTACATGTTTGCTATGTAGGGATGCATAGTTTGGCCAAAAATGAATTTTAGTATACATTATTTAATATCAATATGGCTATAAAATAATGTTATTTTTTTATTTGTATTTTAATTTGCATTTTATTTTTTCTTTGCTTTTTTTTGTTTGTTTGTTTGTTTTGTTTTTGTTTTTTTATTCATTTTTTCCCCACTAAAATTCAATGTTTGCTATGTAGGGGTGCATAGTTTGGCCAAAAAAGTGAATTTATTATACATTATTTAATATCAATATGGCTGTAAAATAATGTTATTTTTTGTTTGCTTTTTTTTGTTTGTTTGTTTGTTTTTTTTATTCATTTTTTCCCCACTAAAACTCCATGTTTGCTATGTAGGGATGCATAGTTTGGCCAAAAAAAAGAATTTTATTATACATTATTTAATATCAGTATGGCTGTACAATAATAAGTTAGTTTTTATTTGTATTTTAATTTGCATTTTAAATTTTCTTTGCTTTTTTATTTTGTTTGTTTATAAAAAAATTTCCCTACTAAAACTCTGTGTTTGCTATGTAGGGATGCATAGTTTGGCCCCAAAAAAAGAATTTTATTATACATTATTTGATATCAACATGCCTATAAAATAATGGGGTTTTTTTTTCATAACTTTTTGTTTTTGTTTGTATTTTTTTTTTCTGCTAAAACTTGGAAAAAAATGTAAAAAAAATTTAACTGGGAAAAAAAATATATTCAAATAGAAAATAGTTATTATAAATTGTAATAATATTTCACATATTTTGCTGTTTTTACTGCACTTTTAATCAATTAGAAGACTTATTTTAAACACATAAAAATCTTAATTATTTCACATTTTTGACCAGTAGTGTAAATTTAAATTTAAAATTTCAGTTTAAAACAGATACATTTAAAAAAAAGAAAAAAAGAAGCTCAAATAGAATGCAAGAACTATTAGCAAGAATATTTATTTATATGATTTTTTTTTTGAAGATTTTACTTCTAGTAAAAATACTATGTGTTCTTTACAAAATGCACTGTAACTCTTTCTTTTCTTCTTTCTTCTAGTTTAAGTTTTAGTATTTTTATTAGTTTATTAGTATTTTTTTTTTTTTTGGTGTTAGTGTTTCTAATTAGGTTTGACCAGTAGTGTAAATTTAATTTTAAACCGTAAACATTTATAACAAATACATTAAAATTAAATTAACAGGAAACACAAGAACCCTTGCTGAATCTTTCATATTTATTTCAATTTCTTGTTTCAATTTCCACCAATTAACCACCTTCATTTGAACTAAATGAACTCTATGATATTTAATCTGAAATGGTGATTACTCTGATCAATTTTAAAGGGTTTTCTCATCAACAACCTTGCTGAGCGATATCAGTCTGAAAACCTCCTTATCATTTGGTTAATGAATAGTTTAAATGTCAATGAAAGTTAATATTCCCTCAAGTGAGAGCGATTACACCCATAACCCGGGATATACCAGTCAGAAGATGTGTGAGTTATATAAAGTTTATACTTTTGGAAATCATTCTGCATTCTTATTCCACCTCGTACTCGCTGATAGTGAAACGTTGTCATTACTGAGCCCAGCAGGGTTAATTATTGCCTGGAAAATATTACATCCTGTCAGGGAGGAGGACCAGTCTCACATCATCACCTAATTGGAAGTGAAGTATTTGTAATGGTTTAGAACGACGGAAGTCAGTGGAATCTGTTTCTAAAATGATGCCATGAGCTAGTGAAAATCTCCCTGGAGAAACATGGTTACCAGTTTTGAACTTTAACCACCTATCTTTATTTCTGAGCATGAGAACAGCAGACTTGAGTTGTTGTTGTTTTTTTTTTTGTTTTTTTTTATCTGTCCTTGGTGTGGCACCAGGGTCAGACCGATATATGTATCTTAATGAGCAGCAGTGTGTTCGTGTGTCGTTTAAACAGTCTGAAACACTCGGCCTGCCTTCTCCTCCCTTCCAGCGAAAGCTCAGCTCAGTTTTGTTCAGTCTCAGTTCAGTTCAGTCAGAGTTATTTATATCCTTGGGCTGCATGGAATCCCTCAAAATGCCAAAACTGATCTATTTTCTTCATGTCTATAAAAATCAGGGATGAATAATGAGGATTTTTTTCTTGCACTGGACATTTTAACCAGGTCCGTGACAAAGCTTATATATGTTTGAGCAGTGTGTATTTATATTTCTTAGAAATATTAATGTTTTTTTTTTTTTTAAACTGCAGAGTTTCTTTATAAATTTTTTTTCGTTGAAAAAATATTTCTTTTTTGTTAGAAAAAATTTTACTTACAAAAATACTAAATTTCTTTACAGCTGTAACAGCTTTACAGCTGGTTTGTAGTTCCATTTTATTTTTATTATTTCTATTTGATTTTTTTGTTTTGTTTTAGTTTACATATTTTTATTTATTTATTTTTTTTTTTGTTTGTTTTTTTATAGTTACAAGTGAAATATTGTAATAATATTTCACTATTTTGCCATTTTTACTGTATTTTTAATCAAATAAATCCTGCCTTGGTGAGCTAAGAGCTTTTCTTCAAACACACAAAAATCTTAATTATTCAGAATTTGACCAGTAGTGTACATTTAAAAAAAAAAACATTTTAAACTAAAATACAAGCACAGACAAATCCATATCTGACTTATTTCAGTTTTAATTTTAATATTATTATTATTATTATTATTCTTTAAATACTTATATTTAATTTAAATGCCCTTTAATTTCAGCTTTAGGTTAAGTATTATTATTATTATTGTTATTATTATTATTATTATTATTATTATGCACAAGAGCCTTTTTTCAAACACATAAAAATCGTAATTGTTCTACACTTTTGACCAGTAGTGTAAATTTAAATTCAAAATGTCAAATTTGAATTTAAAACAGATACACTTAAATTTAAATTAAAAGCACAGACAAAATGCGTATTTTACTTTTTTCTTTTTTTTTTGACTGTTTTAATTTAATTTAAATTTAAATGTTATTTTTTTTTAACTTTAATACATTTTCAGCTTTAGTTTTAGTATTATTATTTATATATTTTGATTTAACTTTAATTAATTTTTTTTTTTTTTCGTTTTAGAAGACTGCTAAAAATTCAAATTTATTGACTCGCAAGAATAAATTAGATTTCAAAATATAATAAAATAGAAAAGAGTTATTATAAATTGTAATAAAAATTCACTATTTTGCTGTTTTGCTGCATTTTTAATCAAATAAATGCTGCCTTGATGAGCAAAGAGCCTTTTTTCAAACACCCAAAAATCTTAATTATTCTAAATTTTTGACCAGTAGTGTAAATTTTAAATTGTAAATTTTACATTTTAAAATTTACATTTTTAAAAATGTGAAATTTGAAATAAAAATGTTAAATAAAATTGTAAATTTAAATGTTAAAAAAAATTGTAATTTCAAACAGATTAAAATTGCATATATTTGACTTATATAGCTTTTTCTAATTAAAGCCTTTTTAAAATTAAAATATGTTTCTTCAAATCTTTTATTTCTGCTTTTTCAATTAGCCACTAATTTTATTACTATTTTTATTAGTTTTCCGTGTCAGTTTTAGCTAACAATAACAACATTGTTGCATTGTTTTTCTGTTAAAGCTTCCAAGACAATCACAAGCCATTTTTGCAATATTGACGAATCATCAGTTTTGACGTGAATGCAGTATTAGTGTGACACAAGTAGTTTTATCAACATTTGCTGGTTGTTTTGTAACAAATAATAAATTTCATGTTAATTTGCATGTCTTATTTTTCATGCAATAAAATCTCAAACTCTGCTCAATGTTTGATTGTTATTGTTTTATACAGTGGTTCGTCGAATCCTCTAGTGTAAGCTCGTAATTTCACACAGGACGTGACGTTTCCTCATTACGCTGTGTTTGCAGGTACACTGTAATCCTTACAATCAGAGCCATGGGATGCGCTTACCGAGCAAATGATGCGTTATTAGGACGAGTCTCGTTTCGAGAAAATGCGATTGCCTTGATGCTTTGTGACTAATTGGAGACTTGGGGTTATCACCTTGATCTATTTTAATTTGTGTCCAAACACGACGCGCGATCGTGGACAAACATCGCGTCCCGCAAGACGACTTTTGTTTGTTTCCATGTGTTATACATTTCCAGATCAGAACGCATGGAAATAAAACACTTCCGTTCACTCGTGAGCTTACAGTCTTACGTCATCTGTCCGTGTCGCTCCACGTAACTCTCATTAAAGGGCCTCGCGGGACGTCCTGCCCGTCGCTGTCACAGCGCGGCGCTCGCCGTAACGCGTCTCACACGGATATACACCGGCGCGCAGGACACATACGTCCGTGTTGTGCGTTCTGTCTCTACTAGACGTGTGGTTTCCTCCTGAGGTCTAATTACTGTCCTGTAACGCATCCCTTTCTTCCTGCCGTCCCCCTGAAGACAGCCAGACACATCAGACACACACTCAGCTCTCGTCTGGACACACACTCTTGCGTAGTGAGCTCACTACCTAGGCAGTATTTAAAGATGCTAAAGCTGGTCTTAAAGATTGGCAGGGGTTTTTGGCCATTTATTAAGGCAGCATCACATGTGTGCTTAATAGAGAGGACAATTCCAGAATGCATTGCAAAAAGCTGTGAAAAAAAGAAATCATCATAATTTATTTTTATATAATTTATTTACTTATTTTCATATTAATTAAGTAACACTTATTCACAGTGACTGTTATATGTACTTACTAAATAAAAATGAACTATGCATAATTACATGCAACTAACTTTAAACCAAATCCTAATCCTAAACCTAACCTTAAGTTAATTTAATTAATTAATATTACTCAGTACTTGTTTGTATTAACCCCTAGAAATATACCTTAAATGACATCTTAAAGTGTTACCAATTTTACTTAAAGCTTTAGTAGTTTTTTTTTTTTAAAGCGCTTAAGAATAGTATTTTTTTGGTTTCATTTTTTTAAATATTAGTTTTTAATTTTTAGTAGTGCTTTATTTTCTGTTACTGAATTAAAAGTGCTTAAATTTAAAGGCATATTTTTCTCATTTTCATGTAATATTTATATAATTTTTTTATTTATCAAAAATATTTTTATAGTTTTAGTCAACAGTACAAACATGTTGACATGAAATGTTTACTATAAAAGTATTTCATTTTATTCTATAATGCAAAAATAATTAGGAAATAATTTTATGTGCTTTTTAATATTATTATTTAGGTTTCATTTATTTTTATTAGAATTTTTTTATTTCTTTATACTGAATTAAAAGTGCTTAATTTTAACAGAACATTTTTCTATTTTTATTTAATATTTTTTTTTATTTAGTAAACAATAGTATAGTTTTAGTCAACAATAAAAACATGTTGACATTAAATGTCTATTGTAAAAAAAAAAATTGTATTATATAATGCAAAAATAATTATTTAATAATTTAATAATGCTTTTAAATATTACTCTGTTTTATTTATTGTAGTTTTGGTTGTTTTTTTTATAATTTGTAGTACTTTTTTTTAATTTCCTGTTACTGAATTAAAAGTGCTTCAATTTAAAGGCATATTTTTTTTTTATAATTTTCATGTAATATTTATATAAATATTTTTATTTAACAAAAATATTTAATAGTTTTAGTCAACAGTACAAACATGTTGACATGAAATGTTTACTATAAAAGTATTTAGATTTATTCTATAATGCAAAAATAATTATTTAATAATTTTATGTGCTTTTTAATATTACTATTTAGGTTTCATTTATTTTTATTTTATTTATTATTTTTATTTCTTTATACTGAATTAAAAGTGCTTAATTTTACGAGCACGTTTCTATTTTTTTATGTAATATTTTCTTTTTTATTTAACAAAGATGTTTTTATAGTTTTAGTCAACAATAAAATGTTGACATTATTTACTGTAAAAAAAATTAATTTTATGATATAATGCAAAAATAATTATTTAATAATTGTTAATATTACTCGGTTTTATTTATTCTAGTTTTGGTTGTTGTTTTTTATAATTTGTAGTACTTTTCTTTTCTTTTTTTATTTCCTTTTACTGAATTAAAATGCTTCAATTGAAAGGCATATTTTTCTAATTTTCATGTAATATTTATATATATTTTTATTTAACCAAAATATTATTATAGTTTTAGTCAACAGTACAAACATGTTGACATGAAATGTTTACTAAAAAAGTATTTATTCTTTAATGCAAAAATAATTATTTAAAAGATTAAATCAAAGTAAAAATGATCTATTTTAAATGATTATTTGAAACTGAGTTATAAACGTTAATGCCTGGTGAAAATATTTACATAGACAATGTGAAAAATTTGCATGTACATATATTAAAATCATTTAAATGTGCCTGTCAGAGAAGTAATTTCCATTTATTGACTGTTCAGTTGACATTTCATAGCACATTCTGATGCATCAGAATGATTCTTTTGAGTTGATTCTTTGACCTTTTGAACTGAACTAGTTAGAGTGATTCTTTAACAAATCCTTCTTTCACATATAACGTCACTGGATGTATAATGGAAACCCTTACATAAACAAACTGATGAATTGGGTTTTTGAACCAGTTAATTGAAACGAACAGTTCGAAAGAATCAGTGAGTCAGATTTCCCAGAACTAATGCATGGCATTTGCCTGAAAGCAGGGCATTTTGATTGATTCCCGATATCGATTTGGACGTGTGGTGATTAGACCCGGACACTGGTCGAGACAGTTGACCTTCCAGTACTCAAAAACAAAACATTCACATACAGAAAATATTTTATTTAACCATCTATAAGCAGCACTGGATTACATATTCATCAGACAAAATGCATGTACATAACATTTTCTGGACAGCAGGATAATAAATGAAGCTAAACAAATAATTGAAAATCTACATTTTTATGATTGACTGTTAAAAAGAAAGGTTTTTGAGCATCACAGAGAGCATCTAACCTGGCTAGGGTTTTAGGATATGAAGATTACGATGCTTGGAGAGATTCAACCTGTTAATTGCTTTTGTTGAAGGTCAGAGAACACATAGATTTTCTCTTTCGTCGCTCCCTCCTTTTAAGGGAACAGAAAGTACATAACTTTCTGCACCTTTGCCAACTCCGTGATCCTCTCTCCGAACTACAAAATATCCGCCTCCAGACACTTGATGGGCGAATCCTCGGGATCTCCGGCATCGTTTCATTTTATTTTCCCATTAACAAATGCTTATGGGCATTTTAGCTTTTTTTTTGTTTGTTTTATTTTATTTTTGCATTACCAAATGCCTATGGACATTTTACCTTGTTGTTTTGTCTATTTATTTATTTATTGTTTTATTTTATTTTTTGTTTTTTATTTTATTTTATTTTATTTTCCAATTACTAAATGGACATTTTACCTTTTTTTTTTGTTTGTTTGTTTGTTTGTTTGTTTTTTTGTCTTATCTTAATATTTATGAACCCTTAGAATTTTTTTGTTTGTTTGTTTGTTTTTTTGGCTATTTAAATATGCATCTGATTTATAATACTATTTTATTTTATTTTATTTTATTTTTTAATGTTCCCATTACCAAATACCTATGGACATTTTACCTTTTTTTTGTATTATCTTATTGTTTTTTATTAATATTATTATTAATATTAATATTATTTTTAGTATAGCTTTAATTTTTTTTTATTTTATGACATAAACAAACTGATGAATTGGCTTTTTGAACCCTTAGGATTTTTTTTTTTTTTTGGTTATTTAAATATGTATCTGATTCATAATACTGCTTAATTTATTTTATTTTATTTTCCCATTACCAAATGCCTATGGACATTTTACCTAATTTGTCTTTTTATTTTATTTTATTTTATTTTCCCATTACCAAATGCCTATGGACATTTTACCTTTTTTTTTTTTACCTTTTTATTTATTTATTTATTTATTTATTGTCTTATTATTTTTATTATGGCATTTATTTTATTTAATTTTTCTATTACCAAATCCCAATTATTTTTATTTTTATTTTATTTTATTTTATTTTATCATACTCAAAAACAAAACATTCACATACAGAAACCAAATGACTGACAAAAATATTTTATTTAACCATCTATAAGCAGCACTGGATTACACATTCACCAGACAAAATGCATAACATTTTCTGCACAGCAGGATAATAACTGAAGGTAAACAAATAATAAATATCTACGTTTTTATGACTTACTGGTAAAAATAAAGGTTTTTGAGCGTCACAGAGAGCATCTAACCTGTCTGGGGTTTTAGGATGCGATGCTTGGAGAGATTCAACCTGTTAATTGTTTTTGTTAAAGGTCAAAGAGCACGAGATTTTCTCTTTCGTCGCTCCCTCCTTGTAAGCGAACAGAAAGTACATAACTTTCCGCACCTTTGCCAACTCTGCGATCCTCTCTCCGAACTCTTGAATATCCGCCTCCAGACATTTAATGGGCGACTCGTCGGGATCTCCGGCGTTCCTCCAGAACTGTCCGATGGGCTCCAGCAGCTGCCTGGTCATCAGGTTGGTCAGGTCGGGCGTCCAGAGCTGGCAGATGCCGGTGACGGTGAAGCGTCCCGTTCCCTGCAGGCTGACGTTCCAGCGGCAGAAGCTCAGGTCCTGATCGCTGAAGTCCAGCCGGTAGACGGACTCGTGCGGCAGCAGCAGCCTCTCGCCGTCCTGCCGCTTCTGGCCCTTCTGCTGCAGCGACTGAACCCTCAGACGCATCACCTCCGTCAGCTGCAGGTCCTCGGTGAAATTCAGCTCCATTTCCGAACCCATGACCAGATCGTGTTCGAGTCGAGGGAGGATCGGTGTGCGTGTGGTTTGTGTCCGTGTGTGACTGAATAAACTCTCTCCTCTCTCAACCTTCACTTTCCATTCCACCCCTCCACTCCACCCGCCTCTCTGGCCCCACGGGGCAAAAAGCCTGGTTTAGTTGGGGACTGTATTGATTCTGCCACACATGCTCTGAGCCTCCGGATGAGTTTTGGGAGCAGGAGGAGGAGCGAATCAACCGGAGACTCACTGCTAGAGTTTGACGTGTTGCAGCACTAGGCAACAGATGCTTACTGCTGTTTCAAAAACACTCAAGATTTTTTTTTTTGTTTCTTTGTTTTTGTTTTTTGGATTATTTAAATATGCATCTGATTGATAATACTGCTTATTTTATTATTTGTTTTATTTCATTTTATTTTATTTTCCCATTACCAAATGCCTATGAACAATTAAAATTTCTTTGTTTTATTTTTTGTCTTATCTTATTCTTTTTTTTTTTTAATTTTATTTCCAAATTACCAATTTTTATGACCCATTACCAAATGCATTTTAATAAAACATTTTTATATTTTAATTTAATTTAATTTTATTTTATATTCCCATTACCAAATGCCTTTGGACATTTTTATTTTATGTTATTATTTTATTTATTTTATTTTACCAAATAACTATGGACATTTAACTAATAATAATAATAATAATAATAATAATAAATTAATAATTTGTATTATTAATAGTTAATTTATGTTGTTTCCCATTATCGAATGCCTATAGAAAAATATTATTTTTGTCTTATCTTATTATTTGTATTATTTACAAATAATTTGTATTTATATCCCATTACCAAATGACACTTTTTTATTTATTTATTTATTTATTTTTAATTTTACCAAATAACTATTTTACTTTTTTTCGTCTTATCTTATTTTTATTATTAACAATATTATTTTATTTTATTTTATTTTATTTACATTTTATTTACATTTCCTTCCAAATGCTTATGGACATTTTACCTTTTTTGTCTTATTATTATTTTTGTCTTATCTTATTATTTGTATTAGTAATAGTTTGTATTATTAATAGTTTAATTTAATTTTAATTTATTTTATTTCCAAATTACCAAATTTTATTACCCATTATCAAATGCATATGGACATTTTACTTTTTTTTTATCTGATTATTTTTATTAGATTGTCACGTGAAAAAAAAAAGTATTGTGATTTTTATTTTATTTTTTTATTTTTTTGTTTTTTTTAATGGGAACAATTATTATTATTGTTATTATAGAGTTTTTTAGCATTATTGTACTCTGAATTAAGGGTAGTTATAAAAAAAGCAGCATTATGTCTGTTTTTAGGTTATCCCAGATTGGAAGGACCAGGAATGGGACAAGCAGAAACCAGAGACCTATGCTGGGATTTTTCACTTCCGATTCTGGCGTTTTGGAGAATGGGTGGACGTCGTTATCGATGACCGACTGCCAACCGCAAACGGGCAGCTCATTTACTGCCACTCCAACGACAGTAATGAATTCTGGAGCGCGCTGGTGGAAAAAGCCTATGCCAAGTAATTACCACAACCAATATCACATTGAAAAAAACATCTTATATTGAACAGAGATATTATATATTTAATATAATATGATTTTAAAAACATATCCTTTATATACACACTGCCATTCAAAAGTTTGGTATCAGTAAGATTTTAATGTTTTTACATAAGTCTCTTATGCTCATCCAGGCTGCATTTATTTGATTAAAAATACAGATAAAAACAGTAAAATTGTGAAATATTTTTGCAATTTAAAATAACAGTTTTATGTTAATATACTTTAAAATGTAATTTTTTTTCTATGATGCAAAGCTGAATTTTCAGCATCATTACTCCAGTCTTCAGTGTCACGTGATCCTTCAGAAATCATTCTAATATGCGGATTATATATATGCTTATTTTTATTATTTATCTGGTCTCTCATTAATCAGGTTATGTGGATGTTATGAGGCGCTGGATGGCGGAAACACGGCCGACGCTCTTGTGGATTTCACTGGTGGAGTATCCGAACCCATGGATCTGCTGGAAGGGAAGTTTAACCAGGAAGAAGAGACCCGAAATCAACTATTCGAGCGCGTTTTGAAGGTCCACAACAGAGGAGGCCTGATCAGCTGCTCCATTAGAGTAAGATTCACACGCATTTGTGTTTAACGCAGTAATGTGTCTTATCCCAGTCTCATGGTTTCATATTCAGATGCTCTTTTCCATAGGCGACAACTCAGGCAGACATGGAAGCCCGTTTAGACTGCGGCCTGGTCAAAGGTCACGCGTATGCTGTGACTGACGTGCGTAAAGTGCGACTAGGCACCGGCCTTATGGCATTCTTCAAATCAGAGAAGCTCTCCATGATCCGCATGAGGAACCCGTGGGGTCAGAGAGAGTGGAACGGAGCTTGGAGCGACAGGTTTGTGAACATCTGGAAGCTGTTTGGCTTTACTGTGGGGTGTGTGGTTTATAAAGGGCACTGTACACATTTAAACACTTCTGGATGATGCTCCGACATAAATTTGCAGACTAAATTTGTGCAATGAAAGGAAACTTGGCCTTGTTATAAGCGGGAGTTGCTCTCAGCCTTTCCCTGATGTAAACAGTTTGAATTAGGGCACAGAAGCAGTTCAAGTGATCTTGTAAACAAATTCCTCAGTCGCTAGACAGCATTAGTCCAATGCTAACATTACCGATGAATGTGCTAAACAATTAGGAAGAGAATGATTTAGAGCAAAACATGATGTGTAAATAAGAACGATTAAAGTATTGAAGTTTATGTGCATAATGCATGACTCACCCATGTAAAAAAAAAAAAAATGGATGCTGTGTAAAACAGGAAATGTTAAGGCTGTGCTGACACACACACACAGACGCTTTGTTTCAAACCACAGATTGTGTGACTTGGATTGTGAATGTTCAAATGTATTTTTGTGCTCATACTGCCATCTACTGGAGGACAAACTCAACATCATGTCGTATTTCAGCAGTGTAAAAGTGCATTTGTTCATGCTTCATGCATTTGTTCAAGTAATCTTTGAGTTTATAATGATCATGTTCACATTGCAGGATTTTGGGAGTGAAAACCACATTTAAAAATATTTATAAACTCATTACTCATTAAAATAATCAGTGTTGATGTACAAGGCCATATAACATTTTCATTTTACTAAATGCGTTTTAATTTGGGTGGTGGGACAGCCAATTTTAATGAATTGTTAAAATTGTAATTTTTTTTCTTTATTGTATCTGTACATTTTTTTTTTTATACATTTGTCTGAGATTTTTATATATATATATTAATTTCAGATAAATATGTAATATAATGCTAATACTAATTTTATATATATATATGTATATATTATTATTTCTCTTTTTTTAAATAAGTGATATATAATTTTTATATAAAATCTATAATTAAAATAATTAATATTATATAAATATATAAAATTTAATATAATATTTATATATATATAATGTGTATGTATGTGTGTGTATTTGTTTTCCTTTATTGTAAATTTATTTTTTTAATCTTTTTACATATATATATTTTTTAAATTAAATATACAATATATAAAAAAAAGAAAAAAATCAAAAATTTATGTAAATATATAAAAATATTTATATAAATTTATAGAATTTTATTTTCTTTTTTTTTAACAGTGGAAATCTATATTAAAGCACAAATTTTTCTGTTTATCTGTCTGTAGCTCAGAGGAATGGCAGAGAGTCAGTAAGAGTGAGCGAGAGAAGTTGGGTGTGACTGTGCAGGATGATGGCGAGTTCTGGTGAGATTCATATCTCATTCATCATTGTTCTGTTTCAGGACTTTGTGCATTGAAACTGTAAAGGGCAATTATATTTCTGTCTCAGAAAAATGCAAAATGATCAGTTTAACCAAATAACCAAAATGAGTTTTGCCATTGTTTTCATCAATGTGCAACAAGTTAAATAATCTTTTTTAGGGTTTCTATTTGTGACATGCTGTTGATTATCACAAATTGGAATTTATAAAAATGAGCCTGTTAAAAAGTTTACATACACTTGATTCTTAATACTGTGTTGTTACCTGAATGATCCACAGCTGTGTTTTACTTTTTTTGTTTAGTGATAGTTGTTAATGAGTCCCTTGTTCGTCCTGAACAGTTAAACTGCCCGTAGTTCTAAATAAAAATCCTTCCGATCTCACAAATTCTTTGGTTTTTCAGCGTTTTTGTTTATTTGAACCCTTTCCAACAATGACTGTATGATTTTGAGATCTATCTTTTCACACTGAGGACAACTGAGGGACTCATATGCAACTATTACAGAAGGTTAAAATGCTTACTGATCCTCCAGAACGAAAAACCATGCATTATAAGCCGGGGGTGAAAACTTTTGAACAGAATGAAGACGTTTGCATTTTTAAAGTTTTGCCTACATATCATATGTTTTTTTTTTTTGCATTTAGTACTGCCCTTCAGAATCTAAAGAAGATTCTTACATGTTTCTCAGAAGACAAAAATAGCTTATATATACCCTGATCTTCAAATTCAAAAAGTTTTCACCCCCCGGCTCTTAATGCATTGTGTTTTCTTCTGGAGCATCAGTGAGTGTTTGAACCTTTTGTAATAGTTGCATATGAGTCCCTCAGTTGTCCTCAGTGTAAAAAAAGATGGATCTCTATTCACTTTTGTCTTGTTACGATGACCGTTTTTTTCCATCTGGCTGTTTCCATTATCTTTCCTCTCCCAGGATGGATTTTGAGAATTTCTGTAAGTATTTCACAGACCTCATTCTGTGCCGTTTGATTAACACGTCGTACCTGAGCATCCACAAGACCTGGGAGGAGGAAGTGATGCGGGGCTCCTGGTCTCGCCACGACGACCCATTAAGGAACCGATCGGGAGGCTGCATCAACCACAAAGCCACTTTCCTTCAGAACCCACAGGTGCGGCACCCATTCACAAGTGTGAGGTTGTTTATTGTGTATTTGTGTACTGAAGAGTGTGTCACTGTGTTTTTCAGTATGTGTTTGATGTGACAAAGCCAGAGGACGAGGTTCTGATCTGCTTACAGCAGCAGGACAAAAGAGCTAAATCCAAAAATGGGAAAGGAGACAACATAGCCATCGGCTTTGACATCCAAAAAGTATGTACATTAGGGCTGTGAAACTGATTATTCGTGATTATTCGCTCTAAAATAAAAGTTTGTGTTTACATAATATACGTGTGTGCACTGTATATTTAAGATGGGTAGATTTTTAATGTTTTTCTTTTTTAATAAGTCTTTTCTGCTTACCAAGCCTGCATTTATTTGATCCAAAGTATAGCAAAAACAGTAAAAATGTGAAATATTTTTACTATTTAAAATATCTGTTTTCTATTTGTATATATTTTAAAATATTATATATTCCTGTGATTTCAAAGCTGAATTTTTAGCATCATTACTCCAGTCACATGATCCTTCAGAAATCATTCTAATATGCTGATTTGCTGCTCAGAAAACATGTATTATTATTATTATGTTGAAAACAGCCGAGTAGTTTTTCAGGTTTCTTTGATGAATAGAAAGTTCAGAAGAACAGCATTTATCTGAAATAGAAAACTTTGGTAACATTATAAATATCTTTATCATCACTTTTGATTAATTTAAAGCATCCTTGCTATATAGAAGTATTAATTTCTATCATTTCTTTCCCCCAATAAATAAATAAATTATACTGACTCCAAGCTTTTGAATGGTATAGCATATAATGTTACAAAAGCTTTTTATGTCAGATAAATGCTGATGTTTTGGATCTTTCTATTCATCTAAGAATCCTGAAAAAATTTATTTAGCTGTTTTAAATATTAATAATACTATAATAATAATAATGTATCTTGAACAGCAAATCAAAATATTAAAATGATTTCTGAAGGATCATGTGACACTGAAGACTATAGTAATGATGCTGAAAATGTAGTTTTGATCACAGGAATAAATTATATTTTAAAATCTATTCAAATAGAAAACAGTTATTTTAATTAGTAAAAATATTTCAAAATTTTACTGTTTTTGCTGTACTTTGGATCAAATAAATGGAGGCTTGGTGAGCAGAAGAGACTTCTTTAAAAAGCAATATTGCTATTATAGATTTTTGACTGGTAGCGTATATATACACAGTTTTAATGACAAAAAGAAGTATTCAGAATGCATAATTTAACTTACAGTTAAATTATTAAATTCTTATTAAATTTTAACATTTAATGTCAATGAACTTTACAAAATATCTTGTTTTTAACATAAAACCTGTAATTTTCTGTTGCTGTTTGGATGCAGTAAAACAACCACAGTTGTAGAAAACATCTTGCTCTTGTTTGCATTTTCTTACGCCATAAATCTACCCTTGAAATCAGGATTAAGCATAAAATGTGTTCAGAATCATTCGTACATATGAAAATGGGATGAGAATTGAACAAATGTGTAAGATTCAGACAGGATTAAGGGAGAATACACTGTAAAACTCACTGTTGAAAGCAAAAATGCTACAAAATCCACATATTTTGTAAGAAAGTGCTACATGTTTGAGCAAAGCACCATAAAATGCATAAGAAACATATTGGATTTAATTCAGCAAATATTAATTGATTGGTCACCTGTAAACGAGATGTGTTTTCTGATCTAGGTCGAGCTCAACCGGACGTACCGCATGCACGCCATCCAGAAAACGGTGGGCAGCTCCATCTACATTAACTCCCGCAGCGTGTTTTTGCGCAAGGACCTGAAGGAGGGCCGCTACGTCATCATTCCCACGACCTTTGACCCCGGCCTGCAGGGAGACTTCCTGCTGCGTATCTTCACAGATGTACCTGCCGCCTTCAAGTAATACATCAGAAATATACTGTATATTTTACAGTAGTCTTTTGTATTTGAAATATGGATTATGATGTATTAATGAAGATTGCATGGTGTTAGGGAGCTGACATTAGACGAGCCGATCCACACCTGTTGGACGGGGTGTTGTGGGTATCCAAAGCTGGTCACACAGGTGCACGTCCACAGAGCAGACGGACTCAAGGCTCAAGATTCAGATGGATGTGAGTAATGGCACGTTGAATCTATTTCTATAGCGCTTTATACAATACAGATTGTTTCAAAGCAGCTTCACGCTAATAAAAAAGAAACTAACTGAATTAGTGATGCAAACTTTTGCTAATTCTGCTGTAAAGCAGATCATATATAAAGCGTAGTATAAAGAACTTGTTTAGATATGATCATTCTAAAAAGATTGTAATTTCAGACAGATTTTGCTACCAGTCTTGCCGCCTACCCATATACACTACTAGTCAATATATATATATATATATATTTTTAAAGAATACTCTTTTGCTTACCATTTATTTGGTCCAAAATACAGCAAAAGCAGTAATATTGTGAAATATTTTTACTTTTTGAAATAGCTGCTTTCTATCTGAATATATTATAAGATGTAATTTATTCCTGTGATCAAAGCTACATTTTCAGCATCATTACTCCAGTCTTCAGTGTCACATGGTCAATATTTAAAACAGCTGAGTACATTTTGTCCAGGATTCTTTGATGAATAGAAAGATCCAAATATCAGCATTTATCTGAAATGATAGAAATGAATACTTTTATTTAGCAAGGATGCTTTAAATTGATCAAAAGTGATGATAAAGACTTTTATAATGTTAAAAAGAGTTCTATTTCAGATAAATGCTCTTCTTCTGAACTTTATGTTCATTAAAGAAACATGAAAAAATTCTACTCAGCTGTTTTCAACATAATAAATGTTTCCGACATTCCATCATGACTGGAGTAATGATGTTAAAAATTCAGCTTTGAACTTGCAGGAAAATATTACATTTTTAAATGTATTTAAATAGGAAACAGTTATTTTAAATAGTAAAAATATTTCAAAATTTGTACCATTTTTGCTGTACTTTGGATCAAATAAATGCAGGGCTTGGTGAGCCAAAACATAAAAAATCTTACTGTTCAAAAACTTTTCACTGGTTGTGTCAGTCAGGCACAATAATAATCAAGTAAGTGTATCTGAGTTTATTAAAAAATATAAATTTAGGTGAAATACATGTGCCAAGTCTTAAAAAGTGTAATCTATTATTATTATTATATTTTTATTATTAATATTAATGTGTTATAACAACTTGGGGAGTCATTAAATTAAAAATGTGCTTCTTTATATTTTAAACATTTTCCAAGCATTTTTGTAATGAAGCATTTTTTTTTAAAATATTTTAAAATATTTACAACCATATGTTTTTTTTTTTTTTTTTTAATTTTGTTTTTCAGAAATCCTTGATGAATATAAAGTTAAAAGAACAGCATTTATTTGAAATGCAAATAACAAATATATACAAAACAAATATGACTTGTTTTAATCAATTGACCATTTTCAGCCTGAACTAATCTTGTCAAAATTTCTTGGCAGAAATCTAAATTTCTGATATTTTAGAAACTCGCTCACTTAGACAGACAGTCAAAAGTCATAAGTTTAATGATTTGCCTGAAAAATGACAACAAAAATGGGCAAGTCTAATATTATATTAAAACAAAACTGTTTTTTTTAAAACAAAATGCCAAAATACTTTTTAGAATTGTATTTTGTACTGTATTTTAAGAAATTCAGCTTCTTAATGAGACCTTTTTTTATCTCATTGTAGTTACCAACAAGACATTCAGATCTTATATATTTGAATAAATTGACCCAGAAATAGCTGTATTTGAATGACCGAATCTTCCTGTCATTTCAGCATCTGACCCGTACGTCATCATCAGCTGTGAGGGAGAGAAAGTTTGTTCTACGGTGCACAAAAACACACAGAGCCCAGACTTTGACGTGAAGGCCGTGTTCTACAGAAAGAAGCCGAAAGAGCCGATCCGCATTCAGGTGCCGGTCTTTTTGAAATCATTAGGAATGGACTCTGTTGTGTTCATTCCCATAATCTGCCTCTTTCTCTCCCATCTTTGTCAATCAGATCTACAACCACAACCTTCTGAAGGACTCGTTCATGGGTCAAGCGGTGTTGAACGGCGATCTGTCCGACCTGCAGCAGCTTCACACCCTTCACCTGCGCGACAAAGGAAACCGGCAGAACAGCGACCTCTCGGGTCTGGTCTCGGTGAGCCTCACTACCAGCGAGGTCCTGACCAACATCTGAGCATTTTACAGTGACCATAGCGGGTTTTCAGCACGTTCGGTGTCAGTGGTTAATCGGAGAGTATTTAAAACACTTACTGTGGTGTATTACACTTATATTTACATGCTCTTTATCTTTTTGGAATCCTATGGGAATGTTTCTTGGAAGCAAATTTAAATGTTTACAAGCACTTTTTACAACTTGAAGAGAAAGCCAAAAATGAAATTCTGTCATCAAGTTGTTTCTTTCTTCTGTTGAGCATTTTAAAAGATGTTTTGGTGACTAAACAGTTGGCGGTAGCCATTGACTTCCATAGTAGGGAAAAAAATACAATGGAAGTCAGTGGGTACCGTCACCTGTTTGGTTACCAACATTACTTACAGTGTCTTCTTTTGTGTTCAACAAAAGAATAAAAACCCACACAGGCTTGGAACATCTTGATAGTGAGTAAACGATAATAGAAGTATCATTTTTGGGTGAACTGTCTCTTTAAATGTGTCATTTTCTGGTATTATGTGCTTTCAATTGGAAATTCATATATATCAAGATATTGTAGGGCGTGCATTTATATCAGTATATATGAAATAACATGCAGTATATGCATATATCTAATACCACTATATGTAGTTACGAATTTCAGTTTTATATTCTGTATGTTAGCATAATTTAACCTGAAATGGGGGGTTAAGGGCTTCTAGTGTTTAATCTCTGTTTACACTAAACGTCTAAATATGGAAGGCATTCCTATTGTATTTTTCTCTTTCAAATATTTGCCATAATCTTGACCACATGTGGATTTTTATGTTTTATCAAGCTTTTGTTAAAGGAAACATTTCTACAAATGATGAGGTATTTTATCCATTGTTTTCATTTATGTTTAACATGGTGTTTGAAGTAAATATAAACCATACAGACGTGTGGAGCCTACAGCTATTAAAAATACATTTTAAACATTGACTATATAAATGATCTCATAAATATTGTTTACTGTTATTATCCACACAGTGTAAAGAGCAGTTATGACCACTAGGTGTCAGTATCTCAACAGAGTAAGAAGCAGGTTTTTGGCTTTTTTCTTTTTCAAGTGATAATATGCCTAAAAATACATTTACATAATGTACATTACATAAATATCAGTTTTCTGCCTCTTCATACAGTGGTAATAGTCACAAACTTGAAAAATGAAAATGTCATCATAAAGCCAAATACAAAATGCCAAAACACTTATTAGATGTGAACTCTGAGAATCTGACTACATCTGTGCCATTTTACAATCACTATGAATTGTTTTTATTTGTTCATTATTTCTCCGTTTCTTTGCGTGTAATGCCTGTTGTTTACATATGAATAGATGTGCCTTATCAGAACGTGTAAAATAGCCAAAGAAATCTTCTATCATATTCTGTGATGTATCTTTTTGTATATTGCGATTGTGTTTTTCCTCACAGTTTCGCATGATGAAATAAAGTTTAATAGAATGTTCAGTTATTTCCTCACGTTTGTACATGCACACATTAAAATAATGTCATTTTTGTTTTTCACATGTTTTGAACCAGGTTTATACTGGAATTTTAAAACCGTTACTGGTAAAGTCATGGAATTTTTTTTTTTTTTTTTTTTTAATAATTTAAATTAAGTAATTAAGTAATTTCTTTTGTAGTTATACTTGGCTCATAAATTTTTTTTTATCAACTAGAAACTGTTTTGGAAAAGCCAACTAAATGAGACTATTAAAAAAAAAATGTATTCAATAATAGGAATCCCCTGAATAAATGGAAATGTCATGGAATTTCATTGCTTAAAAGGCAGGAAAATGTAATATTTTATTGCGCTTTACATTTCATTTTAACTTCTTCAACTTAATCATTTGTGCTGTTTTGAGCATTTGTTGGAATAATTAGAATTGTGTATGTTTTTGAATGATTTCTGAAGGATCATGTGACAATGAAGACCGGAATAATGATGCAGAAAGTTCAGCTTTTTAATCACAGAAAGTAATTGCATTTTAAAATCTATTACATACATTATTTTAAATTGTAATACTTTTTTCAAAATATGACTGTTTTTGGTCAAATAATAAAACAATTTTAATCAATTCTCATTTTTACGAAACAATATTGTTTCTTAAATCTCAAGAATCGACCAGTCTAGCATGTTTTTAGTTATTTTTCAACGCGAGTAGTAGGGCGAGACTTCCGGTTCATTAACCGCTGTAGGGAAATAACCAGAAGAATAACAAAGTGCAGTAAACGGTAAAACAGTTTGCACTACAAACCAGAATGTTCATAATTTTATGATAATACATTAAAATAATATACTAAGACACACCAGTTTGCAATATCAAGCAGCAAAACGAGCTGTTTTGTACAGCTAAAAATTGCTAGAAGCTAACGTTAATGACACCGGAAGCCAGACACATTTAATTTAGAAATGGCCGCGCCGCTCTTAGGAGGAAAATAAGGTAGTCTCCCATCTTATTAATCGCATTGTTACTTTTGATATATAACTAAGTCTCAGATTTCAAATTCTGTCTATTTTATTACAATATTCAAACAATAAATAACGTTTTTAATGTGGAGTGACAATTCGCTGCAGCGCCTCAGTTCGGAGAAGCGGAGAAACTCATCTCCTCCACTTCAAAAACCCATTACAGCACGAAATAAATGTGAATGGACATTCAAAGGTATGTTAAAAGAAAGTACAACTTACCGAAATCTGTTTTTTGTCTCATGTGTTCGCTCAGTCAGTGTTTCAACCACGCAAGGCTTGTAAATGTAAATAATATATCACTTAACGTCGTCACATTTAACGTTACCTCAGAAAAAGCAGTCAGCTAGAAAAACTATCTAGTGCTAAATATGCACTATTTAACATTCTTTATAATTTGCCATGTACTGTACCTGATATATATGCAAAATAGTCAATATTGAATCTAATCGGAAATCGAATCGTGAAGTTTGTGTCAAAACCCAACCCTAAAAAAAGTTATGTAAATATAGGAGACCTGTTTCAAAAACATTAAAATATATTACAAACTTTTGACCAGTAGTGTCATGTTTATAACAATTGTTTTCCCTATTTTAATAAATCTTTGTTTAGGTAGGAATGAATATGGGAGATTTGCACGTCTTTGTAAGTGTACCACGCTGGACATTCAGGAGAAATCAGCTTGTCATCTCCAGGTTGCCTTGCAGTAAAATTAATCTCAAATCAACTGGCCTGGAAAGCAGTGACCTTTTCATCAGTAATACATACAGTCACTTGTGAAATAGTGGCTGTTAGAGTTTGATTGCTGGGCAGCTTTTCTCTTGTAGTGCATCTCTTGACTGTCTAGGGAAGGTTTTCTATGTAAGATACTGTGTATTTGTATGTGTGTTGTGTTGTGTGTAACCTGTCATGCTCTCTGCCCCCCCACGGAGTCTCCTCCTCCTCCCTCCTGCCGCTCAGGACGTCCCATGTCTGTCCTGACCCCTCCCTCCCCCTGTGAGGATCAGTGGCTGTGAATGAGTCTCACAGTCGTCGGGTGTCTCACACGGGCCTGTCTTCCTCATCCATGCTCATTCTTCATCTGACGCACCTCTGTGGACATCAGCTCACCTGAAACCTACAGAATTTCCTGAACCGAGGTGAGTGTTTCTGTCTAAATTAATCATTTTATAATTTATGTGTAATGTTGGTGACAGTGACAGTATTAGATAATGCTGTACTGGATAATTATTATATTTATGTATCATTGTATTTAAATAGTACTCCAAGTCAAGGTACTTAAAAGAAAACCATGGTAATTCCCTTGTAAATGTCCTCAAAAAAATTACTTTTTGTTAGTGTCAATGTTTTTTATAGTAATATAATTTTTTTAAATATTGTGAATTAGTTTTTTATTTTTATATTTTTATTTTCAGTTTCATTTTGGTAATTTTTATTTATTTGTTTATTGTTTAATTTAGTTTAGTTGTCTTTTTTTTTTTTGTTTTAATTTTTTTAATATGCCTACTGTATATAGTTTTTATTATTTTTAGTCCGGTTTTATTTTATTTTGTTTTTGCTATGTCTATTTAAACTAAATTTTATAAATATTTTATTTCATTAATTAATTTAATTATTTTTTTTATTTAATTTTGTTGTTGTTGTTTTTTTTTAACATGTCTATATAGGTTTTATTATTATTTTATAGTTCAGTTTATTTATTTTTTGTTTTTGCTATCTCTGTTTAATCTAAATTTTATAAATATTTTATTTCATTCACAGTTTATTTTGGTAATTTTAATTTTATTTTTATTTAATTTAGTTTTTTTTCTCTGATTTTTTTTAAATATATCTGTATAGTTTTTATTATTTTTTTTTAGTTCAGTTTAAATTTATTTTGTTTTTTTTTTATTTCAGATAACTTTTTTATGGTTTTAGTTTAAGTTTTGGTTTACTATATATATATATATATATATATTGTAAACCAAACTTAAACTTTATAAACTTTATAAATTTAAAAAAAAAAATTTATTTCAAATAACTTTTTTATTGTTTTAGTTTAAGTGTTGGTTTACAGTAATATGCCTGGTTAGTGGATATAATGCAAATGCATCTGTAAATAGCAAGTGATTATATTTTACTAATAATCGGCCTTCACAAGCAGTTTTCTATTAGATGCATGACTTTGGCAGAGATGAGCTGTTTTCAGTGTAATTGGAGTGTTTCATCTGATAAACACTACAGTATCTTCTCAAGGACGAGATGCAAGTGGTGAGCTTTGCACGTTTTTCTTGCATTTCAGCATTTAGTTTGTCCTCTGGCTTGTCAGATTTTGCTTTCCAATTGAATTTTCTGCAAAAAAGTGGCAATCTAATTAATAATGCACTGATATTTGAAGCCATTATATCTATAGTACCTGCCATATGAAATCCACTTTTTGCAGTGGAATAGAGAGTTCTTTGATGTTAATGTACCAGTCTGAGAAACCTCATTAATTAACCCATTAAATACATTAACAGTGAAAGATAAATCTACAGATCAGTTGTGGATTATATATAGTCCTTTATAGGTATTTTGGGCTTTAAGAGTTTTATTTGGCTGCTTGAATCTGTGCTGTCATTGGTCAGGACAGGAATCAGATCAGATCCCTGTGGATTTCGGATTAGGAACTTCTTAATTTGGTCTAAACCTCCTTGCTGTACATGTTAATCAAGCACGTTTTAAAACATTTTCTGCACTTGAAACAAGAGGGCCTGAATCTCAGTAGACACCATGAGTGAGTTTTAATGTTAATGACAATAAGATTTATTTTATAGGAGCCTCTTTGAGCTTTTTATATGCATCTGCAATTAAATGCAGACAGGTTTTATATCTGAAGGTCAGAGATTAAAATGATTAATTGATTTGTCAAGTGGATTCATGCTGATTTGTCTTGATAAATTGGTTTAGGTGGCATCGATGTAGTGGTTTAAATGGATGTATAACAACCCTGATGTAATTAGAAATGAACCTGTACATTCACACACTTAATAATAGAAACCCTCTCAATTTTTTTCCCAGTTTAAGTTTCAAACATTTGAATGTGAAAACGGTCAATTTACTATTTTTTATTTATTTAAATTTTATTTTATTACTATATTTATTTTTAAAATGTACTTTTATGTTATTTACATTTTAATTGTTTATTTATTTAAATTTTTATTTATGTATTATAATTATTTTTTAATTAGTTTTTTGGACATGTAAAATGTCACGACTATTTATGTATGTAATTATTTTAATTTTTAGTTGTTTAAATCTTTATTTTTTTTAATTTATTTATTTTTATTTATTTTTATTTATGTATTTAATTTTTTTAATTGTCCAACAGTATTATTTTGATTTTTGATGTTTTTTGGACGTTGTTTTTTTTTGTTTGTTTTTTTTTTACTTTTAAATAGTGTGTGTGGTTTATGAATATGGTCATCATTCAGTACTATTCAGTACTTTTGTGAGGAAAAATTCAAATAAGAAATGTGTGGCGGCTCTTTAACACACAGACCCGTCCCATATTTATTAGTCTGTTTAACCCGTATCCCAACTCTCCCTTCTGTCCCATGCATCCAGACTGTGCAGTCTTTATTTCCAGACGTCAGCTGGTTTAATTAGACAGTAAAATATTAATGTCTATGTGCATGCAGCTCTATTCAGCACATTTATCCTGCTCACCCTGCGTGTCCAGACCAGATTAATCAGCTAGAACTACACCAGAGGTCTGGACAAGGGCTATTAGAGTTAGCTTAAACTACACTAAACTAAATTAAACTAAATAAAATAATGTTAACTAAAAAAATAAAATAAAATAAAATAAAAATAAATAATAATAAAAAATAAAAATAAAAACTAATAAAAATGGCAAATACAATTAACAAATTTTTTTTAAATGAAAAATTATTTTTTTAAATATTAATAAAAGCCATAATAAAATCTCAATGACACTAAAGTAAAAACATACACACCTGCTTCAGCTCATATCTGCTTATGGTGAACTTATGATTATCAGAGGGCATTTGAAAAGAAATATTGTAAAATTCTTGTACCATTTTGGCAAATATATCTGAAGGAGCTCATGTTTCTTAGGAGGTCATAGGTCAGCCGCTGTCAAAGGGAAGTTAAATAGAGGAAATGTGAAGCAGGTCGGTTATGGTTGAATAATTTAGTATGGGAATGTTTACCACTGCTATTGTCTTGTTTTCTTTTTTATGCACATTAATCTGCAGCTGGTGTTTTTGGTGTTGCTATAGTTTGTGTCTGTGGAGCAGTTGTGTGTTCAGTGTTGTGTGTCCCAGTGAATAACAGTCATTACATCAGCATGACCAAACACAAACCACACCTGACAGTCTAGTACTGAATGACTGTGTTTGTGTGAGACTTTGATAGTGTCTGATAAAATTCAAATTCAATTTAATGTGCAAAGCAAAAACATATTAATTGAAAGACTCCTTACAATATTTATAATATTTCTTGATATTTGTAAAAATAAATAAATAAATAAATGGTAATATGTAAAATAAATGTTTTGGGTTACAAATAAATATTATATATTTTATATTTATTTATGTTTTGGTAATATTTGTATAATCAGCTGTACACATTTCTGCTGATAATGTAATAAGTAAAATTTATAATTTTTACTAATAAAACAGCTAAAGCTGATTATACACACACACTTTGTTGTATATACATTTATTTATAAATAAAAAATATAACATTTATCAATTAAAAATTACAGGGCACATGTAGTAAACAAATATTATCGACAAATAAAATAAAGCTTTGGTGTAAAATAAAATTACATTTTACGTTTAAATTACAAGAGTGAAATTAGAAATTACATATTAAACAAAAAGTGTGCAACAGGGAAAAAGCTCCGTAAGAATGCTCAACCATAAAAAACAATCACAAAAACTTGAGAAACATATGAAACATGTAAAATTAGAAATGAACAATTTCAGTTATATGAAGAATTTATTTGCAAAAACAGATAACTCTGTTTTTCCATGTTTTTCCATTGTGCATCAAACTGCAGTTGGGTTATTTTGATTAGGTAAAAACTAACTAAAAAATACATCTAACTAACACAATAAAACACAATAAAAACAATGAAAACATGATTTTTGAAAATTACAAAAAACTGAAATTCTTCATATACTTGAAATTGTTCATTGCTAATTTTACGAAAAGGAAAAATTTGGCACATCAAAGCGTCATAAATAGAAAAATTATTTATGAAATTCTCACCAAGAGTGCAATAAGTAGCTGTCCAATTTATGGTGCTCATCAAGTCATCTCATAGTGCTCAGCTCATCATGTGTTTCTCAGGTCAAATGACACAGAATGTAGGCAGATTTGTATTTGTGTTTTGATTGTGCTAATATAATAAACAAACTGTATGAGTGTATTTTGATGCAATAATAATCTCCATGTGTGTGTTTGTCAGGGTCTGGTGTGGAGACGTCTGATGTCCAGGAGGAAACACAACCAGCACAGTCATGGTCATTTTACAGCAGGTACCGTACTCATCATTCACTCCAGAAAACATGCTTATATCTTCATAAACACTCAGAATATCACTGTCCACGCAGGTTCAAAGAACATTATTATCAAATGATCAATGATGACTCATCAGAATGCTTCTGATTGGCCATTGCATTCATAAACTTAATGGAATCGCGTGTGATTGGTTGAAATGCGAAATCTAAAATATGCATTCATTTTTATTTCATAACTAGTGTTGTGTGTGTTGTTCTGTGGTGCCTGTAGAGGTCAGATGGAAACCTTACTGGTTTGACGTTGACTCTCATGTAAACACTCCAGAAGTAAAGCTGCTTCAGCGGAGCGTGGAATATAAATGCTGTTAACTAATTATGTCTAATCTGATCTGGGTCTCAGTGCTACATACGCTATACGCCAACCTCTAACCTCTAGCTTTGTTTATATGTCAGTCTGCTCTGCGTTGTTGTGAACTGAGCTTTTTCCTTATTTTCCTATTATTTGCTTATTTGTGCTCCTCTGATAAAGTAAGTTGTTTGTGATTCTGGATCTCTTCGGGTTGAGTCTGTGTTGTTTTCTACACTGCTCACTGTTGCTGAAGACCCTCTAATGTTGTTGTGAATGAGAGATTATGTTCTCCAGTTCAGAGCCTGAATCTCATTACTGCTGCTAAACATCATGCAGGAGAGTCCGGGGCTAGTTGTCACTTTTCACTGCTGTGAATATATCTCAGAGTCAGTTTATTTGTGAAGATTTGAGCAACCTTAAAGTTTTTTAAATATAACAATTTCCACTTATAAAGAACAGGAGAGACAAAAGATAAATTCACCCCTATAGCAGGGCATGTTGTCAGACTACATGGGGTAAGTTGTCACATTAGATACTAAAAAAAAGACGTAAAGAAACAACCATCTTATAAAACCTGTCCAACATATTTTTTAAATGTATTATTGACAAATGAATCCCTTTTAAGCTAATTTTAAACAGTAAAAACAATTGAAATGAAATGAAACGAAAAATTTAATTCACAAATTAAATTTTAAAAAAATTCAGCAAATAAAAAAAAACTAAAGAAAAATTCTAAAAGGTAACAACTGACTGTATGAGCAGATAAACAAGATTTTCATAAAAAATAACTAAAATAAAATTATCAATAATAATAATAATAATAAAAATTACAGTAATAATTATTATTTTAGTCAAGTCCATTTCAAATAAATAAATATGTATAATTATTCTATATTAAACTATTGTATAAATAAATAAATAAATGTTTTAAACAATTGTTCATTGCTTTGCCTAAAATAATTAAACTAAAATTATACTAAAAAAAAATTCTAAAAGGTAACAACTGACTATATGAACAAATAATCAAAAGAAAAATTTTCTTTAAAAAAAAAATATAAATAATAATAATAATAATAATAACAGTAATAATTGTTATTTTAGTCAGGTCTATTTCAAATAAATAAATATGTATAATTATTTTATATAAAACTATTGTATAAATAAATAAATGTTTTAAACAATTGTCCATTGTTTTGCCTAAATAAAAATGTAATTAATAAATTGCAATAATAAAAATAAAATTACATAATATAAAACACGTAACAACTTGGCCCCATCTGGCATTTATTTAAAAAAAAAAAAAAAAAGAAAAGAAGAAAATACCCTTCTTTTAATATGTCAGTGTATTTTTATTGTGTATTAGTTATTAGAAAAAAATAGGATATATATATATATATATATATATATATATATGTATATATCTCCTATTTTCAACAACTTCTCTGTGTGATAACTACACCGGTCTCCATTATTTACATCTGCTCAAACTCAGTGTTGTTAATGAGGGTTATTTTGTCCGGGTTATTGAAGGTTATTTTGTAAGTTTGATGGTCCATTGGCTCTCTGTCTGTAGAGTCTGATGAACACTGAACACAGAACTGCTCTCATCTGGCTTTCTGTGTCTCTAATCGCTGCTGACAGGCCCTCATTTTCAGGAGCGCGATGTGGTCATTCATGGGTTCATAGATTCACAGAGGTACGAGGATCCATCCTGCTTCTGTCTGTCACAGAGGAACGAGCGCTGGTGTGATTTCTGTCCCGTTAAAGAGCGCAGACTGAAGCGAGAGGTTAGCAGTAACCGGACAGTGGGTTTGAATGGGTTTTCACTGAGATGAAGGGAGCCAAAGCACAGGGATGGGATGTGAAAGCACGCAGACTGAGTTACAGATATCCCACATTAGTACAGGTAAGGCCGGGCTTTAAAGATCTCAATGACTTCGTTGCAGGTAGGACGTTTAATTTGCTGCGGGTGTTTGTGGCACACAAAGAGATGCCATGTATGTATTATTTTATAATAGTGGGATTGAATGTGAGTGAGAAACTATAAAAGGTGAAAGCATTTCCAGGTGATATTTCACTGAAAAAAAAATTACATTTTGCATGAAGAAAGTGAAGCCTGTTTTTTGTACCATAATGTAATAAAAGTTATTTACCTGTAACTCTTATTAGTGTAATGTACAAAATATATTGCATTTTAAAATATTTAATACATCAAACTAGTATTTCTTGCACTGGCTTTATTTCTTTATTTTTTTTTAAAAAAAATCAGGTATTTTAAATGTAATGTAATGAACATTAAAAAAATTAAATAATAATAATAATAATACTTCTTATGAAAAATGATGAGAAAATTTACATTGAAAATGTGCTTAATTGCTATGTCACAATGCACAAACTATTAATGGTTTATTATTAGGCTTATTATTATGCAAAATACTACTAATAATAGTATTAATATTTTGAATTTTTTTGTAGAGTGTTTTTATATTTTAGGTTTCATTTTCATTTTAGGGTAAGTTTTAGTAGTTTTGTTTTGTGCTTTTGTCAATTTTTATAAATATCTGTTAGCTTTATTTTTATTTTTTATTTTTATTTTTAGTAATTTTAGTACTTAATTTAACCCTGTTTTATTTCTGTCAGTGCCAAAATAACTATTTAATACTTAAAATAATTTAATAAATATTACTAATTTAAAATAATTTAAATTTCGATATCTTCTTTCAAGTTCAATATTTTCGTTTAATATTTATATTTTATTTCAGCTTTACAATAGTTTCTTAACAATAACAGCACTGATTTTGGCTATTAATTAATTTGCATTAATGAATGCATTCCAGTCTGAGGTGCATATTTCAGTCCTTTAAGTGCCGTTCAATGACATAATCTGTTTCATTCTTAAACTCCATCCACCTGAAGATAATTAAAAGTGGGCAGGGCCAACAGGACACTGAGTGCAGTCATGCAGAGAGGAGACCAGCAACACCGTGTTCATCTCAGATACAGCACAACCAAACATAGAAACATGCTTTACATCAATATGCGCTTTACATCTCCACTCTTTTAGAATAACTGCTTGTAAGGAGGGTGTTTCATAGTTTACATGCAAATGTGGTTTAATTGCTTTGCCACGTCTGATGAATATTGTGTTGTAATGTCTCAGTTTGGCAATGACACTGTGCTCTGAGGCGGAAAATTTGGCAGCATTTTAATGATGGTTGCGGTGAAATACCAGCTGTCCTCTAGTATTCATAAAATATCTGTCCTTGTTTGACCTTTGCCTAATTTTGTCATTTAAATGCTAATTAATGCCAATCCAGACCAAGTTTTAAACTTCATGCCAAGACCAAGACCAAGATGATTTACTGTTAGTACTTGTGGTTTTATGTATTTATTTATTTAATTTGATAAATGTATTTTTGTTTACTTATATATTAATTTTTTTGTTTTATTTTTACTTATTTTCATTTTTATTAATTAATTTATATTTTTTGTAAATTATCCCAAAAGTTATTAAAATCTTATTATTTTATTTATTTGTAAATTATTTATTTATTTTTAATTATTTATTAATTGTTTTAATATATACAGCTACATTTAAAATTTAAGTAATAAATAGTAAACTATTTTAGTAAATGTTTTAGTAATTTTGTTTGGTGCTTTTGTCGTTTGTCTTTTTTAATTCTATTGTATTTTTAATTTTTTTTACTAAAAAATTAACCAGGCACCAAGCAATGGGACATGCTAATTAGTTTTGCATTGCCAGAAACCTCTCAAAAATATTTAAATCTAGTTCAAATTTATATTGCTTTGGATAAACTCTTTTCTAAATGTTTTTATCTCGCCTCAAATCACAAAATACTTTCTTTTTGCAAAGCACATGCATGTAAAATAAGAACATATGACAAGTTGCTGCCAAAAGGGGGCGATCTTATATGCAGACCTGAGCTCACATGAACTCAATGGAGTTTGATCAACATTATCATCAGTATGTTAAGTTAGGGAATTTATGCTACTAGGTTTAATTGTTTTTAATTATTTGTGTTTCATTTAAAGTGCTGTGTTTTTTTTAACCGTGCTGCCGCTCGCTGATGTCTCTCAGATTAGATTGCAGAGTGTTTTATGACACACACCCATGGATTTTCTTCCTCTCTGTTACACCTATAGCAGTAACTGTAGTACAACAGTATTGTCTGTGGTGATAATGCATGGATATAACTAACTGAAACGTCACGTGTTGTTACCGCACGTCGTGCTGATCGTTTGCACTTTCTGAATAATTTACCTGCGCTGAGTCTCAGTCTCACACACCTGTACAGATAGAAATGTCCAGTGTTATCTGTTTTCATCTCATTTTGAACTGAATCACCAGTGGCCCAGTAAAATCAGGGGTATTTAATTAGATATCCAGTTTCTTCTGAACAATCATAGCTTTGTTTCTATGAAATTTCAGACACATTCAGTGTTTTTTTTCTTTTTTTTTAGGTTGGCAGCCTTATACCTTGTAAAAGTCATAATAGCCTAGGCTACTGTTGCTTTGTCTGCTACTGAATCACAAATGATTTATAAAAGACCTTTTGAGTAAAAGTTTGAGTGCAGAAAATCTAGGTGCATTATGTCAACTTGTCCAATTTGACAAATAGAAATCATAGAATACTGTTCAAAAGTTTGGGGTAGGTGAGATTTTTTTTGTTTTTGAAAGAAGTCTTTTATGCTCACCAAGCCTACAATTTTGAAATATTATTAAAATTTCAAGTAACTGCTTCCGTTTCCAATATCTTTTAAGATGTAATTTATTTTTCTGAAGAAAAGGTGAATTTTCAGCATTATTACTCCAGTTTTTAGTGCTACATGATCCTTCAGAAATCATTCTAATATGCTTATTTGCTGCTCAACAATCATTTCTGATTATTATCAATGTTGAAAACATGCTTCATATTTGGTGGAAACTGTGATACTTTAGAATTTTCAGGATTCTTTGATGAATAGCAAAAAGAATAGCATTTAATTCAAATTTAAATATTTTGAAACATTCTAAATGTCTTAACTGTCACTTTTGATTAATTTAAATGCATCCTTGCTGAATAAAACTATTTTTTTTTTTTATAAAACAACAACATTTGTACCACTTTTGAATGCAAAATAAATTTACCATTATTAATACTATATATATATATATATATATAATAAAGAAAACAATTAATAAAATAATTGTTTTATTCAGGTTCATTAATAACTCATTTATATCTAATATAGAACTTAAAAAAAATCATAATTTGATGTTTTTAGAATGTATTATGTTTTAACAGATAATTTTTAATAAATAAAAAATTATTATTTGATTATTTTGTCTAAATGTTTCATTAAAATGAGCGAGAATGATTGTTTTATTCAATAGAAATAATTAATAAAATAATTATTTTATTCAGGTCCACTAATTTGACTTAATTAACTAATTAAGGTACTCAATATCATTTTAAATAAATATAAAATTTGTAAAATACATAATTTTTTTGTCATTTAAAAAACAAAAAATTAAATAGTAAATATTGTAATCTGATCATATGCAAAATGCAAACTAATATTAGTAGTAATTGTGTATAAATTGAATTTTCAGGATCCTTTGATGAATAGAAAGTTTTGTACCACTTTTGAATGCAAAATAATGTAATTATTATTAATACTATTATTATTATTATTATACTATGACAATATAGTGGTGTCTGGTGTTAGGTGACCTTTGACCTAAAGCATTTTCTATCTTAGTTTCTGCCCTCATACTTATCAGTCATGCTTTTTAATGAATGCTTAAGCGCATTTCTTTCCCAGAGTGCTCTTGTTTTATCCCCTGATAGTTTGTTAGGAGTTTTGATAATGAAAGACAGCAAGAAGGAGTGAGCGAACAATGCAGTTGTTGTCTTGGCATGAATTATTCATCCGTGTGTCGTTGCTAGGATTGTATCAGCGGCGCTGGCCGGCAATGCGGCCTTCTCAGACGTGACAGCTGCGGCCAAACGGTGTTGGGTTCTCCCTCTACCTGGATTGATTTGCCTTTGGGGATATTTAGTTAATTAAAAAGCCCCATATTATCAGGGGATCCACCTCCACACCCAACGCCCTGACCAACTCTTCCTCACGGGACGGACACCATGCACGCCATACACACCGACGTAGAGGGGAAATAGATGGACTTGCGCCCAGTCAGGGCTGAAGAAACTTCACCTAAAGAGTGAGAAAATGAATGCAAAGGAGCCGTGCAATAAATACAGAGAGGAATGATCTAGCTTTGGGCCTCAGATTTGGTTTCCTAAGGAGGTTTGAGTGTTTCAGGACGTCGTGCAGACTGTTTTTGTCCCTACTATTATTTTTATCCCACTGGCGGACTGGAAGAAAGCGGTTTTTGTGATATCCTGGGTCTCTGGAGGGCTGGACGGAGGGTTTTGATGCTGAGGAAGCGAGCTTGTGGATGTGTGTGTGTATCAGACGCTGGAGTTTTGCGCTTTGCGTGGATTAGGGTTTGATCTGGTGAGGATGTACAAGCGTCGGGATTATGTCGAACTCTACGAGAAGGATCAGGCAAAGTGGGCCTTACTGCGAAATGTCAACACTGTGGTCAAACACACCACTCTATTACCGGTACGATGTGCATGTGTGTGTGAGTTGCCAGTTACGTGTAAATGCTTCATGTGATCGACTTGGTTGATTTGGAGAAACTGTGGTTTGCAGCTTTTGCTGAATTTATTTTATTTGTATTTTGTATGCCAAGAGTTCACATTTAATTAATTTTTATTTTGGATTTAACACAAACTGGTGAAGTTCAATGTCTGAAACATCCTCATGATTTTTTTCAAATGTGTGTTGTTGAATTGTTTGTGTTACTCGATTGTAATTCACTTTAATAAAAGGAAAATTTAATTGGTTTCTATTACAAGCTGTAGGTCATAACATTTAAGCTAATGTTAATTAAACCGATCAAAATAATGGACTGGAATAAAACTGGAATAATTTTGTTATAATATATACATTTATATGTAATGTATAATTTTTTAAATATATATATATATATCAATTTATGTGTAATATATACAATGTTTAACATTTGTTGTTATTTGTAACTTTTTTATGAAGTTGTAAATATTGTAATTTGATAAATGCAAGCTATTACTGTGGAGAGAGAGAGAGAGATTATAATTTATATAACTAACATTTATAATTTAATTTAATTATATAATTATAATTTAATAATTTGATATGTTTTAAGACATACATTTGAAAAAAATTACACACCAAAAAATGTTGTTTTATTTTTATTTTTTTATTCTAAAATTTTCTAAAATTAATTTTAATTAATTAATTAGATTTTTTTTCTAAATATTTATTTAAAAATGAGTAAGATTTTATGTTTTATTCGGGTCCACTAATTTGATAAGTTACTCAATACCATTTTAAATAAATAAATATCAAATATAATTATATATATATATATATATTTTTTTTTTTCAAATTGCAAATATTATAATGTGATAATGTGCAAAATGCTTATTTACAAAGGGCTATTATTGAGTAATTGTGTGTGTAAATGTATAGAGAGAGAAAATAATTTATAGAAATTCTATAATTTGATATATTTTTAATAGATCCATTTTTACAATTTAAAAATATTTTTTTATAATTAAAAAAGAATGTAAAAAATATTAGATTCATTTATCTTAATTTTTAATTACAAGTAAGTAATTTTATTGAATATTTCATTCAATAGCAATAATTAATAAAATATTTTTATTAATTATAAGTTAATACCATTTTAAATAATTAAATATATATAACTATTGTAAAAAATAGATAAAAGTGTCTACTAAATGCAGAATTATAAATCTTGTTGAAGGGACTTGTGCTGGTGCTTCACTGAGTGATCAGGGTTAAAGGTCAAGCACTGATGAGGTCATCGTCTCACTGTGTTTGAATGAAGTGATGATGTCAGACGAATGACATTTACAAATAATGAACGAATAATTGTGATGTTTAACGGTCTGAAACGTGTTTCAGGGCGACTACGTCTGGCTGGACCTGAAGACGGGTCGGGAATTTGAGGTCCCGGTCGGAGCTGTGGTGAAGCTCTGTGATTCTGGGCAGATCCAAGTCCTGGATGATGAAGGAAACGTACGTTATCATAAATCATAAATATCATTCGTAGTCTGTTGAACTAAAGGCTGTTCATCTTCAGTCTGATCAGTCATGTTGTGTTGCATTGCATATGTTAATTTCATTAATAGCTGCATTATGCATTATGTTCAGGAACACTGGATCTCTCCTCAAAATGCCACCAACATCAAGCCAATGCACCCCACCTCCATCCACGGGGTGGAGGACATGATTCGACTGGGGGATCTGAACGAGGCGGGAATCCTCAGAAACCTTCTCATCCGCTACAGAGAACATCTCATCTATGTAAGCTCTGACGCTCATTCTTTCTGCTGTACACCGTAGCGCTGAACATCCACATTTTGTTGTGTTAGTATATCTTTAGTTAATACAATAGCTTATAATACACAATGTAGCATTCATGCTAACTTTGAGTAACTCATTTTGTACACCTGAACTATTTTATTTAATTATTTATTGGAAAAAAAATACTATAATATATACAGTAAATTAATATTAATAGTGATAATAATAATAATACTCATAATAATCAAAATGTAATTTTATTTAAAAAAATATATATAATAAGTGGTATATAGTATATCAGTATATAGTAACTGACATAATTAGTAAACCTGTGTAAAATAAATATTTTTAAATTGTTATTTTGATAAAATAATAGTAGTAAACAATTTGACAAAATTATTATATATTGATAAAAAAAATAATAACAATTGATAATGTATGTTTACATTTATTTTTTTACATGTATGTATTGTTTGTATAATATAATGTAATATAATATAATATAATGTTTACATTTATAGATTTTAATTAAGATGAAATGGTGTTGAGCAACTGATCAAAGTAATGGACCTTAATTAAATACTTATTTTATTAATTTTATTATTTAATATAATAATAATAATAATAAAAATTCTAACATATTAAAAACAAAATGTCAAAAATGTGCATTTTCATAAATAAAAATAAAATAAGTAGATAGAATAGAAAAAGAATACACAACACTACTGTTAGAAGATCAAGGTTTTTTAAATAATAAAAAACAAATAGAATAGAAATAGAATAGAGAACACTAGTGTTAGAGGATCAAGTCTTTATTTTTTATAATAAAAAACGAGTAGTCAGAATAGAGAGAGCTAGTATTCTATTTTATAAAAAAGTTTTTTATTTTTATATATAATATATATAATTTTAAAAAGTAATAATGATTAATAATTTTTTTATTTCATAAATAAATTAAAATTCAAAATTCAAAAATATAAAAATACAAAAATAAAAATAAAATTCAAATATATAAAAATTAACAAATAATTCAAAAACATTAATAATAATAATCATCATCATCATCATCATCATTTAAAATAATAAATAAAATAATTATTTAAAATGTAAAATTCCATTTCAAAATATTTAAATAAATACATACGTCTAAATAAATAAATAAGTAAATGTTATTATTATTTGGGATAAAACATTAATAATAATTAATTAATAACACTATCAATCATCATCAACATTAAAAATAATAAATAAACTTAAATATTTAAAATTATTTAAAAATGTAAAATTCCATTTCAAAATATTTAAATAAATACATACGTCTAAATAAATAAATAAACATTATTATTTGGTATAAATAACAGTTATTTTTATATTTATATATAAATAACTATTATATACAAATAAGTATTTAATTAGTACTGTGTGTCTAAATAAATAAATATTATTAATTGGGGTAAATAATGGATATATATTCATTGTTCATTGTGTTCATCTCAAAGACAAAAACAATGTGTTGCTCTTTGATGATTTACTTCTTCAAGAGCTTTGTCCTGTTTTCATCTTTAATAACTCTCCTCGTTTATCTGCTCTGGTTATCTTCTCTCGCCTCTGTTTTTCTCTGTATGAAGACTAACTGTGGTGGTCGGGTAAGTACTCATGCGCATGGCTGCTCGCTGTTCATTGCCTCACTCTGAACGAGTGTGTTTTCATTACGGTGCTCCGTTTCAACATGGCCATGAGGTCTGCGGTAACGGGACATTGATACATCGTACTGTAACAGCACCCTCGAAAAGCAAGACGCCTGTGCATCTCTTCTCATGTCATCTCTATGTCTCTCGTAACCACTATGGATGTCTGTCTTGTGTTGTAATGTGAATGTTGATATCTGCATGTCCCATACATGCTCCGAATCGTCAGTGTTGCATAAAAGTCAACACAATACAAGTTCCTCCAGTCTGCTTCAGCTCTGTTTCTGTATTCTTCATAGACGTACACCGGGTCCATCTTAGTGGCTGTGAACCCCTATCAGCTGCTGCCCATCTATACGGCAGACCAGATTCGCCTCTACACCAATAAAAAGATCGGAGAAATGCCTCCACACATCTTCGCCATCGCAGACAACTGCTACTTCAACATGCAACGCAACAACAAAGACCAGTGCTGTATCATCAGGTGCGCAAACCTGTCAGACTCTGTTAGCAGCGTTTAGTGTGAGCGCTGGATGGGACGACATATGTCTGTCTATCTATTATTTAGGGTCTGGACTGGATATCTAAAGGTTACAGGTTCAAACTACCGAAGCTGTCACCATAGTGCACATAGTGAGCTAGTGTGGTTATTGTTAACTAAAAGTAAAACTAAAACTGTTAATATTCCTTTTTGTTATTTGAAATGAAGCTAAAATAAAACAAAGTATAATTATTAGATGAGAACTTTTAGAAAAAAATTAGAAATGCCTTAGCAACTAACTTTAAGTGAATATAATAATTAATATAATAAATGTTTCATTATTATTTACAATTAAGTTTACCTTTATATATGCTTATTTAATCATTTAGCAGACACATTTATTAAAAAAAATATATATATTTTTTTTTTTAATTAATTTTTTTTTTATTACAGGGTAATACAATATATATATATATATATATATATATATATATATATATATATATATATATATATATATATATATAGTAATAAAATAAGTAGTGTTAGGACCAAGGTTTTATTTGTTTCGTTTTTTGTTTTTAATAAATACAAATAAAATAAGTATATAGAATAGAAAAAGAAAAGAGAATGCTAGTGTTAGAGGGCCAAGGTTTTTTTTTTGTTTCATTTTTTTTTAATAAATAAAAATAAAATAAGTAAATAGAATAGAAAAAGAAATGAGAACGCTAGTGTTAGAGGAACAAGTTTTTGTTTGTTTGTTTGTTTGTTTCTTAATAATAAATATAAATAAAATAAGTATATAGCATAGAAAAAGAAAAGAGAACGCTAGTGTTAGAGGACCAAGGTTTTTTTTGTTTCATTTTTTTTTTTTTTAAAAAATAAAATAAGTATATAGCATAGAAAAAGAAAAGAGAACGCTAGTGTTAGAGGACCGAGGTTTTTTTTTTGTTTGTTTGTTTTTTTTAATAAATAAAAATAACATAAGTAAATAGAATAGAAAAAGAATAGAGAACACTAGTTTTAGAGGATCATGGTTTTTTAAATAATAAAAAAGCAAGTAGATAGAGTAGAAATAGAAATGCTAGTGTTAGACAATCAGGTTTTTTAAATAAATAACAGAAATCAAATAGTATAGAAATAGAATAGAAAATGCCAGTCTAAGAAAATCTAGTTTTTTATAATAAATAAAAGAAAGCAAGTATATATATATATCCTAGTGTTTGAGGATCAAGTTATTATATTCTGTAATTAAAAACAAGTAGATAGAATAGAAATAGAATAGAGAGCTAGTGTTCTATTTTATGTAAAAGTTTGTTTTATATATAATGTATAGATTCAATTTTATAAAAAATTGATTAATAATTATTCTTTTATTTATTAAATAATTAATAAAATAATTACTTTATTCAGTACTATTTTAAATAAACATAGAACTACTGTGTCATAAAAAATGAATGAATAAATAAATAATTGTTATTGGGATAAATAATGGGATATTTGTGTTAATCATTATGGTCAAAAAATGTTACAATTTGTTTTTGTTAATTAAATAATGCTGAAATGAAATATCTGATGGAAAAAAAATTAATTACTTAATGAAACGAAAATTAGAATTTTATTAGAAACTTAAAAATAATAATAATAAAGAAAAGAAAATTAGTTTAAGCTGAAGTACTAAAATGACTTAACCTGGAATAAAAATAAAGCTAAATAGAAATAAATAAATAAAAGCACATATTGTGACCAAAAAAAATGACTAAAACCTGAACTAAAATTAAAAATGAAAACTGAACATTAAAAATATATGCTAATTCAAAAAATGAATGAATATAATAATATTTAAATCCTTCTAAAACAGCACTGACACCATCAGAAATATTCTTGTACTTTCAACAAGTAGAAGTGAGGTCAAAGCTGACATTATAAGGTTAGGTGATGGTCAGGACCATTTTGGCTTTAGGGTTAGGGTCAAGAAAAGAGTTATGGGATATGGGTTCCTCTGGAACTCTAAATAAACAGAAAAGATTCCCAGGTTGTCCCAGCAGGATTGTCCCTGTTCTACAATGTTGTGTAAAAAAACTATTTTTAAATGACAAAGATTTGGCTATGTATGTTTATGTGTTTATTTTCCCATCAGTGGTGAGTCTGGCGCAGGAAAAACAGAAAGTACCAAGCTGATTCTGCAGTTTTTGGCCGCTATCAGCGGACAGCACTCCTGGATCGAGCAGCAGGTGCTGGAGGCCAATCCCATCTTGGAAGGTAAAAGAACTGGGAAAGGGATTGAGCTCTGGAAACACATCTTTGTAGGAAGTAAGCTTGTTACGTTCTCATTTGTTTGATGACTTCACCCAACAGCCTTTGGGAATGCTAAAACCATCCGTAACGACAACTCCAGCCGCTTTGGGAAATACATCGACATCCACTTCAACAAAAGAGGAGCCATAGAGGGAGCGAAGATCGAGCAGTACCTTCTGGAGAAATCCAGAGTGTGTCGACAGGTAATTCTTTTTTGAGTCTGAATCAGACGTTTAGGGACAGGTAAGATTATGTAATGTTTTTGAAAGTCTCTTCTGTAATGTTAAAATTGTGAAAAATTATTACAATTTAAAATAACTGTTTTCTATGTGAATATGTTGTAAAATGGAATTTATTTCTGTGATCAAAGTTGAATTTTCAGCATCATTACTCCAGTCTTAAATGTCACATGATCCATCAGAAATCATTCTAACATGCTGATTTGCTGCTCAAAAAACATTTCTGATTATTATCAATGTTGAAAGTTGTGCTGCTTAGTTTTTGTGGAAACTGATACATTTTTGTTCAGGATTCTTTGAATAGAATGTTCAAAAGAACAGAATTTATTTGAAATAGTTTAATAATTCAAAATTCGAAATGCTTTGCCGCCACTTTTGATCAATTTAACATGTCCTTTATGAATAAAAATGCAATCAATTGCATACAAAATAAAAGTTTGAGTTTGCCTAATAAATTTGTGTGTAGTGTGTGTAATTATGTATATATAAATACACACTAATTAATGTATCAATTTAAGAGAAATATGTTATTTATCTACAAAATATTTATTTATATATAAATATATAAATATAAATGATATAAAAATTATAATAAATACATATACTTGTAAATATTTCTTAAATATATACATGAATGTGTTTGTATTTATATTTACATAATAATTACACACAGTACACACACATATATTATGCAAACTCAAACTTTTATTCTGTATGCAATAAATCACAATTAATCGTTTAACAGCCCTAATAAAAATATTAATTTATTTTGTTGTTTCTACACTGAAAACTAAATCCAGTGCAACATTTGTGAAATGTATTATTTTTATTTTTGAAAGATTTTTGAAAGACTTTTCCTCTCCTCTTTCAGGCCCGTGATGAGAGAAACTACCATATTTTCTACTGTATGTTGAAGGGAATGACGCCCGACCAGAAGAAGAAACTCGGTTTGGGTAAAGCCACAGACTACACCTACCTTACTATTGTGAGTGAAGATGATCTTTAATGTTGTTTTTTAATGCTTTAATGTTTATGTAGTGCAGTATACATGTAAACAATGCACATTAGATATACAGAGACAAGCTTTAATCGCAGAAACTCCAAAATAACTCAAAAATATACTAACGTATTAGTACTTACATTTATTAGTGTGTCTTCAATGTCTAAACTCAGGGAGACTGCACTGTTTGTGACGGTCGAGATGATCAGAAGGAATATTCAAACATCCGTTCGGCCATGAAGGTCCTCATGTTCACAGACAAGGAGAACTGGGAGATTTCCAAGCTGTTAGCCGCTATTCTGCACATGGGCAACCTGAACTATGAAGGTGAGTTTGCTGGGACAGATCTGTCTCATATTTAATATTTAACATGAGTTTTGTCATGTATTTTGTCTTTTGTAGTGCTGAAATTGTGTATTTAGTAACTTATGGTGTTGTATGCTTCCTCCTCAGCTCGCACATATGATAATTTGGACGCCTGCGAGGTTGTGCGATGCTCAGATCTCACTACTGCTGCTGTTTTATTAGAGGTATGACGCTAAATTGTGATGTTGTAAGTGACATGGTTGATGTAATGTAGATTTAAATGCATTTTAGCATAAAACGGTTAAATATTTTAAATGAATGAATCTAGAATCTAGTATTGGACGTTTGAACGTTATTCTTGTGAATACATTTTAGCTTGCTAGTACATGTATGTGCAAGTTGTTTGAGCGCCCTCTTGAGACTAAAATGGAAATATAGAAATACTGTAAAGGATTTAAGATGTCTACAGGGCCAAAATGTATAAATATTTGAAACAGAGAAATTATATTTAATTTTTTTCCACAAAAAAAGTGAATATTTGAAGTAGAGACGTTTTAACGTTTCCACAAAAAAGTGTGAATATTTGAAACAGAGAAATTGTATTCCCACAGAAAAGTATGAATATTTCAAATAGAGAACTTTTATTTAACTTTTTCCACAAGTATGAATATTTAAAATAGAGAAATGTAATTTGACTTTTTCCCACAAAAAATGTATGAATATTTGAAACTCAAAATTTTTATTTTATTAAACAAAGGAAAGAAAGAAAGTGTGAATATTTGAAACAGAGGAATTGTATTTTAATTTTTTTTCCACAAAAAAGCTATGAATATTTCAAATAGAGAAATTGTATTTGATTTTTCCCACAATAATGTATGAATATTTCAAATAGAGAAATTTGTATTTATTTCTTTTCCACAAAAATGTATGAATATTTGAAACAGAGAAATTGTATTTACATTTTTTCCCACAAAAAAGTATGAATATTTGAAACTGAAAAATGTTACTTTATTTTATGAAAAAAAATGAAGAAAAAAAGTGTGAATATTTGAATTAGAAAAGAGTGATTTAACTTTTTCCAGAAAAAAATATGAATATTTGAAACAGAGAAAGTAGTATTTAAAATTTTCCACAAAAATATGTGAATGTTTGAAACTGAGAAATTGTATTTTAATTTTTTTTCCCCACAAAAAAGTATGAATATTTGAAATAGAGAAATTTTATTTGAGTTTTTCCACAAAAATGTATGAATATTTAAAACAGAGAAATTAGTATTTATTTATTTTCCACAAAAAAGTATGAATATTTGATTGAAAGAGGAGTCCACACAAAACAAATGTATTAATATTTGGATCAGATACATTTTTTCACAAAAAATGTCTTTCTACTTCTGTCTTATGCATAAGATGATGCATTTCTCAGTTATTTTTTATATGATTGTTATAATTACTATTGAGACATTGTGCAATATTGTGCGAAATTGTGTGTTAATCTTTACAGTAGATTTAATAACATTTAATAACATTGGATTGTTCCTGTTTTCATAGGTGGACTTGAAGGACCTGATGAACTGCTTGACCAGCCGAACCATAATAACTCGTGGAGAGACGGTTTCAACTCCTCTCAGTATCGAGCAGGCGCTGGATGTTCGAGATGCATTTGTTAAGGTAAAACCATCTCCTGCTTTCATCTACACACCTAATCTAGTTCATTCAGTGTGGAAACTCGTCTAACTAGCCATGTGTCTCACAGGGCATATATGGACGCCTGTTTGTGTGGATTGTTGAGAAAATCAATGCAGCCATTTATAAGCCTCCATCCATGGAGCTCAAAGCGGTGCGGAGATCTATCGGTCTGCTCGACATATTCGGCTTTGAGAACTTCACTGTTAACAGGTAGAAAACACACAATACTGAAAACACTTTGCATTATTATTGTAAATATATATCTCATGCAGTTATATCTCTCCTTCAGCTTTGAGCAGCTGTGCATCAACTTTGCCAATGAAAACCTGCAGCAGTTCTTCGTCCGTCATGTTTTCAAGCTGGAGCAGGAAGAATATAACCTTGAGAACATAAACTGGCAGCACATTGAGTTCACAGACAACCAGGACGCTTTAGACATGATCGCCATAAAGCCCATGAACATCATTTCCCTCATCGACGAGGAAAGCAAGTTTCCCAAGGTGAGAGAGACGCTGATTTTTATTGTACGTTCACACACTGTATCCTGTGTTCATGGTGACGATATGTTTTCCATGTTTCAGGGTACGGACACGACTATGCTGAACAAACTCAACTCTCAACACAAACTCAACACCAACTATATTCCACCTAAAAACACGTATGAAACACAGTTTGGCATCCAGCACTTTGCTGGTATCGTCTACTATGAGACCAGAGGTTTGTATCCTTCATATAATACATGATACTCAGATGAATTCAGCAGTGTTGGGCAAGCTACTTGGAAAATGTAGTGAGCTAAGCTAACAGTTACTCTTCATTAAATGAAGCTTAACTACACTAAAGCTACAGCCTTGGGTAATGTAGCAAGCTAAGCTACAGCAACATGGCAAAAGTAGTTTACTACATCTAAGCTATTTTTTACATTTTCATTTTTCTATTGAACCAACATCATACCAAGTCAATGCTCTCTCAGTGATCAATTAAATTGTCAGTCATACAGGCATAAAAGTCCAGTTTAATTGTTTATTCAACCACTCTTCCAAACCAATTTGGCAACAAAAATCAGTATAATGTACAGGGCTGGGTTTATCTCATATTTTGGGGGGTTAGGGGGGGTTGAATTCTTTCTTGAAAAACATTTTTTTAAAACAATGGCACCTGTTTCAGAATGTTGAATGAATAAAACAGGGAAAACACGAAATTTTTAAATAAAATAATTTATACATATAATTGAATAACATAGTCTATATATGAATGGGTGTTTGTCAACTGATTGCATGCCATCAGAGTTTACAGTGCTGACGGCTTTGTAAAAAAATAGCCTAATGGAAGTGCTGTAGTTTTGCTGTATATAGCTACTGAAATATGACAGACCGCACAAAAACAGCACTTTAATTTACTGCCATTTTTAAAGATAGTAATTGATTTCATGAATACAAGACTGTGAATAAAAAACAAGTGCGAAATGTAAGCCGGATTTGGCCCAGACCCTGTTACTATCTGGGAAGCAAAGCTAAATTCTATTGTAAATTTGTTAACTGACAGTAAGAATATTTAACCGAATCAAGCGGCTATTTTCGTTTGCCGAAGTTTTTTTTAAAAAACATGCTAACATAAATTGTAGTCTTTGAGAGGAAAAATTAAACCCGACAGGTCACGGCGGCTAGGCCTATAAGTCACATTTTATTATATTCTGAAATGAACAGGCCTACAGCTTAATGTTATAATGTTCCAACATTATTTCCCTCACTCCACAACAAATCCTTTAACTTTAACCGTATTCAGAACCGAACGAGGATGAAAAAATAAATAAATAAATTTGCCTAAACAATCCAAAACAAATTTAAAGCGAAACTGAAAGTAAAGTTGGGCTTATGTAGACTACCTCTCTCGCCACAAATACAAATGTTTCCATATCTGCAATGTATTTGAAGCGAAAATATTATGCATTGGGTAAGCTTTGTACTTCATGCACGTCGACGGAAAATACCACGATGAGCAAAAATGTGCCACGGGACCGGTGTTCACGCTGAACTGCACGTAACACACACTATTTAAATTGACTAGTGTAACTTTTGGGTGACTGTGTTTTATTTTTCAAATGAACAGGCTGCAGTGATCAAACAGCTGAATAGCATATTCCGGCATTTTGGTCATAGTAAAGGCATAATTCGATACTGCAAAGTCCAAAGCAGTTTGAAGTGTCAAGAATATTAGCAAATATTATTATAATTCGTTTAGACTAGAACACTGTTTAATTCTTATTTCGCTATGGAACCTGATCGTTTTTTTTTGTTTGTTTGTTTGTTTGTTTTTTTTGCTAAGAACGAACCGAAACATTTTGCCTTTCGCCATGAATTTGACAACCCACACCCACCCACTCCCCATCTCGTTCTTCTGAGTTTGAGATCTTCCCAGAGCACTAGCCTGCTTCAAAGACTAAAATCAAGGCGTCCACCACTAGTTCAAGTACTAAGTTTTTTTCTCAATACCGCTACAATAGAGGCAGTACGTGCATTGCATTCACGCGTTTGCATTGCAGATTATACAGTTTTCTGTTGCTACGTGGGCGCTCTTTTTTTTTGACATTTAGCTAAAATATAAAGATTCAGCGCTTCACATAAGCAATTTGGTTGTCTCGACAACAAATGCTAGACTAAGACACACTTTTCTCATCTCCTCGAATGCAAAAACATTAGCCTTTATAAATACAGTGCTGTATTATAAATACAGAAAACGTACTTTTTCAATCAACACTTCTTTATTTACCTCAAGTCTGCAAACACGCTGAGATGCTTCAAACTGCGCGCTGCACTTCATTCACAAGAGAGGCGGGAGGATTAATACGGTTTGACTGACAGTTTAATGAGCCAATGGCGTCACGAGGTTTCGATTTTTCGATTTGAGCTTAAAGTATAGAAAAATATGTAGCTTTTAGCTTTTGTTGACCGCGCTACTTGATCAAAATAAGAGCTTAGCTACTGAAAAGCTATTTGATTCAGAAAACAGCGACGCTACCACCACGCTACTGAGAAATGTAGTTAAGCTAGTAGCGTCACTACTTGTAGCGACGCTACTGCCCAACACTGGAATTCAGTCTACACATTCAGTCTACAAAAAAAATGTTAGGCCTAAATTTAGGATTTATGCATTGCATAAGTACATACAAATCCATTTGAATTACAGTTTTATTATAAATAAGCTAATAAAGCATATTTGTCAGTCATACATAAACAAAACAGGTAAGCTTTCTCTAATAGTACTAAAAAACTAAATGTTTTAAATACACAATAACCTGGTTTATCATCAATTTATTCCCAATTTGTTTCAGTCTCATGCATTTTAACTTTAACTGAATATTGCTTCTTGTTCCACAGCTAGCATATTTCAATCATACTTCATAAATTCAATTGTTTTGAATAAATGCATTTTCAAAATATGATTATTTAAAATCAAATAGATGCAAATAGTTATTAATAAAGCATCTCATGATTTTTCTGAGTGGCTGACAAATATGCATTACATTATGTTTATTAATTTATGTTAAAACTTTGTGATCCAAATGAATGGATGTTATATATGCAATTCAAATAAATACATTTTAAATTTAGGCCTAAACGTAATATAATATTTAAATGATTGGACATATGATTTTCACCTTGCAGAAAATAAAACAAATTTTACATATTTTATTATCTTTAATAAAATACATATTTTATTATCTTTAAGTAATATAAAATAATACAATCTAATGTATTATTTAAATGATTGGACTTCATAAAACAAAAATAAATATTTAATTTAGGCTTAAATATTATAATATAATATAATATAATATTTAAAGGATTGGACTTATGATTTTCACCTTGCAGAAAATAAAACAAAAATGAATAAATATTTAATTTAGGCTTACATATATTATTTGTAAATATAATATAATAAATATAATACAGTGTTTAAATAACTAGACTTAATTTTTTCACCTTGCAGAAAATAAAACAAAAATATGGCAAATGTATAAATGTAAAATCACACAATTTTACACTTGTGCCACATCTAGAGAGCAGAATATCATAGAAACATGGTTTGAGCCATTAAAAAGACACCTAGCAACACCCTAGAAACCATCAAGCGCATCCTTGATCTAGTTATTAGCTAATGTGGTTGATAATGTGTCTGTCCACATTTGTAAATGATTTTATTTGTCTGTGCAGGTTTTCTGGAGAAGAATCGAGACACGCTGCACGGTGACATCATTCAGCTCGTCCACTCCTCCAAAAACAAGTTCATTAAGCAGATCTTTCAGGCGGATGTTGCTATGGTATCACATTTTGGTCTTTACTACAGTTTTATAGTCTTTGTTATGCTCACTAGATTATTACCTCAACACTCCCTCACAAGTGAGCATACCATGATATGGTATCAGATGATAATACCATGGTACTTTAATATAGACAATTGTACTGCACAATTACTATATTCATATACCATTGCACTTCACAAAATATTGCAGTATTATACTAAAACTGTGGTATTACCACTATAGTGCTTATTGAAAATTTTAATAGTAAGGATGGACTGGTTACTGTACATCCTCTTTCTTTCTGTGTTTGTGAAATGTGGTGCCAGTTTTTGTGTGGTTATGTGTCTGGTGACAGTCTTGGCAAACCAGGTTCACTCCATAAGGTAAAACCATGGTTGAAGACTACTAGTTTACAGTAACTAACATATAGCTAACACATGCCTCCAGTGTTTTAGCTAATATGAAATTTGAGTATTAGTGTTTATGACTGTCATAATGCATCACTATTTTATTTTATTTTATTTATTTATTTATTTATTTTTTGTTTACTAATAAATTAAGGTGAAATAAAAATTGCTAACCTTATACTAGAGTGCTATTTCTATTCTAACCAATCAGATGTTTGCCTAGTAGATGATGTAATGGGCAAATTCATGCACACCAAGAATGCATTTATTGGATCAAAAATACAAAAAAATGCATGAAAAATGTGAAATATTATTGCAATTTAAAATGACTCTTTTCTATTTGAATCTGTTTTAAAATTTATTTTATTCCGGTGATGCAATGCTGAATTTTCAGCATCATTACTCCAGTCTTCAGTGTCACTACTTTTTTAATGGCTTTAACCCTTTCCACCTTTTTTGTTCTCTTAAGTAGACAGAAATAATATGACCTGCATCTCCTTAGAAAATATATCTGTCAAACGCGGTTCCTGATGTGAAACTATTTCCCGTTTGAGCATTAAAGAAACCAAGATAATGTCAGAGAAAAACAAGCGAAAGTTTCAAATCAAAATGACCGAGCCGTTTCTTGACAGGTTCATCCTAAAAACAAATGCTGACCTCTGCTCACCACTATTTCTGGACTTCTTTTTAAAGTGCATGTTCCTCTGTGTGTGTGTTTCCTGATGCACAGGGGGCGGAGACCAGAAAGCGTTCACCCACCCTGAGCAGTCAGTTCAAGCGCTCACTGGAGCTGCTAATGCGAACGCTGAGTGTCTGTCAGCCCTTCTTCGTCCGCTGCATCAAACCCAATGAGTACAAGAAACCCATGGTGAGTTAAACAGCATTACTTGAATAATAAACTATAATAGAGAACAAGATATTTTGATGCCAACACTTTCATAACTCAGTAAATTTTCAGTATATAAATAATGTTGTCAGGTTTTTTGCTTTTAAATGTTGCATTTAATTTTTCCTCTTATTTTACACTCTTCAGCTGTTTGGTAGCACATTATAATAACTTCTATCAGTTTTTTACTGCAAAGATTAAATAAAGTTTAACTAATGAGAATTGCATGTGCATTTAGATATGAATGTGCAGTTGCATGGTATTTCTAACTTCAAGAATGTATGTTAATCATGTTATGTGAACGTCTTGCCATCGTTGTTCAGCTCTTTGATCGTGAGCTGTGTGTGCGGCAGCTCCGCTATTCTGGGATGATGGAAACCATCCGGATTCGCCGGGCCGGATACCCCATCCGCTACACTTTCGTCGAGTTTGTGGACAGATACCGTGTTTTGATGCCTGGAGTGAAACCTGCATACAAACAGGTGGGTTCATGAATTCACTAGAGTTTTTGAGGCTGATGTAAAACGGTAAATGAATAATAAAGAAAGAAAAAAGAAAAATTTACTGTCTCTCAAAATTCTAATACTTATACAGGGAAAAAAAGACTTTGCATATATATATATATATATATATACACACACACACACACACACACACACATATATATATATATATATATATGCAAAAGTTTGGGGTCAGTAATTTTTTTTATTCATTTTTTTTCATCAATAATTAATAATAAATCAAGAATAAATTACATTTTAACATATATTCTCATAGAAAACTTATTAAGTTATTAAATATTGTAATAATATTTCACTATATTACTGTTTTTATACTATTTTTCATCAGATGAAACCTTAAAAAATACTGACCCCAAACTTTTGAACTGTACTTTATGTATCTTGACATTCACCAAACAATTTGTGACCTGGTCATAAGGGGCAATTTTATGAAATTAAGACTTTTACATCATCTGAAAGCTGAATAAATAAGCTTTCCATTGATGTATGTTATGTTATGGTTTGTTATGATAACCCAATATTTGGCCGAGATACAACTATTTGAAAATCTGGAATCTGAGGGTGCAAAAAAATCAAAATATTGAGAAAATCACCTTTAAAGTTGTCCAAATTAAGTTCTTAGCAATGCATATTACTAATCAAAAATTAAGTTTTGATATGGGAGGAAATTTACAAAATATCTTCATGAAACATGATTACTTAATATCCTAATGATTTTTGCCATTAATGAAAAATCGATAATTTTGACCCATACAATGTATTGTTGGCTATTGCTACAAATATACACGTGCTACTTAAGTGGTTTTGTACCTATATATTCTTATTCTCTTTTGACAATTTCTGGCTTTTTTTTCCTTTAGGAGGACCTGAGAGGAACCTGTCAGCGTATTGCTGAGGCCGTATTGGGCCGTGATGATGACTGGCAGATGGGAAAGACCAAGATATTCCTGAAGGTATTAAAAACAAGACTAATATGTTTTCATAAAACTGATAACTGAAAACAGGATGAGTTCATTTATGAAATAATATTGACTATCAATAACAGAAGGCAATTTCAAAATAATAAACAAGAAAATCTGATCCTATGCTTAGGTCATGGAAAAAATAAGCTCATTGTTATTGCTGTTAAAGCATGTCTGGGGATTTTATGCAGAAGAGTTAAACTCAAACAATATTGACCTCAATATTCTGCTGTTTTTGTGCTGCCGGAAACGCTGCCCTCAGCCACAGGTCAAAGATCAGGAACTAGCTTGTCCATTACTAAACTGTCAGGGCCTGTTTTCCAGGCAGTGAGTTTTATCACACCTTCCAGTTCTCTGAAACAGGAAATCCCACTCAGCAGGAAGGAAGAGAGGGCAGTGACAGGAAGTAAAGACACCAGAAGAATCAGGAGAGATACAGATCAATATGAGGATTTTTAAATGACCTGATGATTAATGGAGCATCACAGGAGTGTGTTTGAGCTCATTTAGATGTGTTTTAAATGCCTCTCCACCTTTGGCAGGATCATCATGACATGCTGCTGGAAATCGAGAGAGACAAAGCCATAACTGATAAGGTCATTCTCATTCAGAAAGTTGTCAGAGGATTCAAGGACAGGTAAGAATGACTGCTGATGTTCAGTTTGTGCTGCAGGAACTCTGAGGGAATATAATAAATATTAATTAGACATGTATGTTTATTTGCATACATGCTCTGTGTTGTTTGATTCACTTATGCAAATCAGAAAAGAGCACAAACACCACTGATATCATTTGATCGCTATTTGATAAATTCCTGTTGACATGATCACTATAAATTTAGAAGAATTTAGAAATAGAAATTTGTGCCAGGAAAACAGAGCTTGAGAAACACTGAGAAAACTATAATGCGTATTTTTTGCATAAAAAGGGGAGTGTTTTAGGAGTGTTTGGCAAAATCTTATAGACCAATTCTAGGTTTGTAAACATTCTGACTTTATTCTCACAATTCCGAGATTATATCTCATAATTCTAATAAGGAAAAACAACTCGTTGTTCTGTCTTTTCCCCTCGGCTCAGAGTTTACATCCCACACTTCTGGCTTTTTTTCCCTCAGAACTATCAAACTCACTATTTTTGAGTTAAATCGAATTATAAAGTCTGAATTAGGAGATATAAACTGGCATTTGCGAGGAAAAAAAGTCAGAATTGTGAGATAAAATAACTAAATGTTATGTAAAAATGTTAATAGAAATAGGGTTAAATAATATTTCATGCTGTAATACAGTATGTCCCCTAGAAACGGCACATGTAAATATTGTAGACCTATTGTTTAAATTCAATTTATGCTTTTAAAGTAGAGTAATCATAGCAGTTTCATCTATAGTATATCTGTTTAAATGTCTGCGTTTAGCTTCAAATGGCACCTTTGACGATAGTGTTCTGTAAAAATGATTTGCATTATGATTTTGACATCAAAAGGCACAAAAATTGTTTTTTCCCTCTTATTTTACCCGTTTACCTCCACTTGTTACCAGTGTTTTTCTGCAACCACTGCATCATTTTTGGTCAGGGTAAAGTGCATCAACTATGTTTATGTGCACAAAATAGATGCTGACAACAGAGTTGCCAGATCTGCATTACAAAACTAGCCCAAAACCAGCTTTTTTTGTTGGAGGTGATAATGCTTTTTAATCATTTGGAGGTACACTATTTTTGAACCAGTTTTAAGGTCTTGATGCAAATCTTCTCCCTCTTGGTTCTGCACATGGGCACACGGGCTGATTTCTGCACATGGGCTCCCTACCGGTCATCCTGCAAAGTTTTATCTAGCCAAGTGTTTAAATGTTGAGCAGCAAGCTCATTGGCTGCTGATGTGAAAAGTAACCAATCAGCTGCACTATGTGAATAATGATGTGATTATATCAGATTGAGTTAAAACCTATGGAACTGCACCATCTGGAGTTTCATGTATTTGTCATCTGGAGTGATTCCAGTGATATTGTTCTCTGTTGTTATCATTATAGTGGATTTTCCTACTCTCATAGTTTTAGAATGAATGTTAAAACTTTATAGTTATAGTTATCACCTTTGGTATGAATGCACTTTAAGACAGGTTTTTGTGCTGAAATGTGCATCAAACATAATTGTTTCCCACAGATCCAACTTCCTGAAGATGAAGAAATCAGCTTTGCTGATCCAGAAAACATGGAGGGGTTACTACTGTCGGAAGAACTACGGAGCGGTTGGCGTTGAATACTTTCATATAAAACTACATGCAATTGTTGCCACTCACCAGCAGCATCTAACACTCGTTTCTCATCCCGTAGATGCGTGGCGGTTTCTCACGTCTGCAGGCGTTGTATCGCTCTCGTAAACTCTACCAGACGTACCACGTCGCGCGACAGAGAATCACCCTTTTCCAGGGCCGCTGCAGAGGATACCTGGTGCGCCGGGCGTTTCGACACCGTCTCTGGGCCGTCATCACCATCCAGGCGTATACGAGGGGCATGATTGCCCGCCGGCTATACAAAAGACTCAAAGGAGAGGTGAGAACAACAGAATTATTTGTAGATATAGTTTACACCAAACCATATTCCACCAATATGAATAAAAATACCCCCCAAATTCAAGATAATGGGGCAAAAAAGCCCTTTCAAAATCAAGCGTTATTACACTTTAAAGGAAAAGTCCACTTCCAAAACATAGATTCACATAAAATGTACTCACCCCCTTGTCATCCAAGATGTTCATGTCTTTCTTTCTTCAGTCGTAAACAAATTATGTTTTTTGAGGGAAACATTTCTGCATTTTTCACCATATAATGGACTGATATGGTGGAGTTTGAACTTCCAAAATGTAGTTTAAATGCAGCTTCGAACGATCACAAATGCAGTTGTAAACAATCCCAGCAGAGGAAGAAGGGTCTTATCTAGCGTAACAATCGGTTATTTTAATAAAAAGAATACAATTTATATACTTTTTAATGTAAACGCCCATCTTGTCTTACTCTGGCTCATGACAGTTAGGGTATGTCGAAAAACTCCCATCTCATGTTCTTTCTCAACTTCAAAATCGTCCTACATCACTGTTTTACCTTTTTTGTTAAGGGTGTTTGATCTTCTTTGCATGTTCACTTTGCAAAGACTGTGTCTGTACTTCTGCAGCGATGTAGGATGATTTTGAAATGATTATTGAAGTTGAGGGAGAAAAAACGATTGGAGTTTTTCGACATACCCTAACCGTCTGGAGTCAGAAAACACAGAGTTCATGAAGAGAAAGACAAGACGAGCATTTGAGATTAAAAAATAACCAATCATTTCACTAGATAAGACCCTTCTTTCTCGGCTGGGATTGTTTAAAACCGCATTTGGGGTCGTTTGAAGCCACATTTAAACTGCATTTTGAAAGTTCAAAATTGGGGCACCATATCAGTCCATTATATGGAGAAAAATCCTGAAGTGTTTCCCTCAAAAAACATAATTTCCTTACGACCGAAGAAAGAAAGACATGAACATCTTGGATGACAAGGGGTTGAGTACATTATATGTGAATCTTTGACTTCTCTTTTAAGTTGTTTACATGCAGTTTTTGTGTAAATGCATGTACAAACAGTCTATAAAAATAAACATAAATGCCATCTCAGATGCAGTTTCTGTTCCACCTTTTGCAGTGTAAAAATGGCTTTTGTTTGGAAAAAGAAAAAAAAGATTGATAAATATAATATTGAGTAACTAGTTCCTCTGCAAATCAATTCAGGGGATAAATATTGCCCCTTGTTTATTTATCTGATCCTGCAACAAACGTATCACTCTCTTTTTCCATCCATCTCAGTACCGGCGGCGTTTGGAGGCAGAGAAGATGCGATTGGCTGAGGAGCAGAAGCTCAGAAACCAGATGAGCGCCAGAAAAGCTAAAGAAGAAGCTGAAAAGAAGCACCAGGAACGATTAGCGCAGCTGGCGCGAGAGGACGCAGAGCGTGAGAAGAAGGAGCGAGAGGAGGCGAGAAGGAAAAAGGAAATGTTGGACCAGATGGAGAAAGCTCGGCATGAGCCGGTTAACGACTCTGATATGGTGGACAAGATGTTTGGTTTCTTGGGAACCACAAACTCGTTTCCTGGGCAGGAGGGTCAAGCGCCGGCCGGGTTTGAGGTGAGGATGTGGATCTGTCGTTTTAACCTCTCAGTAATGAGTTGATAAACTGAGCTTCAGTGTGTGATTTGTGTTTTCTTCAGGATCTGGAGCGAACACACAGGGAGCTCGAAGTGGAAGACCTGGATGAATCTCTTCCACTTCCAGAGGATGATCTGGAAGATTTGTCAGAGTATAAATTTGCCAAGTTCTCTGCCACGTATTTCCAGGGCACGACCACACACACTTACATGCGCCGCCCGCTCAAACAGCCCTTACTGTTTCACGAAGATGAAGGAGATCAGCTGGTATGTGACATTTGACACTCAAACATGCTTTCGATGTTAGGAAGTGTTTATTTAGCTTTGTAACAAAGCTGTTTTCTAAGATTTCAGCTTTTTTAAGGCAACATCGCATGCATTCTTTTCACAGAAGACAATCCCACAATACATTATAACAAGCTCAACAAAAACATCATGATGATGGTGCACGAATTAAGAGGAATGCTCGTGATAAATTGAATGTTTTTAGTATAAATACATTTCATTTAGTATATTCAGCATAAAAATGTGGATTTAAATATAAAAATAGTTAGGTCTAATTAAAAAGTGACTTTTTACCCAGTATTTGTGTGTGCAAAGTTTTTCAATTTCTATATCAATTCTATAAATTCTGTATATATTCTATATACAATTTTCTATATTTTTATATTTATTATATATAAATATAATTTAGATTTAAAAGGATAAAAAGTATATAAATATCAGGGTTTATTATAGTTAAATATATTATAATTATTATAGTTAATATATTAAAATTAAAACTAAAGTTAATAAAATGAATTGTGCATTTTTGTTACTTGAAGTTAAGTAAACATTTTATTTCAGCTAGTTTTAAATGAAATAAAATGAATGGAAACTGTATAGACACAAACTAAAGTTACTAAAATTAGAACAAAAAAAATTGTTACTTGAAATTAATTAAACATTAATTGAAATAAAACAGTTTTATTTCAGCTAGTTTTTTAAGGCATCATTTGTCATTTTAGTACTAAAATAAGTATAATTAAACTATATAGACATAAAAAAATATTTTTTATTAAATATAAAACATTATATAAATATCAATATTAAGTTAGTTTAACTTTAAGTACTAAAATAAGTATAATTAAAAATAAAAATAAAATAAAAACTATATAGACATATAAAATATATACATAAATGACAAAATCACCACAAAAATTGTAAATTTAATAATTTAATTTTAAGTACTAAAATAACTATATATATATATATATATATATATATATATAAGTTACTCAATTTAAAAAAAAAATAAAAACATTTTTTGTTACTTGAAATTAAGTAAACGTTTTTAAATAAAACCGTTAAAATAAAACTTTTATTTCAGCTAGTTGTTCAAGGCATCATTTCTCATTTTAGTTTAAATTTAAGTACTAAAATGACTCTATATATATATATATATTTTGTAAATATTATTATATAATATAATGTAATTATATATACAGTATATATATATATATATATATATACACATGTGTATATATATATATATATATATATATACTATTTATAAGTAAAGAATAATTTTTATAGATATTAAAAAATATTAAAGATATATTATCTTATAAATCTAAATATTCAAGATTTTAACTATTTTGAAAGTGATTTTCATGAAAATGAAAATGTGAATATGATATATGAATGGCAGTTCATTGTTAGCATCTAAATGTTTGTCTAATGAGTATGTGGTCGTGCAGGCGGCTCTGGCTGTGTGGATCACGATTCTCCGCTTCATGGGTGATCTTCCAGAACCCAAATACCACACGGCCATCAGCGACGGCAGCGAGAAGATCCCTGTCATGACCAAGATCTACGAGACGCTTGGCAAAAAAACATACAAGAGAGAGCTGCAGGCTCTGCAGGGAGAAGGAGAGGTATGTTTGACAACAACAGTGTGAAAAGCACGTTTGCACATACATTTAGGCAAATGTAGCAGCATTAATGCATGTTTTCATGACTCTCTTTCAGAACTCTCACACTGAAAGTCACAAGAAGAGCAGTGTGCGTCACAAGTTGGTGTCACTCACCCTGAAGAAGAAGTCCAAGATTACAGAGGAGGTGAGTGATGCAGTTACCATGGTGATTTTATCATGGTACAACCTCCTTAATCCCTTGTTTCTGGGAACTCGCTTTTGGTCATTGAACTCGGTGACACCTTCAAGAGATTGATCTCACAGGTATGAGCCACTGTCAGGGTATTTCTTATTCTTCAATGACATTACTGCACAAAATCGCCTTTTTTAAGATTGAAAGGAGGTTATTAAGAATCATGAACTCTCTCTGAACCAATCGGAAATGAAGAAGCTGCTCAGCTTCTTCAGAAACAAAATATATTGATTTAATTAACTCTGCTGTTCCATATGTAAATATTTTACAAGTTTTGACAAAACCTTTTGGCATTTTGTGAATATTTCCTGCCAAGATGAATTAATTTAATTTCATTAAAATTTTTAATTAAAAAAAAGAATAATTTAATTTAAAAATGTATTTTAAAATTATTATTTTTAATATCAGAGAACTTTGAACATGTAAATGTGTCATTAAATTAGTAGGATATTAACCTAAAAATCTCTGTGGTACTTAAAGTAAATATTTTACTATTTTCCATGACTAATCATTTTTTGTAATATTTTCCTGCCGTAATTTAATTTAATTTAATTAATTTTAAAATGTATTTAAAAATAATTATTTTTAATATCAGAGAACTGTGACCATGTAAATGTGTCATTAAATTATATTATATTATATTAACCTTAAAATCTCTGGGATAATTAATGTAAATATTTTACCATTTTTCATGACTAAACATTTTGCCTTTTTTTTTTATAAATATTTTTCTGCCTTCATTTTATTTATTTATTTGTTTGTTTATTTTTATTTATTTTATTTGATTTTATTTTAAAATGTATTTTAAAAAAATATTCTTTTTAATATCAGAGAACTGTGAACATGTAAATGTGTCATTAAATTATTAAACTATTAACCTAAAAATCTCTGGGGTAATTAATGTAAATATTTTACCATTTTTCATGACTAAACATTTTGCCTTTTTTTTTTATAAATATTTTTCTGCCTTCATTTTATTTATTTATTTGTTTGTTTATTTTTATTTATTTTATTTGATTTTATTTTAAAATGTATTTTAAAAAAATATTCTTTTTAATATCAGAGAACTGTGAACATGTAAATGTGTCATTAAATTATTAAACTATTAACCTAAAAATCTCTTGGGTAATTAATGTAAATATTTTTCCATTTTCCATGACTAAACATTTTGGCTTTTTTTTTTTTTTTTGAATATTTTTCTACCTTAATTTAATTTAATTTAAAAAATGTATTTTAAAAATTTATATTTTTAATATCAGACAACTGTGACATGTAAATGTGTCACAATATTTTGTCAAATAAAATTTATTAACCTAAAAATCTCTGGGGTACTTAAAGCAAATATTTTGCCATTTTCCATGACTAAACATTTTGTCTTTTTTTCCTGCCAAAATTTAATTTAATTTAATTTAATTTAATTTTATCTTATTTTATTTTATTTTATTTTATTTTATTTTATTTTATTTTATATTAACATCAGAGAACTTATTGAAATGTTAACCTAAAATCTTCAAATAAATATTTTAAGCTTACAAAACAGTTTGATAAACCTTGTATTCTCTTTCTTCATCATTTCAATACTGGTCTTGATTTTTAGAGTATTTCCCTCTGTTTGTTGTTGTTGTTCTGTAGGTGACGAAGCGTCTGAATGATGGTGAATATACAGTCCATGGAAACAGCATGCTGGAGGACCGACCCACATCCAACCTGGAGAAGCTGCACTTTATCATCGGCAACGGCATCCTTCGGCCAGGCCTGAGGTCAGATTGTGGATATAGTAATATAATATTATTATATTTGAGACAAAAAAACAGATGAATCACTCCCAAACAGCCCTGAGCATTCCTCTTCCTGCTGTTTGTCACAGAGACGAGATCTACTGTCAGATCTGTAAGCAGCTGACCCAGAATCCCTCTAAAAGCAGTCACGCCCGTGGCTGGATCCTCATGTCTTTGTGTGTCGGCTGCTTCGCTCCTTCTGAGAAGTTTGTGAAGGTGAGAAATTCTGTATATATATATAATCTCTTTTCATTTGTCCTTTTTTATGTTTTGGATCTGTACGTTTCTCTAAATCCTCTTCTCTCCTGTGATTGCTGCATCTGTAATATTTCAACCACACACAAATAATTTAATCATGTCTGCTTGGTATTCAAGTACTTCCTAAAATCCAGACATATTTATTGAACCTTCAGAGACTGAAATATTGATATTGAAGATGTATTTTCTTTTCGTTCTTCCCCTGAGCAAACTGCATTATGGGTTTTCAAGGTTATAAAATTTTACTGCTTTTAAAATGAGTTATACATGAGTTATATGTGCTTTGACTTTCTTAGGAGCCTTCCCAGCATGCTAGGAGAATAGGTCCACTGTTGCATTTTTGTTTGTTTATGTTTTGGTTTTTTTTGGAATGTTATCTGTTTTCTATAATTTTAATTAGATAAATAATTATTAATTAAATTATTTAAATGCATTTTTTAAAATAAAAAAGTATGTTTTTTTTTTAATTATATATAAATTATATTATGTATAAATAATTATTTAATAAATGATTGAAATGCATTTTTAAAATTTAAATGTTTTAAATTTTGTTTTATTTAAATTTACATTTATATATAATTACAGACAGTAGTGTCTGTAGCCAGAGATCATGTATTTATTTAATTTAATTTTTTTAATTTAAATTTTAAGTAAAAAATATGTAATTATTTATTTTTTAAGTTTTAAATTATTTTCTAAATTTAATTTTACATTTTTTAAATAAAAATATTTTGAAATGTAATATTCAGTTCAACACGTAATTTATAATTTAATTAAATTTATTATTTATTCAATTATTTATTTTTTTATTTATTTAAAATAGGTATTATAAATTGCTTTAAATTATTTAATTGCTTTTGCATCAGTGGGTCTCTGTGAGTTAATTTTGACCATTTTTGGTTATGTTGCCATTATTGCAAACTTAATATGTCCATCTTCTTCCTGTAGTATTTGAGGAACTTCATCAGTGAAGGTCCTCCGGGTTACGCTCCCTACTGTGAGGAAAGACTGAGGAGAACATTTGTGAACGGAACAAGAACACAACCGCCATCCTGGCTAGAGCTTCAGGTATCAATGACTGACTTTACTGATTGTAAAAGCCCTATTAATAACCAGTATAATTCTTTTTCATGCAGCAAAACTTGACAGTGACTCTAGGATTGTATGACATCTTCTTTTTTACAATTTCAGGCCACGAAATCAAAAAAGCCGATAATGCTGCCGGTGACGTTTATGGACGGAACCACAAAAACCCTGTTGACGGACTCAGCGACCACAGCCATGGAGCTCTGCAATGCGCTGTCAGACAAAATCAGCCTTCAGGATCGATTCGGCTTCTCCTTGTACATCGCTTTGTTTGATAAGGTACACAAACTCACAACCAAGAGGTCTTTTTGGCTTAATTATTGTGTATATTTGACTAATCATAATTGATACACAAATTTCAAAGGCCTCTAAATGATCAACATGATATAAATTTACTGACAGGTTTTGAAACAAAAAGTCCTACAATAGGAAAAAATGTGAAATTACATTTTGCATAAAGAAAATGTCATATTTCAGTGCAAAATTAAATGAAAAAAAAAAAAAAAATTATTTAATTAAAGAAAATGAGAATGAAATTAACTGTCATGAAAATGTCCCATAAAAGAATCCTAAAATCAACAGAAAAAATATAAAATTCCATTTTGCATGGAGAAAAGTTCATTTTTGGGTCATATTACAGCCCAAAATCAAAAGAAAATTATGAAATTATATTTCGCATTAAAAATAAGCTTTTTTTTAGGACCATTAAAATTTTCTCAGTTTTTGTCATTATTTTCCAAGAAAATTAATTTGAGCTCCATATTCTCATTATGTCATACTATATATGAGCTATAAAAGCCTGATGAATTTAAAATAAAAAATATACATTTTAGTCTTTTTTTCAGTAAAAGAAAAGAAAATAAGAATGAAATTAATTGCCATGAAAATATCACATGGAAAATTCTAAAATAGGTTTTAAAACAGACATTCTAAATAATTTAAAATTTAAAGTTCGACAGAAAAAAAATAAATTGTAATATTTCAGTGCAAAATTAAATGAAAGAAAAAAATCTTTTTCAATACATTTTCTTTTTTCCCCATAGAATCCTAAAATAGATTTAAAATTCAACAGAAAAAAAAAATAAAATTACATTTTGTATGATGAAAATAAAGTCATATTACAGTCCAAAATCAAAAGAAAAATATAAAATTATATTCTGCATTAAAAATTAATCCTATTTTAGGACCATTGAGATTTTCAAAATTTTTGTCATTATTTTTAATTTATTTTTTTTTTATTAAAAAAATACATTTTAGTCTTTTTTTAAGTAAATAAAGAAAGTGAGAATGAAATTAATTGCCATGAAAATATCACATGGAAAAATTCTAAAATAGGTTTTAAAACAGAAATCCTAAAATAGTTTTAAAAATTCAACAGAAAAAATACTGTATGTATATCATTTCATTTTGCATGAAGAAAATAAAGCATACATCAGCCCAAATCAAAAGAAAAATATAAAATTATATGTTGCATTGAAAATTAAGACTATTTTAGACTATTTATTTTTTAAGACAATTATTTTGAGCTCCACTAGTGCTGGGTAATGATTAATCTTGATTAATCGCATCCAAAATAAAAGTTTTTGTTTATATAATATATGGGAGTGTACTGTATATATTTATTGTGTATATATAAAAACACACACATACAGTATATATTTTTAAAATATTTACATGTATATATTTACATTCATATAATTTATATCATATATAAATATATTTCATATGTAAACATATTTTTCTTGTTGTTTATACATAATAAATATGCACAGTACACGCACATATATTATGTACACAAAACTTTTATTTTGGATGCGATTAATCGTTGCCCAGCACTAATTCTTACCATATCATACTTCATGAGGCATAAAAATATGGCACTCAATAAAAACACATTTCCAAAGGTTCAATAAAAACAGTTGTACTGACTATTATTTTATATGTCAGGCTTTACAATGACTGTGTTTGTCAGGTTTCGTCTCTGGGCAGCGGTAACGATCACGTGATGGACGCTGTGTCTCAGTGCGAGCAGTACGCTAAAGAGCAGGGCGCGCAGGAGCGTAACGCCCCCTGGAGGCTGTTCTTCAGGAAGGAGATATTCACGCCGTGGCACGACCCGGCGGAGGACGCCGTCGCCACCAACCTCATCTACCAACAGATCGTGCGCGGCGTCAAGTTCGGCGAGTACCGCTGTGATCGGGTACGAACCTCAGACACAGAAAATGAAATTGAGTTTGCATTCACCCACTGTATTTCGAACAAGGAAATATTCTGTTTTGCTTTTTATCTGTCTTTCTTTCTCTTTTGATTGTCTTGCATGCTTTTCTTGCACTATTTCAAATCTGTTTGGTCTTTTCCGGGAGAAGGAGGATCTGGCGGAGCTGGCGTCGCAGCAGTATTATGTGGACTATGGCTCTGAGATCCTTGTGGAGCGCCTGTTGAGTCTTATTCCATCCTACATCCCTGACAGAGAGATCAGCTCGGCCAAAACCGTGGAGAGATGGGCTCAGTTCATCATGGCTGCGCATAAAAAGGTGCAAAACTTGAGTTAATTGCAACACTCACATAGTAGTTTTTGAAGACTAGCGTACTGCATATGCATACTGCCTGCTTTTTTTTAAAAATAGTATGCAGTATGAAATGATAAAGATTTTAAAGAGTAGTTTGCTATATTGTTGTCATCTAACCTCATTAATTGCATTTAGAAAGTGGCTTCCAGTCAAGAGAATCTCACAAAACTTGTCAAGAAAACATGTCAGGATCAAATTTCATCCCAAAATTAAAAGAGAAAAAGAAATGTTATTGTTTTTTATTTAAATGAGCAAAATGAGAATAAAATAAACTGTCTTGAAAATGTCACTTGGAAATAAATTTAAATAGGTTTTTTTAACAAAAATCCTAAAATTGAAATTACATCTTGCATAAAGAAAATACAACCTATTTTAGGGCCCAGGTGATATTTCAGTGCAATAAATACATTTAAAAATTTATTTCTATTTTATTTTATTTTATTTTATTAATAAAGAAAATAAGAATGAAGTGATTTCATTTTGCAAGATCATTAAGCATATTTCAGAGCCAAGGTCATATTTTAGTCCAAATAAAAAAAATATATAAAAAATGAATAAAATAAAATAAGATTTTGCATAAAAAATAAAGCCTATTTTAAGGCCCATGTCATCCCAAAATCAAAAAAAAAAAATAAAAACTATTTTAGGGTCCATTTCATATTTCAGCCTAAAATCTAAAGAAAATAATATATCATTTTTTTTTACATAAAGTAAATAAAACCTATTTTAGTGCACAGGTCAGTTTTCAACCTAAAAAATTAAGAAATTGTATTTTGCATAAAGAGCAATTAAGCATAATAAAAAAATAAATAAATAACTGAATGAATGAATAAATAAATAAATAAATAAAAAACAAAATTAGATTTTGCACAAAGAAAATAAAGGCTATTTTAAGGCCCAAGTCAGCCCAAAATCAATCATCATCATCATCAATGTTTTATTATTCGTAAATAAAACCTATTGTTGTCACGTGACCTCACTAATTGCATTTAGAAAGTGGTGTCCAGTCAAGAAAATCTCACAAAACTTATCAAGATAACATGTCAGGATCAAATTTTATCCCAAAATTCAAATATTTTTTTTTTATTGTTTTTTATTTAAATGAGAATGAAATAAACTGTCCTGAAAATGTCACATGGAAAAAAATTAAAATAGGTTTTATAACAGAAATGCTAAAATAAAAAAATAAAAAAACAATATGAAATTACATCTTGCATAAAAAGTACAACCTATTTTAGGGCCTGGTGATATTTCAGTGCAATAAATACATTAAAAAAAATTATTTTAAAAAATGCACAGTACACACTTTTTTTTATTAATATTATTTTGTTTTTATTTTTATAAAGAAAATGAGCAAAAGAAAGATAGAAAAAACAAATTAAGAAAAACAAAAAATCTTAAATTATATTTTGCATTAAAGATTAAGTCTATTTTAGAACCGTTAAGATTTTTTTATATTTTTGCCATTATTTTTCAAGGCATTTTAAATGAGAAAAAATCCTAAAATATGCTTCTTCTTATTTCTTGTTTCTATTTTGGGGATAAAATATGTCCTAACCATGTTTTTGTGAAATTCAACCAGTTATCAGTTCATAAATTTAGTGTTTTAAATCCAGTTACATATAAAAATGTCTTAATTTTTGCCACTTTAGTCAAATAAAAAGTGAAGAAATAAATGTTAGAAAACACTGTTGATATTACTGTTGGTTCGCTTGTCACACTAGAAAAATAAAGTCAATTCCAGCACATTGCATTGTGGGATATAGTATCTCAGTGTACTGTAATACTGCACAATTTGACACATGTAGTATTTCATGCATATAGAAAATTAATCACAGTACAGACTACTTTTTGTCCAAAATACTAGGTAGTATGCCATTCTGAACTCTATCATAATTATAGATTTGAACTGTAATAAGCTGTTAGTAACCCATTGTGTTGTGTTTGTAGGGCATCTACACCCAGAAGAGGGTCGACCCTCCGAAAGTGAAGGAGGAAGTCGTGGATTTTGCTCGTTATAAGTGGCCTTTGTTATTCTCAAGATTCTACGAAGCCTTTAAATTTTCAGGTATTTCTTGTGAGTTCATGTCACATTAATTTTGCACAAGGTTTGTGTGCTGTATGTTTACAGATGGGCATTTATTTTATATTCATATGTTGTGTTTCTGAAGGTCCTAGTCTGCCTAAGAATGACGTGATCGTGGCTGTAAACTGGACAGGCGTTTACTTTGTGGATGAGCAAGAGCAGGTTCTTCTAGAGCTTTCTTTCCCAGAGATCACTGCTGTCTCCAGCAGCAGGTACGGCTTTTCACTGAGATTCATTTGGAGGTTTGATATAATTTGAAGCTAAAAGCCTCTGTGTTTGTCAGAGGAGGGAAGCTTCAGGCCCAGAGCTTCACTTTGGCCACCATCAAAGGAGATGAGTACACGTTCACCTCCAATAACGCAGAGGACATACGGGACCTGGTGGTCACCTTCCTGGAGGGGCTCAGGAAGAGATCCAAGTTCGTTGTGGCCTTACAGGACAACCCCAGTCCAGGTTAGAGAAAAGGGCACAAACACATTATATCAATGGACCTTTGCACTTTTGCTTTCACTTAAATGGGTGAATCTAACAAATGCATGGGCAGATTATATTTCAGCCTAAAATCAAAAAAAAAAAAAAATTGAAATTATGTTTTGCATTAAAAAAGCCTATTTTAAGGCCTGGGCTATTTTCAGTCTAAAATCAATAGTCGAAAATATGGAATTATGTTTTGCATGAAGCAAATGAAACCTATGTTAGGGCCCATGTCATATTTTAATCTAAAAAATTAAGAAATTATATGTTGTATAAATATCATTAAGCATATTTTAGAGTCAAGGTCATATTTTACCTCAAATAAAAAAAAAAAATAATTAAATTAAATTTTGCCTAAAAAATAAAGCCTATTTTAAGGCCCAGGTCAGTACAAAATCAAAGAAAAAAAAAATGGAATAATATTTTCCATAAAGAAAATAAAACCTATTTTAGGGCCCATGTTGTATTTCAGCCTGAAAATAATATAACATTATTTTTAGCATAATGTAAATAAAGAAATTATGTTTTTATATTTTAAATGATTAAATTATTTAAATAAATGTAGAAATTATATTTTAGGGCCCAGGTAAAATAAAACAAAACAAAACAAAACAAAACAAAACAAAACAAAACAAAAAAAACAAAATAAAATAAAATAAAAATTTTATTTGGCCCATGTCAGTCCTAAAACATGTACAAAGAATATGTATAAATAAAATAAAGCCTATTTAAGGCTCAGGTCATATTTCAGCCCAAAATAAAAAAGAAAAAATATGGAATAAAATTTTGTATAAAGAAAATAAAGGACCATTACCATATTTATATTTGTGTCATGATTTTTCATGAAAATTAACTACATTTGAATGAGAAAAAAGCAAATATGAGAAAATAATAATATTATTTATTATTTTAATTAATAAAATGTATTAATATAATAATAACTATTATTATAAAATAATGAATTACCCTGTCTGGACGCAGAATATAATTCTGTTTTATAATATCTGATTTTACTTTGGGGTGATTCTGACATTTCTTTGACAGTTAACGTCACTTACAGCTGTTCTTTCATGTAACTTTATCCTGATCAGCTGGCGATGATTCAACGTTCCTGAGCTTCCTGAAGGGTGACCTCATTGTGCTGGACCAGGACACGGGCGAGCAGGTCATGACGTCCGGCTGGGCTCACGGCACCAACGACAGAACCAAACAGAGAGGAGATTTCCCTGCCGACTGTGTTTATGTGCTGCCCACAGTCATTAGACCTCCGTCTGATATCGTGGTACTGATATTATAATATTATGTTCGGCTGCAGGGGGCGTTTCATATTTATTATTGCAGTCTTTTATGAAATCCTCTCACATTCTCTGTCTGGCATTTTCTCTCTCTGTTTTGCCCTCTCGATGACTTTGCGGCTCAGGCTCTGGTTACCATGACACCAGACCAACGGCAGGAGTCGATCCGGATTTCCCATGTTCCTGTAATGGAGACGGAGGAGAGGATAAAGCCGTACACGCTGGAGGAATTCTCCTATGACTACTTCAGGTGAGCAGTCACCACTTCTGGCCCCACATTGTCCCTACACTGTCTCAAATGACAAAATGCATGTAAATTATGTAAATTAAATGAAAAATAAAAAAACACCATTCATGTCCCTACACAATCTTTTGCTGTTTTAAATATATATTTAAATATGTAAAATGCATAAATCAAATAAATAAAATAAAAAGTAAAAAGAGAATTAAATTTAGGTTTATAGAAAAAAGTATGTAAATTGCATAATAAAATAATAAGTAAAAAGATAAATAAATTCAGGTTTATAGAAAAAAAGCTTGTAAATTGCAAAAGTAAAATAAATAAAATAAAAAGTAAAAAGATAATTAAATTCAGGTTTATGGAAAAAAAGTATGTAAATTGCATAAATAAAATAAAATAAAAAGTGAAAAGAGATCAATTCAGGTTTATAGAAAAAAAGCTTGTAAATTGCAAAAATGAAATAAATACAATAAAAAGTAAAAAGAGAATTAAATTCAGGTTTATAGAAAAAGTGTTTAAGTAAAATAAATAAAATAAAAAGTAAAAAGATAATTAAATTCAGGTTTATAGAAAAAAGTAAGTAAAATAAATAAAATAAAAGTAAAAAGAGAAATAAATTCAGGTTTATAGAAAAAAGTATTTAAGTAAAATAAATAAAATAAAAGTAAAAAGAGAAATAAATTCAGGTTTATAGAAAAAAGTATTTAAGTAAAATAAATAAAATAAAAGTAAAAAGAGAAATAAATTCAGGTTTATAGAAAAAAGTGTGTATATTGCAAAAATGAAATAAATAAAATAAAAAGTAAAAAGAGAAAAAAAATATCAGGTTTATAGGGAAAAAAGTATGTAAATAAAATACAAAAGTAAAAAGAGAATTAAATTCAGGTTTATATGAAAAAAGTATGTAAATTGCATAAATAAAATAAAAAGTAAAAAGAGAAATCAATTCAGGTTTATAGAAAAAAAGCTTGTAAATTGCAAAAGTGAAATAAATAAAAAGTAAAAAGAGACTTAAATTCAGGTTTACAGGAAAAACGTATGCAAGTAAAATAAAAAGTAAAAAGAGAATTAAATTCAGGTTTATAGGAAAAAAGTATGTAAATTGCATAAATAAAATAAATAAAAGAAAAAGAAAAAATAATTAAATTCAGGTTTATAGGAAGAAAAGTATGTAAATTGCATAAATAAAAAGTAAAAAAAAAAGAATTAAATTCAGGTTTATATAAAAAAGCTTGTAAATTGCAAAAAATGAAATAAATAAAATAAAAAGTAAAAAAATAATTAAATTCAGGTTTATATAGAAAGAAGTATATAAATTGCATAAATAAAATAAAAAGTAAAAAGAGAATTAAATTCAGGTTTATAGGAAAAAAGTATGTAAATTGCATAAATAAAAAATAAAAAAAGAATTAAATTCAGGTTTATATAAAAAAGGCTTGTAAATTGCAAAAATAAAATAAAAATAAGTAAGTAAGTAAGTAAAAAGAGAATTAAATTAACAAAGAAAACAAAGAACAAATGTTGTAAGCAGTCACTTAATATAAATAATGAACTCATTCAGATGCATATGCATTTTGTCTCTCATTGACCTCTGACCCTCTCCACTCATCCAGGCCTCCTCCCAAACACACTCTCAGTAGAGTGATGATCACCAAGAATCGTGGGAAGGACAAGCTGTGGTGCTGCACACGAGAACCCATCAAACAGGCCCTGCTGAAAAAGTGTGTGGGTCATGAAGAGCTTTCCCAGGAGGCCTGCATGGCTTTCATTGATATCCTTTAGTCCGGAGATGCGTACATGGATGCATCTGTTTGACTGTGTAAAGTGCAAAGTGAGCAATTCAGAGATTTTGTTTCTTTTGATTTTGGGCTTAAATATGACCTGCGCCCTAAAATAGGCTTTATTTTTTAATGCAAAATATTATTTCCTAATTTTTTATTTAGATTCCAGTCTGAAATAGACATTATTTTTTATGCAAAAATAATTTCATATTATTTCCTTTTGATTTTATGCTTAAATATGACCTGGGTCCTAAAATAGACTGCATTTTTTTAAGCAAAATGTATTTTTTTTTATTTTTGTCAGGCTAAAATATGATCTGGGTCCTAAAATAGGCTTTATTTTAAACATTAAACATTAAAAATAATGTCCTTTTGCTAATGAGTAATGTGATTTAATTTGGTTTTAGCCTAAACTCTAGAAGTTCATAGGTGTTATCATCTTTCTGACGTTCCTTGACCTTCTCTCCTGCACCTGTAATGAAATATATGGGCGATTATCCGTCCAAGCGGACGCGTTCTGTGAACGAGCTCACGGATCAGATCTTCGAGGGCGCGCTGAAGGCAGAGCCTCTCAAAGACGAGATCTACTGCCAGATCATCAAACAAATGACTGAAAACCATGTCAAGTATGTCTCTCCCTTATATATATACAATATACACTACCATTCAAGATTTTGCTAATTGTGAAATATTATTGCAATTTAAAATAGCTGTTTTCTATTTGAATATCTTGTAAAATGTAATTTATTCCTGTGATGCAAAGCTGAATTTTCAGCATCATTACCCCAGTCTTCAGTGTCACATGATCAGAAATCATTGTAATATGCTGATTTGAATAGAAAGTGAAATAAATGGTGTGTGTGTTTGTGCAGGTACAGTGAGGAGAAGGGCTGGGAGCTGCTGTGGTTGTGTGCCGGTCTCTTTCCTCCCAGTAACGTCCTCTTACCGCACGTCCAGAGGTTTCTACAGTCAAAGAAACATCATCCGCTGGCTTCTGACTGCATGCAGAGACTGCAGAAAGCTTTACGGTGAAAACACACATACAACTGCATGTCCATCAAATATAGACACGTATTGATTGTATCTAGAGTCTGTTTAGATTGCCACAAAAGTCGCATGTGAAGTAGTGTGTATATACCACAAAAAAGTGTCTTTGCAAAAATATTTTATGTGCAATTTGGAGCTTTTAGTCCATGTCAGTAGTTGAACTGGATTAGAAGATGTTGCTAATGAGGAACTACACTTCTAAGACATTTTTATTTATTGTATTTTAGTTTAGTTTTATTTTTTTTTTTGACACAACATTTCTTTGACAGTTATGCAATCAGCATTTCAACTTTCCTGAGCCATTTTATTTTATTTTATTTTATTTCTGACATATTTTATTGTTTTATTTTATTTTAGTTTAGTGTCGTTTTTATTTTATTTAAATTTATTTTATTTTTATTTTGACATGACATTTCTCTGGCAGTTATTCAATCAGCTGGTGATGGTTCAACATTCCTAAGCTTTATTTTATTTTATTTTATTTTATTTTATTTTATTTTATTTTATTTTATTATTTATTTATTTATTTTATTTTATTTTATTTTATTTTATCTTATTTCTGACATGACATTTCTCTGACAGTTATTCAGTCAGCTGGTGATTTTTCCCGAGCTTTATTTTTTTATATTTTATTATTTTTTTTATTTTATTTTCGACATGACATTTCTTTGACAGTTATCCAATCAGCATTTCAACTTTCCTGAGCTATTTTATTTTATTTTATTGTATTTTATTTTATTTTATTTTATTAATAGTTTAATATAATAGTATTGTACAGGTAAGACAGAATACATAATGATTTAATAATGAAAAAAAAATGCATAAACTGATAAAATGTAGATTTTGAATACAATGCCAGCTGCTTTGATTAAAAGCATTTGCAAAAGCAAATGCATCAGTGTAAATGAAAAAAAACAAAATGCACATTATTTTTTGTTCCACCAACAAAGTGACTTTAACACTTCTGATATTGTAATTATGACTTAGAAACTTTGGACTTGAATGCACCAGCACCTGAAGTGACTCTATTCCTGTAGTGGAATTACTCATCTCTTTCTGAACTGCTGGATGCTCATAATTACGCAGTTTGGTTTTGATGTCGTGTCCTTTTTGTCTGTTTCACACTGTTTTTCTGTTCTTTATCTGTCACTCTATTCTGAGCTCTCAGTCAGTAGGACTCTTCAGTGGTGATGTTGTGAATATGAGTGGTCTGTGAGTGTGTTGCAGTATGAATGACTCATCACAGACGCCGTGTGCTTGTTTGTGTGCAGGAACGGCTCTCGCAAGTACCCGCCGCACCTTGTGGAGGTGGAGGCCATTCAGCACAAGACCACTCAGATCTTTCACAAAGTCTACTTCCCTGATGACACAGATGAGGTGAGACAGACCCTCTTATGCTTATGACTCATCAGACATATGGGGATCTTGTTTACTGGAAAGATCCCAATGTGATTCACAGGTGACACTGATATACTGAGCTTTAACAAATCATTTATGAATATCTATTTTTGTTCTAACAATAAAACTTGAATAAAATAAAATAAAATCTTAAAAAGCTATTTTATTTCTCATTTCCGTTTAGTTTAACTACTACATAAAGTACTAAAGAAGTAAAAAATATTTTCATTTTATTTTATTATTTTATTTTATTTTCATTTTATTTTTAACATTACATTGCTTTGACAGTTATCCAGTCAGCAATTCAACCTTCCTAAGCTTTTTTTTTTGTTTTGAATTTTTTTAAGTTTTATTTTTATTTATTTTCAACATGACATTTTTTTGACAGTTATCCAATCAGCTGGTGATGATTCAACATTCCTTTATTTTATTTTATTTTATTTGTTTTTTTTTTATTTTATTTTTAATTATTTTGACTTAAACTTAAAGTAAAATTATATAAAAGCAAGGTTAAAAAAACCCATAAATAATTACATTACTTTAAATTAAATAAATATAAATATTAATATTTGAAAATTCTAAAAATAAAATCTAATTCAAAATATTAACAAAAACTATAATAGTATATCAGTGATACTAAAATAACAGTGAAAAAGCTTTACATTTCTGCTTTTAAACCCTCCTGGAATATTCTTTAAAATGCTTTGAAAATAAAATAAAATAAAGTGAAATAAAATGAAATAAAATGAAAATTAACAAAGCTGTTTTATTTATTTTTTAGCTACCACAGCAACATTTCTCATTTCCGTTTAGTTTAACATGAAGTGCTGAAATAACAAAAAGTAAATAAACTCAAACTAAGAAGTAAAAATACATTTAAAAAAATTATATAGACATAAAAAACATCAAAAATAAAAAGACTGATAAAAAATTACAAAAACACAACAAAATTACTAAAACTTGAAATTTAAAGTGAAACGAGAAAATATAAATAATAAAATGTAATTCAAAATATTAACAGAAACTATAAGATTTTAATAATAGCACTGAATAAAAGCTTGACATTTACAATATTCCTTTAAATGAATAAATAATTAAATAATCAGATGAAATCAAATAAAATAAAATAAAAAACAATTTTATTTCAGCTAGTTTATCATTTTCATTTAGTTTAATTTCAAAATATTAGCAGAAACTGTAATATAGCAATAATAACACTGAATAAAAGCTTTACATTTAAAATGTTCTTTTAAATAAATAAAATAAAATAAAAAGAAAATAATAAAAAAGAAGAACTGGTTTCTCATTTTCATTGAGTTTAACATGAAGAACCTAACTGAAAGTAAATAAACAAAAATTAAAAACTGTAAAAATATTAAAATGAAAACAAAAGCTATGAAAAACATTTTTTACAAACAGCAAATATATAACAATGAATTCTAATGTAAAATATGAACAGAAAAACTATAGTGGTATGTCAGTGATACTAAAATAACACTAAATACATTTTTAAACTCTCCCAGAATATTCCTTTAAATGCATGTGGAAGTGTTTGACGCAGCTTTGTGATCTTGTGTATGTTTGCGGGTCCTGTTGTGTGTTTCAGGCGTTTGAGGTGGAGTCCAGCACGAAAGCCAAAGACTTCTGTCTGAACATCTCCGGCAGACTGCTGCTCAAATCTCCCGACGGCTTCAGTCTGTTCGTCAAGATCTCTGATAAGGTAAAATCACACAGCAAGGCAGAACATCGTCTTTGAAAAGTGGGATTTTGACAATCCAGCACATGTTCTTGGAGCTTTAGTACTGAATTCCTATTAAGACGTAATCCTAATCATATACATATATATATAATTATTTTTGTCTGTGTTGTAGGTGATAAGTGTACCTGAGGGTGATTTCTTCTTCGACTTTGTCCGCCATCTGACAGACTGGATCAAGAAAGCGAGACCCGCTAAAGATGGTACGACTGTGAATTTTACCCCACATTTACTATACACTAACAAAACATTACCATGGAATTTTTTCAATGTTTTGATGTCAGTACCATGTACTGTATACAGTAGGATTTGATTTTTAAATGTTTTTGAAAAATGTCCTATCTGCTCATCAAGGCTGCATTTATTTGATCAAAAATACAGTAAAAATAGCAAAAATGTTATATATTATTTTAAATTAAAATAGCTGTTTTGTATGTGAATATCTGTTAAAATCTAATTTATTTCTGTGATCAAAGCTGAATTTTCAGCATCATTACTCCAGTCTTCAGTGTCACATGATCCTTCAGAAAACATTCTAACGTTGTAAACATTTTTGATTATTATCAGTGTTGAAAATAGTTGTGCTGCTATATATATTTTTCTTTTATAAATAGAAAGTTTATTTTTACAAAAACAGCATTTGTTTAAAATAGAAATGTTAATTAACATTATAAATGTTTTTACATCGTTTCGTCAAATTTCATGCATCCATGCTTAATAAAAGTATACATTTCTTCTACAAATTAATAAATAAATAAAAACTGACCCAGAGTAAATCACTTTATCCACTTCCAAAATTATTTTATTTTATTTTATTTTGCAAAGGGTAAAAAGTAATGGCTCTAACTCTGATGTTCAGGTATAGGTAATATTAATTGCTTTAGTACATTAATAAATAAATAAAAACTGACCCAGGGTAAATCACTTTACCCACTTCCAAAATATTTTATTTTATTTTATTTTAGAAAGGGTAAAAAGTAAAGGCTGTATCTCTGATGTTCAGCTATAGTTTATATTAATTTCGTTAATACATTAATAAAAAAAATAAAAAACTGACCCAGAGTAAATCACTTTATCCACTTCCAAAGTATTTTATTTTATTTTATTTTATTTTCTGTTTAGTTTATTTTATTTTGCAAAAAGTAATAGCTCTTCCTCTGATGTTCAGGTATAGTGCCTTCATTGACCTACCAGGTGTTTTTCATGAAGAAATTGTGGACGACCACCGTTCCAGGCAAAGACTCCTTTGCAGACTCCATCTTCCATTATTATCAGGTGAGCTGGTGTAGATGATCCGTGGACAGAAACTGCACTTTATCAAAATAGCATGTCATATCAGCTAATCTGTGTGTAGGAGCTTCCCAAGTATCTGCGTGGCTATCATAAATGCTCCAGAGAAGAGGTTTTCCAGCTCGGCGCTCTGATCTACCGGGTCAAATTCGAGGATGACAAATCCCACTTTCCCAGCATTCCCAAGATGCTGAAGGAGATGATTCCTCAGGATCTGATTCGCCAGCTCTCGCCTGACGACTGGAAAAGGGTTTGTGTCACACTCACAATGTTCTCAGCGTCCTTCACATACTGATCCTTGTGGTTGTATTGACACAGTATTCATCATTTTTATGATCTGCAGTCGATTGTGGCGTACTTCAACAGACATGCTGGGAAATCAAGGGAAGAAGCCAAGCTGATGTTTCTGAAGGTCATTTTCAAATGGCCCACGTTTGGTTCGGCCTTTTTTGAAGTGAAGGTAAATGTGCTGCATTAACTTGTGATTTGGTAAACTGGCACTTTTCCACTTGCTATTCACAAATGCAATTTTTTATTTTCATTTTTTTCTTTTCATGGACAGATCAGTCTCTTTAAATAGTTCTTCTCATTGCAGCAAACCACTGAGCCTCACTTCCCTGAGATCCTGTTGATAGCCATCAATAAATATGGAGTCAGTCTGATCGACCCCAAAAACAAGGTGAGTTTTATTTATTTTTTTTGCTCTTTTTACTCCAGTTTCATCATGAAACCACCATATTTTCCATTTTTTATCATCTGAAATGTACTGGAACTTATTAGAAACTGACTTCGTCAAGCACGCAAAACACACACATTTACTTTTATAGCACATTTACTTTAAATACATTTATTTAGGGCTGATGTTATATAATAAACAGTTTATATTGAATACCGCTATAATTAGTTTAAAGCTACGTCTGTTTATTAATTACTGTGAATACTGTTAAATTTAAGGATTTGTTGTGCATTGAGGAGAACGAAAATACGTGTTTACAGTGTTTCTAATACATTTCTTTTTATTTTTGTTTCATCTTTTTTATTCTTTCTGAATCAGTGCTACTTCAGTAACACTAAAATACTATTATATTTAATGTATTTTTTAAATATTTTGAATTAATTATTTTTGCCATTTTCATATTAAATTTAGTTTTAGTAATTTTGTTCTCTGTTTTTGTCATTTTCATATTTTTTAATATATATAAAATGTGTGTACTGTTTTTTTATTTTAGTTTTAGTTATTTTAGTACATTGTTATATTTATATAATATTATAGTATTTATTAATATCTCAATATTTAGCTTTATGATTATATTTTTATATACTATATATATATAATATGTATATTAATTTTATGTTAATTTTTAGTCATTTTGTTACATGCTTTTGTAATTACGAAGGAAAAATTATTTTATATTTTTTTATATTATTATATAGAAACTATATTCCATTTACTTTAACAAAGTACTAAAATAACTAAAAGTAAATAAATTAAGAATAAAATTTAATTAAAAAAAACTATATAGACGTATTCAAAAATAAAAAACTGATAAAAAATGACAAAAACACAACTAAATTACTAAAACTTGAAAAATAAAGTGAAAACAGAAAATATAAAAATTCTAAATATTAACAGAAACTATAATAATATATCAATAACACTAAATACTAAATACTACTACTACACTAATAATACTAAACAATAAATAAACAAAAATAAAAACTGAATAGACATTTAAAAATAAAAAGAAACAAACTATAAAGAAGAAGAAAGTAAAAAAGACGAAAAAATGTGTATTTTCATTTTATGTTAATGTTTAGTAATTTTGTTACATGCTTTTAACCGGTTTATTGGTTGTTGTTGTTGTTTATTTTATTTAATTATTTATTTATTTTAAATATTTTATTTCAGGTTACATTTATTTTATTGAAAGCATTTTTTATGGCTTTAGTTATAGTTTTAGTTAGCTATAATAACCCTGTTCTGAATGTATTAATACAGTGTTTCCTTGTGTTTTTCTCTCAACAATAAAATTTTGACCATGTGCTACTTTATTTCTGGAAAATTCGTTAGTGTGTTTGCAGCATTTTTCCTCTCTGTATTGTTCCCAGTTTACATGTTTGTGTTTCCTCTGTTCTCGATCCGCAGGATATTTTAACCACGTATCCCTTCACCAAGATTTCCAACTGGAGCAGCGGGAACACGTACTTCCACATCACTATCGGAAACCTGGTTCAGGGCAGCAAACTTTTGTGCGAGACGTCACTGGTAAGAGAAACTTTCTTTCACCAGGTTTACTGTATATAAGTGATTTAATAATAAAAAAATGACTTTCCTTATTTCCTTATAACAGGGCTACAAAATGGATGACCTGTTGACGTCCTACATCAGTCAGATGCTGACCACCATGAGCAAGCAGCGCAATTCACGCGGCCACAGCAAGTGAACGTTTGATTGGCGTGAGGCGGCGGAGCTGGTGCGTCTGCTGCGTCCCATTGGTCGGCCGTGCAGCTGGGGGCGGGCCTTCGCGTCCCAGCTGTGGCGAATGAGCCGCACCCCCTCTGCCAGCTCCCAGGGCTCCGTGTATCCCGATGAAGACTCTTCATCCGCCTCCAGTGAGGATGACTACCTCTGAGCAAAGCACCTGCCTCTGCGCATGTGAAGAACCCGATTTTTGTGTCTTTGTTGGATGATTTGCTCCGGAAAATGTATTATATGTCTTAATGCACAATTTAGGTACCAGTTTTTCGATTTGTAGCCGAGTCAAATATGAACTGGAATAGCTTCGTTACTCATCCTGAATTCCTCACAATAACCGCGCTGAACAAACAGTATTTGGATTATTTATGTGGTAAACTCTAAATGCATGAGTTTCTGAAGGTTTTGACTGATTGTTTTTAATGGCAGCAAAAAAGAACTTTTATAATCGTTCAAATGTTACTTTGTGCTCCATTTGAGAATTCTGTGATTTGAATGTTACAATGTTTCACTGCAGGCCTTAATATTTTTTTGGAAGAGGAGTAACTGTTTTTACATGCATCTTAAAGAGATAGTTCACCCAAAATTTTACATTTGCTGAAGGTGTAGATGAGTTTGTTATTCAGCAGAACAGATTTGGAGAACTTTAGGATTACATCACTTGCCCATTAATGGAAGTGAATGGGTGCCGTCAGAATGAGAATCCAAACATCACAATATGTCTTTTTTGGGTGAACTAGTCTTAAAATTGTTACATGATCAAGACATCTCTTGATCTGCCACAATTTTTTGGGAATGGAAGGAGAAGAGAAAATACATGGCCTTATTTAAAAAAAATAATGCACCTATATAAACAACATGTTCAGGTCATATTTCACCCTAAAGACATTTTTTTTGCATAGAAGAAAATAAAACCTTGTTTTAAAAGTCTCATTTTTGGCATGTTCCTGCATAATGGTAGTTTTTGTAGCACTCCCTCTGAAGTATTGAGGATTTAAACGAAAACCAACATTTTAAAACTGCAAAAAAAAAAAAAAAAGTTCAAATGCACTAGACTAAACTTAAAGGGATAGTTCACCCAAAAATTTAAGTTTGCTAAAGATGTAGATCGTCATCAGAACAGATTTGGAGAACTTTAACATTACATCACTTCCCCACCAGTGAAAGTGAATGGGTGCCGTCAGAATTTAACCTCATTTCCATGGATCTTGAGTCTATTAAATACAGCTGATTTTGGGAATGGAAGGAGAAGAGAAAAATACATGGCCTTACTTAAAAAAAAAATAATGCATCTGTATAAACAATAACATGTATAGGTCATATTTCACCCTAAAGAAAAATAATTATTTTTGCATAGAAGGAAATGAAACCTTGTTTTAGAAGTCTAATTTTGTGTAGTTTTTGTTGCACTGCCTTTACTGTACAGTACGACTTACACTGAAGTCATAAAAACATAATATAGTGTTGAGGATTTAAATGAAAACCAACATTTTAAAATTACAAAAAAATAAAATGTCTAAATGCACTACACTAAACTTAAACGGATAGTTCACCCAAGAAATTTAATTTGCTAAGAGATGTAGATGAGTTCGCTCTCTAACAGAACAGATTTGAAGAACTTTAGCATTACATCACTTGCCCACCAATGGAAGTGAATGGGTGCCGTCAGAATGAGACTCCAAACAGCTGATAAAAACATCAGAATATGTCATTTTTTGGGTGAACTAGTCGTCTGAAATGGTTAAATGATCAATTCATCTCTTGATCCGCCACTATAACCGTATGTCTATGAATCTTGAGTATATTAACTACAGCTGATTTTTGGGGGGGAATAGAAGAAGAGAAAAATTAATGGTCTTATGTTTTAAAAAATGCATCTACATAAACATTTGCATAAAACCTGAACCATAAAAACCTGTCAATGACCTACTTTTTGTGATGTTCATGCATGGTAGTTTTTGTTGCACTGCCTTTTATGTATGCATTAAAAGTCATAAAAGCATATTGTAGTGTTGAGGATATAAAGAAAACCAACATTTTAAAACTGCTTAAAAAAAAATCTAAATGTCCAAATGCACTTGAACAAACTTTGTAAACAAAAAATGCAATGCTCTTAAAAACAGCGTTCACATTCATGTAAACTTAATTGCATTTTTGTTGCTTTTTAAAATAATTGTGGGTAAAATGTGACCTTGACATGTTTCCATGTGATTTATCCAGATGATGATAAATAGAAACTCAAGAGGTCCTTGAAGGAGCTGTAGGTTTGATCTATTAGTTGTGTCTTTTTATTCATTTAATTTATGGCCTTTTTTGCACCATGTCCTTCAACACAAATATCTGAATGACTTACTGTAACATCATACACTAACCTGAACTACAGAACGTATCCGTTTCTTGTTTTGTGTGCTAATTCATTTACAAGCAAAGAAACTTCTGACTAGTTATTTTGCCATTGTTTTATGTAAAAGCACTGTATTAGTTACAATAAAATTTTATATTAAACTGTCCTGTAAAAGTGCAAGCTTTATTGCGTGAATGAAAAGTAAACGTCTAACACTTCAATTTTTCTAATGTGATACTGTCACTAAATTCTTCGTGACGATTCATATTGAGGCATGTATTGAGTCTGCTAAAAATATTTTTATTTAGGCTATTAGAGCTGATGATAGAGTAACAAAAAAGACGAAAAAACTTCATTTAAGATCAGTTTACAATCATATTTACAGACATAAGTTACATCGAGACAGATTAAGCCATAGAAATCACGCTAGGCATTGCATTTTATACAGGCAGGAATGTTTCAGCAGCCAACTGGAACAAAAAAAACACGTATGCCAGCCAGAGCGTGACCAGTGTTGAACATGCAAACGCTGCTAATGACGCTTGCAAATGAAGACCTTTAAGCTCATCACATCAGAAACCTTGATTAAATCGAGCACTTTTGCACTTCCAAAATGTTCACGTTAGCAAATGTAAATCTTTAAAATCCAGATTGTCAGTTTGGCTTGTTATCGTCTTCCTGATTGTAAATGTTTGTCGATTTGATCACATCATGCAATGGATCTGACATCTTAAATACTTCCAAAACACTCTGGAGTAAATGCAATGACGTAGTTCATTTTCCCATGCGTCATACTGCGGTAATCAGGGTCAGTTCAGTCTTTAATAATTATAACAACGAACTTCACAGAAGCAACAGAAACTGGATGATGGATTCATCTTATGCCACCAATTTAGAAAATAATTGGTCAAATATGTATTTGATATTTTTAACAAAATATCACTAACATAACATGTTCTCTATGAATTACCTCTGAGTACCATGTAAATACCACGGTACATGAATTTCATGGTACTGGCATAGTATAAAAAGTATTTCACCCTAGAATAGGAAGTGATATATTTATTATTATTAATATATCTTCATATTATTAAAATATTTGGTAACACTTTACATTAACATCAATTAAACTAACAATGAAAAATACTTCTAAAGCTTTTATTATTTTTTATAAATGTTGATTCCAAATGTTTTTAAAATCAAAAGTTGTCTCTATTATTGTCATTTAATGGACTTGTGCTGACATGAACTTATGAACAGCTTTGATGATTATTAACAATTGTTAGTTTCTTAATGCATTAAAATGGAAACTTATAGTAAAGTGTTACCTAATATTTTATTTGATGTCAGTTTAATGCTTAGAGTACATTTTTTCTACAAAATTTCATTAAATGTAAAAACTGTAATTAATGTATATATTTAATTATATTAAACATAATTCATATATATTTTAATATATAAATTAATGAAAAATTGGGGGAAATGTGCCAATTTTAAATTAGAAAATATTTGTATTTCTTTCATTTAACTTTTTATTAATTCTATTGTGAATTTCTATTGTAAATTTTATTTTAGGAATTTAGATGTATAATTGTTTACATATTTTTCACCATTCAACAGACATATGCTCTTCCTCAGATCCAAAATTATTAATATATATAAAAATTATTTTGGATCTATAAATTATAAAATATATATATGGATGATTAATTGAAAATTTGGGGGAAGATGTGCTAATAACAAATTATTATTTGTTAAATTTTATTTATTTTTTATTACTCCTATTGTAATTTTTCATTTTAGAAATTTATATATATATATGCTCTTCCTCAGATCCTAAATAATTTATATATATAAACTGAAAATTTGGGGGGGGGGATGTGCTAATAATAAAATATAAAATATTTTATTTTTTTCTATTTTATTTACATTTTATTACTTCAAATGTAATTTTTAATTTTAGGGATTTCAACAGACCATTCAACAGACATATGTTCTTCCTCAGATCCAAAATTAATTTTTCTATATATTCTAATATTTTATATATATATATATATATATATAAATATATAAAATATTAGAATATATAGAAAAAATAATTTTGGATCTGAGGAAGAACATATGTATACATGTAACATATATATATATATTTGAAAATTTTGCAAAAAAAACCACAAAAAAACGCTAATTATAAATCATAAAATATTATTTCGTTGATTTTATTTACTTTTTATTACTTCTACTGTCATTTTTAATAATATATTTATAAATAAAATAAATATAGATTTTTAGATATTTTTCACCATTCAACAGACATATGCTCTTCCTCAGATCCAAAATAATTTTTTCTATATATATTTTAAATATATAAAAATATTATATATATATATATATCTTTTACTAATTTATTCATTTCCTATGTCTTCATATTACTTGTTTGGCAAATAATGGATGGTAATTTAATATCAATGTCCCGTACTTTTGTCTCCAAGCTCGGCCCTAGTCAAGACTAGCCTATGGAAACCGTCTTTAAAACTTTCACAGCTGCTTTGAAGCTTCATGTGTGCATTGGTTTGAAGCTTGAATGCGAATGGAGGTGTGATGCTGCAGCTCTGCAGTCTTTACTCTTCTCTCACAGATCTCCACTTTGCGCATTTCAGACGGGCGGCTCCTCGGTGATGGTGGGCAGGTTGGGTGTGACGGGCGAGCTCTGAGCCTCTCCACGGACGCTGATGCTGGAGATGGACCAGACGTCGCTCAGCTCTGCCGGACGGAGCGTGAAGGAGAGGAAGAGAGGTGAGAGCGGCTCGTAACGAGAGCGACGGAGGGTCAGATGGGGACGGGGTAGCCATGCACAGGGGGAACATGCAGGGGGAGCTCGGGGTCCTGAGGCAGTGACGGCCCGTCAAAAAACAGAGGGTTCCAGCGGATGCCGTGCACCTCAGACGCTTCTACAGCACACAGACACATGCAAGTCAAGGGATCACAGGACACAAACATTTGTTGATGAAAAATTTGACTACTACTAAAGTTTTTACACTTTTTATATATGATTTTTCACACTTGATCTTTGCACAGGGCATTTAGACGAAGGATTTCCAAATCTTTTGGTCAGCCAAACCCCTTTGACCATATATTTTATATATTTACATATATTTAAAATACCCCAGAGAATTTAAAACTGTTTTTCAATCATTTATTAACAAATTTGCATGTGTATGATTTAACGGTTATTGAAATATTTTGCATTATTGACAAACTATTGTCATATTTAACACTGTGAAGTTGCTTTGACAAAACCTGTTTTGTTAAAAAGCGCTGTATAAATACAAATAAATAAATAAATTGGTCACGACATGCAGGTAATGTCATGAAATGAAAAAAAAAAAAACATGAAATATCCTTTCTTAAAAAAAAAAAAGGGGTTTATTTTGATTATTTTGATTTTAAAAGTATTTATTTGTGTGTCATTTTACATATTTGTGATTTTTTTATGATTTCATAATTATTGTGTAATCTAAATTTTTCATCAACTTATGAACCAAGGAAATAGAAATAGAAATATATATATATATATATATATAAACAAATAAACAAATAAATATATAAATATAAATAATATATTTAATATAATATATTATTATTTATATATATATATATATATATATATATATATATATAGTATAACAAAACAATACACATACACATACATATATATATATATTTATTATACAAGTATTTTTTTCTATTTATTTTAAATATATATATTTTTCCATATATATATATATATATATATATATATATTAAAAAAAATATTTTTTATATATTTTTTTTTATATTTATTTTAAATGTATATTTTTTCTCATATATATATATATATATATATATATATAGTAGGTATATAGACAATGTATAATAAATAAAATATATTTTTTACAATGCCTACATAGATACAATTAGCTAAAAAAAACATGCACACGTATATATTAAATATGCATATATATTTTAATATTACATTTTTAGAAATATACTTTTTCTTAAAAAATAGCTATGTACATCAACCGTAACCCACACACACACACACACACACACACAAAAAAAACTCACTGGCTGTGTTCAGAATGCAATTTGCAATAATATTTTAAACTTTAATATGCCAATAATATGACCATGTTTTGTTGCCATGTATGCATCTAATTATAAACTCAAAAAATATAGTTATTTTACATTTGAATTCCATTTTTGTTTAAACATCTCATTTTTGTTGTTGAAATAATTAGATTAGATGGTAAAACTCATGTTTGGATGAGGTTGAGCGCATTACATCATGAGTACAGTATCTCACACACTGTAATCTGTTGTAAACTGCAGATTTGGCAGCAGTAGTGTGACCGTCTGCCGTCCTGAAAATAACCAGCGATATGAACGGCACATGCAGGACGACGCGCCAAAAACATGAGCAATGAGAGATTCACAGCCAAACATCAACAACTTACCAGTCCTGAACTTGCTGTACGGTCCGTTCTCGTGCACCTGTCTACTGCCCGACCAGAACGGCAAACCTCGCTCACGCCACCTACGGGACAAACATCACACGCTCCACTTATCATATTATTACATGCTTTTAATTAACTATGATTTGGGACATAATGCAATTCTAATCTTGCATACTATTTAAATAGATTTTACGCAAAATGCAACACATGCTTATAAATGCTTAAACGTAATGCATGCGTTTTATTAGGTTTGAAAACTAAACTAGTGCACGAAGGTGGTGCTGTAGGTGCAGGTTAGTATCTGGTTAGTTATCGGAACTCACCAGTGGAAGATGAAAATAGCTGTGATGATGAAAGCGGAGATGATATCTGTCAGGATCCACATCAGACTGTATTCATCTGGAGTCTGTGTGAGGAAACCAGAGACTTTATTGTGTTTCTGCAGACGTGACACGAGTCAATCACAGAGTGTGATAGCTGTGATGTGGACTCACCATGAGGAACAGGGGGCGCTGTAGTTTCTTGAGGACGTGTAGGGCGTTCGTAGTGACCGAATGAACTCCTGCGCACCACGCCAGAGAATATAACCACGGCTGACTGATCACATACAGGTTAGTGCTGATGTTCACGGAGGCGTACTTTCTGAAATCAGACACACATTCAAGTGAGACATTATATGCAACATTTATATTATATTCATAGATAATATGAATAATAAAACGTCAATAATTATATAAACAAATATAATTTTTATGTTTTGTTTTATTTATAAATATAAATAGTCATTATATTTATAATAGATTAATTTATTACTATATAATATAAATTATTACTACTGTATGTAATTTCATTATTATATAATGCTTATTATTAACATAAATATTTAGATTTATATAGGTTAATGTAAATATTATTATAAGATGCTTTATTTATTATAAATAAATAAAAAATAATATTTATATTGGATTACTGTATCATTAATAATAAATGCATTTATATATTACTATTATTGTTGTTATTAATTACAGTAAATAAAATCATATGTAAAATAATATTTATATTTATAAAGTAGTAATATATCATAATAAATGTGTTTATTTATTTTTTATTTAATGCTTATTCATTATTAATAAATACAAATATTATTTATTTATATTTAGAATGGATTACTATATCATATAATTTTATTATTATTATTATTATTATTATTTATAAATAAAATCATTTATATTTAGATTTGATTAATATATCATTCATTCATTAATTCATACATTATGCTTATTTATTATTAATAAATAAAAACAATATTTATATCTATAATGGATTAATATATAATTTTTATTATTATTATTATTATTATTATTATATGCTGCTTATTTATTGTTAATAAATAAAATTCTATTTATAATTGTAACAAGACATCATAAACAATGAATGTATTTATTTATTTATTTAGTAATGCTTATTCATGATTAAATATAAAAATTATATTTATTTTCATAATGAATTACTATATCATTATATATATATATAATAAATGTATTATTATTAATTATATAATGCTTATTTATTATTAATAAATACAAAGTAATTATATATCAAAATAATAAATGTATGAATGTATATATTGCTTATTCATGATTAATAAATCAAATTATATTTATTTTTATAAGAAATTACTATATCATATATAAAAGTGTTATTATTATTATGCTTATTTATTATTAATAAAAGTATTTATATTTAGAATGGATTAATATATCATAAATAATAAATCTATTAATTAATTAATTCATTCATTCATTATGCTTATTTAATAAAATAGTTATATTTATAATGGATTAATATATCATTATTTATTTTTGTTTATTATATTTATTATTAATAAATAAAACAATATTTATATTTAGAATTATTATATCATTATTTATATTTATTAATTAATTAATTAATTATGAATTTTTTTTTTTTTTTTTATTAGTTTCTACATGGAATATCAACTCACCAAATTACAACATTAGTTTTATAATTATCCTTCCATGTTTAACTAATACTACCCCAAACAAACACTTCCCTCCCTCAACAGTCTATAACTTCCCATTGGAAAAGTTAATTATGATTATTATTACTATTATTATCCTCATCAAGCAGAGTGTACAGTAGTTTGATCACAGTGTGGTCCAGCAGCTCTCTCTGATGTACCTGATCTGCTCCTGTGACATGTAGCTGTAATGGAGGTTGAGTCGGACGATGTGTTTGTCCTGCAGCTCCTCTATGGAGGCGTGATCTCCAGACGTCTGCTGCAGCTCCGGGTCCATCTCCTGCACCAGACTCCTCTGATCGGCCGGCAGCCACAACACCTGCGACAAAACAGGCCAAAACGCCGTATGATACAGCGACAAGTTACATGACAGTATTATTGTTCTTATGGCTAGAAGAATCCGTCAGCATCCAGCTGGTGTTGCTGAACTACCTGACTGGAGTTGATGGAGGACTCGTTGTGTATGACCTCCAGGGTGCGTGATATCCACGTGTCTCTGTACGGATGTTCTCGCGGTGGACGTCTGAGGTCAAAGATCACCGTCTTCTCGTGCTGGGAGGCCAGATTCAGGAACTCCTTGAGGGTGGGAATTGTCTGGTTCTGGATCTGAACCTTCTCGTCTTCATCAAGAGAAGAGGCCGTGCCGAAAGGATCCCTCTATGAGCAAGAAAAACAAGGATTTGATTGGTTAATTTTATAATTATAGTTATAATAATAATAATAATAATAATAAATATTTTAAAGTACACTTATAGTTCACAACATTTCTTTATTTTTTTAATTACAGCCATAAATTATTAAAATTATTAAAATATAAAAAATATAAACAGCAATTTATATAAAACAAATAATAATAATAATAATAATATTTAAAGTACGCAGTTTAAAACATTTCTTTTATTACAGCCATAATATTAATAATAATAACAATAAATATAAAATTAAAATATAATCAACTATTTATATAAAATAATAATACATAACAATAATAAATATTACACAACTGCAATTATAGTTTACAACAGTATAAATGTCTTAATTTTAATTATATTTAAAATAATAATAAAATGAAATAATAAACAGTACAATTGCAATTTTCCAGCAGTAATATGTCTTAATTTTTGTAATTATATTTAATAATAATAATAATAATAATAATAGTAATAAAAGTAGCATAGATTACAAGTGAAATATATTTATTAATTTTTCTTATTATAGCTAAAGCAATAAATGATAATAGTAAATATTTTAAAACGCAATTATAGTTTACAACATTTCTTTATTTTTCTAATTTTAGCCCTAATAACTAATAACAAATGTAAAATAACAAACCTTCATATATAAAACAACAAATAATAATATAAAATAATACATATTTCAGTACAATTATAGTTTACAACAGTAATATGTCTTCATTCATTTTAATTATATTATATAATAATAACAAAAATAAAGAGTACAACTGTAATTTCCAGCAGAAAAAATATGTCTTTATTTTTTAATTATATTTCTAATGATAATAATAATAATAATAAATATTTAAAAGTATTATAGTTTACAACTACAATATATTTATTTATTTATTTTTCTAATTATAGTAAATAATAATAATAATAATAATAATATAAAATGTTAGGTACTACATTACAGTACTGTTGTAATTTACAGTAGTATTACGTCAATTTTAATAATTATAGCTACAAACAAATGAACAAAACACATAAATGTCAAGGGACACTTCAAGTTAATATTTTACGTCAAAGGTTTTCAGCTGCCAAAAAAGTACCCCTATAATAAGGCATGCCATCTATTTTCAGAGCTCAAAGATGGTACACAGTGCACCTTTTAACTCCAATCCACAAGCCTTTCACTTCATCAAAGCCCTGAATAGCTTCGTTTGTTGAACTTTAAACTGGGAGAGGTTGAGCAGCGGCGGCAGTCGTACAGTGTGTGTGTACAGTGACGCATGCTTCCTCCGGCTGAGCCTAATGCCAGCACAATCCTTTAATCCCAATTGATTCCACACTGGGATTTCAGGGGGATTCTGAGGTTAATTAAGAGGCCAAGAAACAAACGAATATATGGATGTGCACTGCAATATCATTTTTATTACAGAACGATGGGTTTTTAGAAAACGTGACGTTCCGTTTGTTTCTAATCTGCTTTGACCACAACAAATTTCTCTAAAAATACAAATCCATTTTGTTTGTTCACTGATAAATGGATTCTGTTATGTATAATTACACTGAGAGAACAATATGTGACTGAGAAATGCTGGAAAATAACATCATAGCATATCATAATAACCTTTTGTTTTTTTAAGAACATATTTTTTAAGAATATACTACCGAAGGTTAAAATATTATATCATTTTTTTTTACATTAATTATATTATTATTATATTTATATTAAAAAAACGTATATGCATTAAAAATGCAAAACAGCCAAGAAGGTATCTGGACGACAGTATTGCATTATGCACATAGCCATTAATATTTTCATGCAACTGCTGATGAACAGAAACCTGAGGTTCTGGATCGTTACCTGAAGAAACCAGGATCCAGCACTGAGCATCTCCAGCTCTGCCCAGGTAAACATGGCCGCTAGTGTGTCCGTCCGGTTGGGAAACACCTCGTGAACGTTGGTCGTCCTCTTCAGGGTGCTGTCATGCATCAGGAACGGGATGCCGTCATAACTGCACGGAGGAATATCGTGTCAATATTTAAGCATTCTCAAATGGGATAGCATAAAATCCAATTCAGTTAAATTTCTACTTCTAAAATATTTTTTAGTAACATTATAAACAAAACAAATACAAGTACATTAGTATTAGTAGTATTTATATGGAATTACAGTGTTTTTATTAATACAGTATATTTAATAATATTTTGAATAACTGAAGTTTTAATTTTATGTGCTTCTGTCACATAGTTTTATTTTTTGTTTCAATTTTTGTAATTTTACTTTAAGTTCAACTTATTTCATTTCAGTTAGTTATTGCAAAGTATTTTTTTCTTGGTGTTATTTTTGTATTATTTATATATAATTATAGTATTTATTAATATTTTAATCATTTTGTTTATTTGTTTGTTTTTATTTGTACTGTCATATTATGTATCTATTTTTATTTTTTACGTTTCAGTTTTAGTAATTTTAGTACTTTAAGTTCAACTTATTTTTAGTTAGTGTCCAAGGTTAGTTTCCAAGGTTAGTTTGTTTTTATTTAGTGTTTTCATATTTATTTATGTACTTTTTATGTCAGGTTTTTTTAGGTTAGTTTTTTTTTTAGTATTTATATTTATTTTTATTTCTGTTTCAGTAATTTTAGTACGTTTTAGGTCAACTTATTTTCAATTTCAACATTTCTAAGTTTCGCTTTTTACGTTTTTATCTAATATTTATATTTTATTTCAGCTTTTTTCAAACTATTTTTAACTATTTAATTTTGGTTTTAGTTAACAATAACACTGATTTATATAATCAAATATATAAGGAAAAAAGTAAGATTTTAAAAATAAGATTTTATAGTATTTAATTAGAAAAAAAAACAAGCAAACAAATACATCTCAAAGTATTTTTTTTCTTGGTGTTATTTTTGTATTATTTATATACAGTAACAGTATTTATTAATATTTTGGATCTTTTATTTTCAGTTTTTAGTTTTTATGTGCTTCTGCTTTTATTAGATTAATACTTTGATACTAAATTTATTTTTTGCATTTCAGTTTTAGTAATTTTAGCACTTTAGTACTCATTTTCGGTTAGTTGACAAGGTTTGAAAAATGAAAATATGAAAAAAAAATGATCTTCTAAAATATATATATATAAAAAAATCAGTTTGCTTTTTACTTTTAAAAAAATTGAGTTAGTTTTTATTTAGTGTTTTCATTTTTATTTAGGTACTTCTGTCATTTTATTTGTATTTTTTAGTATTTATATTTATATTTATCTGTATTTCTGTCAACTTATTTTCAGTTTTAACATTTCTAATTTTCGCTTTTTAAGTTTTTTTTTTTCTTGGTGTTATTTTTGTATTATTTATATACAGTAACAGTGTTTATTAATATTTTGGATCTTTTATTTTCAGTTTTTAATTTTTATGTGCTTCTATTATGTGCTTCTAATTTTTATGTGATTTTATTAGTTTAATACTTTATTACTAAATTTAAATGTAATTAAAATTATTACATTTAATTACTTTGAAAAAATTGAATTAGTGTTTTCATTTTCATTTAGGTACTTCTGCCATTTAATTAGTGTCTTATTTTCAGTTTCAACATTTCTAATTTTCGCTTTTTAAGTATCTAATATTTATATTTCATTTCAGTCTTTTTACAATTATTTTTAATCATTTAAGTTTAGTTTTAGTTAACAATAACAACAATTATTTGTATAATCATGAAAAAGTATTTTGCGGGCCTGAAAAACGTAATTTTTTTGTATTTGTTCTCCTAAAAGACACTAACATCCACACAAACGACATGAATTAAATCCCAGGTTTCATCTAATGCAAAAACTGTACTGCTTTTCTATTTCACCCTTACGTAGAAAACTTGTTTTTACTTCATGTTGTAAATCTAGGCCAACACGTGTGCTGGAAAATATTCACCTGGTTGAACCAATAACCTACATCTGTCACTTTCCAAGTGATAAATTGGTCAAACACATAAAGTGAGGTGTTTGTTAATTGTGTTAGAAAGATTAACCCAATTTCAATGCATAGCTGACATGCATCTATAATTGTGAATGGGGTCAAAGGTTGTTATATCACAAATAATCCATGGTAGGGGTCAGTAGGTCTCATTAAAACACACACGCAAATTGCTGCTTTTGCTCCATTATTGCAATCCATTGGGTCTTCAAACTGGCCGCAGGAAATGCATTAGTTTTGTGTAATAAAACACACTAAAGATGATCCTCCAGATCCATTAATGCTGATAAACACATGACTGACATGTTTAATGCAGGCTGCAAATAGACGCCACGCTCCCTCGTCTGCATCCATGCTTCCTAGGGAGCTTCCCGCAGCTCGTGCAGTCAAGGCGAGAGCGCTAACAGGATTAGTGTTCAGCTAATCATCTTAACCTGAGAGCAGTGACTCATCCAGGAGCCATTAGCATCACATCTCTATTTATACTCCTCCGGGCTACAGCAGACCTTTGTCCAGAGGAAATGACCCGTTCAATGAGCGGCCCATTGACGGTTTGATGATGTATTTGAAGCGGTAGATCACAGAAATCTGCTAATGTCACGCACGCAAGCTGATAGCAGAGAATGTTCCGTGAATTCCGGATGAGGACTTTGTGTGCCGTCAACATTAGCTCTGCTGTCTACATAGGCAGCTTTGTTTCTAAGGAAGTTACAAATGACATAAGTCATAATTGACTGATCTGAAAGACAGGCAGCAATTCAACATTAAATAAAGTGCACAAGAGATTCCAATCAGTGTTATTCTACTATTATTGATATACTGTTATAGTTTTTGTTCGCTTTTTGAATAAAATATTCTATTGTTTTCACTTTAATTTAGCCTTATTATTAATTTAGACTAATTTAATTTAATTTAAACAAAAAACTACTACTACTAATTAAGCTTTTTGTAAAATTACAAATGTTGCCTTGGTAAGTAGCTGAAATAAAATTGCTTTATTTTTATTTTATTTTATTTTATTTTTGTATTTTGTTATTTTATGTTTTTTTTTATTTGTTTTATTTTATTACTTTGTGTTTTATTTCATATTATATTATTTTATTTTTTTATTATATTTTATTTTGTTATTTTATTTTATTACTTTATTTTATTTAATTGTATATTTATTTCATTTTCTTATTTTATTTTATTGCATTATTTTATTTTAGTTTAGTTTAGTTTATTTTGTTGTTTTTCATTTTAATTTGTTTTATTTTATTTTATATTTTATATTGTATTTTATTTTTATGTTGTTATTTTGTTGATTTTTTAAATTATTTTATTTTACTTTATCACTGTATTCTGTTTTATTTTATTGTATATTTATTTTATTTTGACTATTTTATTTTATTTTATTGTATATTTATTTTATTTTGTGTTATTATATTATTATTTTTTATTTAATTGTATATTTTTTATTTTATTTTATTATTTCATTTAATTTTATTTTATTATTTTATTTTATTGCATTATTTTATTTTATTTGTTTTTTATATTAATTATTTTTATTTTATTATATTGCTTTACTTTATATTCTTTTTTTTTTTATTTTGTTATTTTATGTTGTTTTTATTTTAATTAATTGTATTTTATTCAATGACTTTATTCTATTTTATTTTATTGTATATTTACTTTATTTTAAGGAATATTCCAGAAAGGTTTAAAACCAGAAATGTAAAGCTTTTCTATGCAAAAATGTGATCGTTTTAATTATTTATTTATTAATAATTTTACTTTAACTAGTTTTAGTTATTTTAGTAAACTAGCTAAAATAAAATCAGTTTGAGCATGTTTTTTTTATATATAATTATATATTTTTAAATATATTTACAATTGGCGTTTCTGTGAAGGATGCTGCCTTAGAAACAGGCAAAACGAGGTCCGTTATAAGGCTACATAATTTAAAGATTAGTTTGAAATATCATGATCGTGTCTCAAAACACAATTTTCTTGCATTAGTGTAGCATACGCCACAAAAAAGCTTATGCATTTGGCAGATGCTTTTTTCTAAAGCAATATACATTGCACTGAAGGTATATGTTTTATGAGTTCATGCATTTACTGGAAATTGAACCCATTGGAAGCGCCCATTGCTTTACCGCTTGAACTACCTTTACTGCGACTGTTAGAAGCCATAAAAAGCATGTTTCAGTACTTTAAAATGCTTTTATGAGAATACAATAAGTAGAAATGGGTGAAGTGGCTCACCTGATTGTGACGTCCGTCTCCAGTCCTTCTCCTCCCGCTTCAACAGCCTTCTCAAAGGACATCTGGGTATTTTCAGGCGCAAGCTGTTTAAAGAGAAACCCTTCATTGGACAACCATTTTGAGCCTTAACCTTTGTGCTTGTATTTAAATGTTTAATATTTCCATTAAAGGTCAAAAATGAGACGCAAAACACAGAATCAGAACGAAACTGTCTAGTTTTGAAAGTGAAGTCCAACAGATATTGATTTTAAAGGGCACGCTGACATAAGCCCACATAAAACCAATGTGTGTTTACAAATATCACAAGGTAAAAATAGCAGACCATGGGCGCTCCTCTGTGCCCGATGAGGGTGGGCGCCGGCCCCAGTGTGCCCTCCTCTTTGATGCAGGGCGAATACATGCCCAACGGCACCAGCTACAGAGCGAAGAGAACCGCCAGGAACAGGCCGAGGAGAGCCACCTGCCTCACTAAAAAACACACACACACACGATACTCATCAGTGAATGTGTGCAAAAATCAAGCAAAGTGTAAAACAAATCTGTTATACTATTATCAAAACACATTGCACCTTTATAATTTAGCACAAGGGAATGTTAAATGTTGATAAAACATTAGGCAACTATTTCATCAGATGGGTTTCTTTATTTCAGGACGGAGACTGTTGCAGCTAGTTTAAAGTTTCATATAGATTTTAGCTCACGGCTTAAACTGAATCGATCTGGACTGACTGATTTTCTTTCAAAAAAAGCATTTTTTTAATTTATACTACAGTACATTTGTAAAATGCTTTGATGTACTGAGCTTGGTCAAAGAGTTATAAAATAATATAAAATTATTAAATGAATAAAAATGTAAATGCAGATGTACATCTAATCTATTTTTAAATAAATAAATAAAAAATAAACATTTTAATAAATAAATAAACAATCAATCAATTAACCAGCAGTTAATTTTTTTATTATTATTATTATTTTTATTTTAGGAATATTCCTAGAATTGTTTAAAAGCAGAAATGTAAAGCTTTTTCTATGTAAAATGTAATAGTTTTTTAATTATTTTTTATTTATTACTTTCAATTTATCTGGTTTTAGTTATTTTAGTACTTTAGTTTATACTACATTTGTCAATTACTTTGAACCAGCAGTTAAATTTAATTTAATTTAATTTAATTTTATTTGAATATTCCAGAATTGCTTTTTCTATTTTTCTTATTTTTTATTTATTACTTTTAATTTATGTAGTTTTAGTTATTTTAGTTTAAATTTATACTACATTTGTCAGTTACTTTGAACCAGCAGTTAAATTTTATTTAATTTTTTTATTTTATTTTAGAAATATTCCAGAACTGTGTAAAAGCAGAAATGTAAAGCTTTTTCTATGTAAAATGTAATAGTTTTTTATAATTATTTTTTATTTATTACTTTTAATTTATCTAGTTTTAGTTATTTTAGTTTAAATTTATACTACATTTGTCAGTTACTTTGAACCAGCAGTTAAATTTTATTTTATTTTTTTATTTTATTTTAGAAATATTCCAGAACTGTGTAAAAGCAGAAATGCAAAGCTTTTTCTATGTAAAATGTAATAGTTTTTTTTTCTAATTATTTTTTATTTATTACTTTTAATTTATCTAGTTTTAGTTATTTTAGTACTTCAGTTTATACTATACTATACTAGTATTGTCAATTACAATATATATAATTACAATACAGCAGTTTAATTTCATTTTATTTAATTTCATTTTATTTTAATATTCCAGAATTGTTTTAAAGCAGATATGTAAAATGTAATATATTTTTTTATATAATTATTTTTTATTTATTACTTTTACTTTACCCAGTTTTAGTTATTTTAGTTTAAATTTATACTACATTTGTCAACTCCTTTGATGTACTGAGCTTGGACAAATAGTTATAAAATGATATAAAATTGCTAAATGAAAAAAATTTAAATGCAGACAGCAGTAAATATAATTTATTTTTAAATAAATAAATTAAAAAACACAAAAATCAATCAATCAATTAACCAGCAGTTTATTTTATTTTATTTTATTTTATTTTAATTTATTTTATTTTTTAATTTAAAAGCAATCCAGAGCAAAATTCAAAATACAGGTACAACAACAACAACAACAAAAAAATCAATATAGAAAATTCCTTCATGTTAATACAGTTTATGTCAATATATTGTGCCACATTTACACAGATTTTTTGGGGTGTATATAAAACTGAAGCAGAGCTTATAAACTATCAGGGTTTCAAAATTGTGTCAACATATTCCCCATCATAACCAAATCCTCTAAGCCACCCACTCCACTACCAATTAGAAAAAAAATCATCCCTGCCAATGCCACTACAATCATTTAGCAGCCTGAGCATACATGGGAATTACAGGCAGATAATCGCACGCTGACAGGCCCAATTAGTAACCGCAGCACCCGCTGCTCGGCCGTAATGAGAGCGAGAGCGTGACGCATATTTATGTCATCTCTACACTGGCACGGCTCATCTCAGCGCGCGAGAGAGAGAGACGATGCCGGGACAAAGGGCCGGTCTCTGGATGGAGGCGAGAGTCACACAGCTGTGAGAGACCAGCCTCTGTCCAGCGTTTGTCTTTCTGCCTCGTTCGTCATGCCTTCATTAAGAGACGCAGACATGACTCAGCTGAACATCGGCCAAAGACAGGAGAAAAAACGAACAGGAGCAATGTTTTTCAAGGACAAGCTGTGCATCACAGAGCGATTGGGTTTTATGAGAGTCTAACAATACTCTGACAAGGACAGATGCAACAGCTGTGTTAAGATGCATTTGAGTCACTGATAATTACAAAATGACGCCATTTACACAATAATGATAATACTGACTATAGTACTATATAATCTGCCCATTTAATTATACAGACATCATGGCTTTTGTTTACAAGCCATGATTCAAGTTTAGTCCACATTTGACATACGTTTAGCTTTGACGTTATTATAAAGATCTCTGGTGTGTTTTATCTGAATATCAAAAAAAAAAGTCCTTATCACCCAGTGTTTTTAACTAAACAAAAACTATTTGGAATTGTTTACCAGTAATTAAAATAAAGCTGAAATAAAGTTGTATATATATATATATATATATTACATTTATATAATATATAAATATTAATTAAAAATTATTATAAAAATATTACAATAAAATAAAATAAAATAAAATACAGGCAAAAATTAAAAATGTGGCCTTGGCAAATAAATGTAATAAAATAAGTTTACGTTAAATTACTGAAATTACAACACTAAAAAAACATCCAAAAGTAGGACCCAATGTGCTGTGTTATTACAAATTAATTTTTTCGTATTGATTTTCTGATTTATCTATTTAAATTAAATTGCATTATGTTGTGTTGTAGGGCAGGTTTATTATCATTAATTAACAGTTATTAACAGTTATAATTTTTTACTGGAAACAAAATAAATGTTAAATAAAATGCAATCAAGTTGCAACATTTCTGATTTTCATTTAACCTGAAGTACTAAAAAAACTAAATAAAACTAATAAATAAAATTAAATAAATAGTATAAAGACATAAACCAATAAAAATTATAAAATTAATATCTAATTGAAAATATTATCAAAAAATATAATAGCATATCAATTAAAAAAATGCTAAAAAAAGATAAAATTGTCCATACACATAAATGATAAATTACCCGAACCTTTTTTTGTTTTTTAATAATTTTTTAAGTAAAGCTAAAGCTAAATAGCTTTAAAAATAAAATTAAATAATACAATTAAAATCTAATTAAAACATTAGCAAAAACTAGTATAGTATATAAATTAAAAATACTAAAAAATAAAACTATTTAAGAAATAAAGGAAGTGTCTATAAACAGAAAATCACCAAAACCTTTTTGTAGTTTTCTTCTAGATTTTTTAATGTAAAGCTAAATAGATTAACAAATAAGATACAAATTATAAATTATAATTACGACAATTAAAATGAAAACTGAAAAATATAAAAAGAAAAGATGACTAAAATTACTAAATCAAAAATATTAATAAATAATAGACCTATAATAGTATATAAATAATCTAATAATAATAGTGTTACTTACGCATATAATATTATATAATACTATATAATAGTACATAACACTAAAATGTTCTACCTGACAGGTATCGTCAAAATAAGCATCTTGAAAAATGTGGAAAAAACATGCACTTTTTTTAATCAAATAAATTAATTCTTTAAAGCGAAATGCCTGAAATCGCTTTCAGCACGTTTAAATATAGAGATGCATGCGGCACCGCATCATGCCATGCAATATTGGATGGTTTTAAATGGAGCAATCTAATTTTGCTACATCAATTTAGAAAGAACAAGCTTTTTTAAACTACATAATCACAATATAATCACAGCCACTGGCTCCTGATGTCAGTGGGACCTGGTTTGAGACTAGCAGGTGCATATCCCATTTTTCAGCCCAGAACCACTTTTCTTGGTGAAAACAACTAGATATGTGCTGGTTGAAACAGGATATGACCTGAATCACAATGCGTTTTCATTTGTTGCCAGCAGTGAACAGGATCACGTACCTCTCTTGTTCATGCGAAAGAAGTGTAAGGCTATTGGCCAGGACAGAAGTGTCATTAGTGAAACTCCGCCCACGTGAAGAAAGGGCGCTGTGACCTGCACGACAAAAATGGAAACACATTAATGCATTACAGGAACTGTACTGATGTAACGCCGCGGTGACTGTCAGTGTCGGGTCACGTGACCCACCTGAAAAGAAAGGAGCAGCGTCGTCCATTCTTTGCTCCATAAGTCGGAGAGCACAGCTGTGGCACTGATCGAGAAGGTGAGAGTCACCAGGATGCCAATCTGTGCAAAATACAGAATACAGAAGAATTGCATTTTAGCATAATTGAGATGCTATTGTATTTTTTTATTATTTTAAATTAGTTTCATGTTTGCATTTTCTGTTTTTATATTAATTCTAGTTAAAAGTAATGAGCCAAAGGTACAAACTATTTAAAAAAAAAAGAACTCGGAAAAAATTATTTTACAAATATTTTAGACAAACAGTGAATGCATTATATTACATTACACTGCTTTCAATAAAAGCAAAATTATTAATAATAATGCATAATAATAATAAAATATACTACATGTTATTTTTAGGTTTCTCTAGCAATTTTGTTGTGCATTTTCGTTATTTGTATTATTTTTTAAAAATATATCTATATAGTTTATATTCATTTTCATTTTTAGCTTTAGTTTTTTATTATATATACTTATAATACTTATATATACTACAAGTTCTTTTAGGTTTCTTTAGTAATTTTATTGTGCATTTGTTGTTATTTTTATTATTTTTAAAAATATGTCTACATAGTTTATATTCATTTTCATTTTTAGTTTTAGTTTTTTATTATATCAAGACATTTATAAAACAAAATTGAGAAATGTTACCAATGCAACTAGCTGAATTAAAATTCTTTCTTTCTTTCTTTAATTTATTTATTTATTTAATATTGCACCAGGACAATATTAATTTCATTTAACAACCTGTTAAATGAAATTTGTAAAAAAAATCACTTAAAAAAAAAAAAAGTTTTTCTTCCCCATTTTCCTTTTTATATATACACTACATGTTCTTTTTAGGTTTCTCTATTAATTTTATTGTGCATTTTTTTGTTATTTTTATTATTTTTTATTTTTTTAAATATGTCTATATAGTTTATATTCATTTTCATTTTTGGTTTTAGTTTATTATATCAAGATGTTTATAAAATAAAAATAAGAAATATTGCCAATGCAACTACTTATTTTATTTTATTTCAGTTAATGTTTATGAGTATTTTTGTTGTTGTTGTTTTAGTTAACCATAATCCTGCAGTGTTGGTATTGTTAACTAAAACTAAAATGATTAAAAACAACTTAACTAAAAAAAAAAAATTACTTAAAAATTAAAGTTGTTTATTTTATTTTATTTTTTTTATTATCTTACTTAATGTTGTGTTGGTATTGTTAACTAAAACTAAAATTATTAAAAAGAACTGGTTAAATGAAATTAAAAAAAAAATGCCAACAAACTAAAATATAATTAGTACTAAGTACTAAAATTACTAAAACTAAACAAAACAAAAATACTAAATAGAAATTACTTAAAAATCAAACAAAAAAAACTAATAAAAACAACAAAAGCAAATAACAAATAACAAAATGACTAAAACAAACATTCAAATAAAAAAATATAAAAACAAGTAAAAATATTAACGACACATAATGCTAAAATAACAATAAAGTTTTGTTTTTTGTTTTTTTCAAAAAATGATTTTGCAAAATGTTTGGCTAATTTTGGTTAATGTTGGAGCCTAAAATCACTGCAACAACATTTGTGCTGGGAGAGAATAAAACTAAATTTCTAATAATAACAGCAGCCCACAAAATTACACTTAAAATGACATATTTTTACCCAAGTTCTATTCAGGATTTAAAATGTGTCATAAATTATTTAATCGTAGGTTCAACACAACCTATGAATCATATGAAGCTGTTTCTCTGGCAACGCAGATATGTGATGAATACAAATGTGTGAGACGAGGCGCCGACAGCAATGATGAATGATGAATGATCAAAACACTGTTTCTTTGATCACCTTGTGGCTCCAGTGGAGGTAAAGCCTCTGTCCTTCAGAGAGAAGGCACACCGCCAGGACCTGCACAACATCAACATCACAACATTACCATCAGGAGAAGCTGAAACTGAAACGCATTGCTGTTGTTCACTGTTCTCACCAGCAGGAGGGCGATGTAGGTGAAGAGAGCCGCAGCGACCACCAACAACACCACCGACCACGGGAACCAGAAGCCCAGGTTCCCAAAGTTAAACCTGCAGACAATTACAAACAATTAATTAATGCATCCAACCCCAATCATTTTCTGTAACTGGTGCTATTTGTATCTGAATATTTCTGAATATTTTAATTTGAAAAATGGGTTGAAACATGTTAAATGTATGCGTTTAATAAAACCAACTGCCAAAATGTTACTTAAAATGTAAATGTTTTTGAACTGTTAAATATGATGTCTGAAAAATCAAACTATTTCTAAAGGTCAATGTGATATCAAAATGTGACAGCATTTTTTATTTTTAAAAGCATTTACGAAATTAATATACGTAACTGGTTAGAAGTGCAAGGGCAAATGACTTAAGAAAATTCAGAAAATATTTTTTAATTATTTCAGACAAAAACTACAGCGAGTGCATGACATCTTACTTTTAATAAAGCAAAATTCTTTTTTTTAATTTTATATAACTCATTCAAATATAATGGAGATGAATAAGGACACGCAAACCCGTGATATTATATAATTATATATAAATATATAATTTTTGGACATAAACTGCAGTGAATGCATGATATTTATATAATAAAATGATTTTATATAACCTGTTCAAATGTAATGGAGATGAAAAAGGATATGCAACTTCCTGATATACGGATGGAAAATATTTAAAAAAAAATAAAATGAACAGTGTTTTTGTTGTTGGTTTTCTATGCCTTATACAATCAAATCAATCAAGTACTGTAATTATACAAGGTGGGCCATTTATATGGATACACCTTAATAAAATGGGAATGGTTGGTGATATTAACGTCCTGTTTGTGGCACATTATAAGTGGTCAGAAACTTGTAAGTAACTCATGAAAGAATAAAGTTACGTTAAAACCAAGCACACCATTGTTTTTCTTGTGAAATTCCCAATAAGTTTGATGTGTGATGTATCCATATAAATGGCCCACCCTGTATAATTAATAAGCAACAGACACACATTTTAAAAATTCTGAAAATAATAAAAAAAATATTTTCAGAAAAAAAAAAAAAACCGCAAATGCATGACATTTCACTTTCAATAAATGTTTATTTTTTTCATATAATATATATATTTTAAATATAACCCATTCAAATGTAATGGAAATTAATAGGGAAATGCAAATTCCTGATATTTTGATGAAAAATATTTAAAAAAAAAAATGAATAAGTTTTTCTATTCCTTATATAATCAAAATCAAGTAATGTAAATACATAATTAATAAGCCATAGATACACATTTTAAAAATTCTGAAAATATTTTTTCAGACCAAAACTACAGCAAATGCATGATATTTTACTTTCAATAAAAGTTATTATTATTATTAATAATAATAATAATAATAAATATAACATATTCAAATATAATGGAGATAAATAGGTAAATTCAAATTCCTGATATTCTAATGAAAAATATTTTTTAAAAATTAATAAGTTTAATGTAAATATATAAATCAGTTAATGTAAATATATAATTAATACGCCACAGATACACATTTCAAAAATTCTGAAAATAAATAAATAAATAAATAAATTATATATATATATATATATATTTTTTTTTATATATATATTTTATATATATATATATATAATATATATATATATATATATATATATACACACACACACACAGCAAATGCATGACATTTTACTTTCAATAAAAGTTTAAGTTTTTATTTTTATAATGGAGATGAATGCACCGAGTAATGTAATTATATAATTAAAAAGTCATCAGGACACACAAAACTAAAAAAATATATTAATAAAAAATATATATATTTTTGTAAATATTTATGTAAATATTTAGTTTATTTGCTTAATTTGCTTTATGTTGTTCTATTCCTTACATATCAAAATCAAGTAATGTAACTGTATAATTAATAAGCCATAGGGACACACAAATGGCAGAGTTTTTCATGAATAACACATCAGTCTAATCATGTGTCAATCCATGTGTCCGTCCATGCAGACACTCACCAGTCAAAGTCGTTGTAGTCATTCTGCGCCTCACTCCAGAAGTACAGGAATATCAGGGTCAGGATAAACGTTACGATGAGAAGAGCAAAACTGCCGCACTCCAACTGCAAAACAGAGCCATCAAGAGCTGTGAGAACACCCACACCGCACCGTAATTACTCAACACAGCGGCCGGAGTGAGAAAATCAAGAGGAGGATGAAACACATGCGACACATGAGGCTAATGCTAACTTTGCAATTCAAATAGTTGATTTGGAGCCGTCCAGGACGGCCTGGCTCAGCATGCAGCAATCACACAGTGAGTCATCAGACCGCTTTCAAATGACTCAATGAATGATGCTTTCTGAGTCACACCGCAAAACTCACGCCTAACACTTAGATGAGTCGCTTCTGTGCGCGACTCCGAGGGGAGCTTGTTTATCAGGACTGAAAACAGCTTGATTTAGAAAGCAGCCCATCAGCAGATGAAGAGCTGCGCTCGCCGTGTTAAAGAAAACTCATCAGCACATACAGGAAAAGTGCTCTGATAAGTGCTTTCTATTGAGCAGCGTGAGTGGCTTCTGCAGATATTCTGGCTCAGGGGAAAATATTCACAGATTTAGACAAAACAAGCCCCTTGAGAGACAACAATATGTCGGTACTTTATACATGTGGTGTACTGGGTTTATTCGTCTTGTTGCAATGGTGGTAAATCAACACTGAATTATCATTACATTTGCATTTACTTAAATTTTAGTGTATTCAAGGCGGCATGAGAACAGATAGCCAAGGTCATGGGCTTGTTTCTCAGGGAATGCATGAAATTAAATGCATGCTTTGAATGGAATTAAAGTTGCTTCCGATAAAAGCATTTGCTAAAATGCATAAATAGAAAATGTCTATTTAGAACTATGTGGTGATTTTTTTGCTAGATTAATAAAATATAACAGGTCAAAAGTGCAAGGAAAAATGACAAAAAAAAAAAAACATTGACAAAAACTAGTTGAACGCGTGTCATTTTACTTTCAATAAAAGGAAAATACAGCATTTTTTATTTTATACAATACATTCAAATATAATCAAAATGAATGTGGACAAAAAATCCTGATATTCAGATGAAAAAAATATATATAGTATAAATAAATAAATAAATAAATTGTGTTTAAGTTATGTAATATTTATTTTTTGTTTCAGCTTCTTTTTTTAATTAACAGGATTTTAGTAGTTTTAGTTTATAGTATAAACCCTTAAACCAACTGAAATATATAAGCCTCAAAAACACACAATTAAAATTTTCAGAATATGTTTTAAAATATTTTTAAACAAATTACAGTGAATGCATGACAACAATATTCTAAATAAATAAACATAAATAAATAAATAAATAAAATATTGTTGTCATGCGTTAATTGTAATTTTTGTTAATTAAAATATTTTGGAAATGGAAATTAATAGTGATATTCTAATTTTTTTTTTAATAAAATGCAGAAATTATTAGCAAATAATTTTTAATTTTGGTTCATTTTTAACAAGAACTTACATGTTAGAATTAAATAAACAATAATGAATTTCTTTTATAATGAGCTTTAAAAAAATTATTATTATTATTTTTTTTTCAGAAAAATGCAGTGGTAACCTTAACATTTTATTTTAAGATTTAACATTTGTAGATGGTCTAAACCAAAAGATTTGTAAAAATTCTGAAAATCTTTTAGAGCTCATAATTTGTTTAAAAAAACCCAAACAAACCATATTACACATTAACGAATAAATCAGTATATACAACATTATTTAATTTACAAGTGTCATGTTTGTGATTTTTTTATTCATATAAGCACTAGCTTCTGACCTTTAAATCAAGACACTCATGATTTTTCATTTTTATACTCATGGCATTAATTACTGCTTTATATAATCAGAAACACAGTCTAAAAGTTCTTTGTGTATTTTTCATTCATTTTATTAGACGTAAGAAAAAAAAATACAGTGAATGCATGGACTTCTTTTTTTTTTTAATTTTATATTCAAATAAAATGGAAATTAATTCTGACAAAAAAAAAATATTTTTTTTAAAAGTACAGTGTTTTTGAATGTTTATCTATGCCTTATACATCAAAACAATCAAGTAATGCAATTATATAATTAATTAGTCACAGGAGCTCACAACATTTTTTAAAAATATTTCACTACAGTGAATGCATGAAATTTTACTCTAGTTTTAATTACATTAAAAACGTTTTTAATCACAGTGTAATACGCATATTTTAATATATTTTATATATATTTTAAAATGTATAATAAGCACAAAAATTTTTTGGAAGATATTCTTTTTTCCTAATTTGACTTCATTTTGTTATTTACATACTATTTACTATTGTATGAAAATGTTATATTTTTACTAAATTCGTTGCAATGCACATTGGGATTTCTAGAACTGTAACCAAAATAAGGAATTTTATAAAGCATGTTGGCGTCCATATTTTTGAGCATCCTGAGCCAGAAGCATGCTGTGTTATGATGCCTAATCATGCCAAGTTTTAGGACAAAACTTGCATGAAAACCACTGCAGCTGCATTCAGTTCAGAATGATTGCAAGCACCATAATAATCATGTTTTCTCACCCGACTACAGCAGCATTCCCCCGGCTGGGCTTTTGCGCGCTGGTAGCGTCTCCACTGGCAGCCGTACAGGCCGGCCAGACAGGAGACAAACGGCTGGTGCTCATAGCGCTGCAGCAGCTGCCGCCGCACCACCTTTAGCTTCCCCAGCTTCAGTCTGGACAGGCTCACCGGAGAGCGGCCCATGGATCAGCCGCTCCCCTGCATGGAGCAGCCCGGAGCAGACGGATGGACAGGAACCGGAGGAAGGCGGATCAGGTCCGGAGCTGAAGGAGGAGATCTGCCAAGACAAAGAGAAAGAGGTTGTGTTAATGCCTGCTGGGGAAGAGTCCTTCTCCTATTATACTGAACTCTATGGAGTGACGTATCAAGCTACAGCGAGAGAAAAATGATCAGTCTAAACAATTATTTTGGGAATTCCTCCAGCCACAGGTCACGTCGACCGCATCGTGTTTCTTGACAGAAAGAGGCCTGTTTACAAAAGAGCCTTCAGAAATCTTAACAAACAACATGCTTGACACAAATAAACTGCAATCCTATAGGGGCCTCCCATGGGCCCCTCAAATCACAGATGGAGGCTGTTTACACACTTAAGACACAGCAGGGAAAGAAAATTAGATAACAGATGAAGTTGGGTTATTGCCGGTGCTGTAATGTTGTGTTAACATTATGTATGATGTTAACCAATTAGAAACTAAACAATGTTTCCCTCATTACATATTAATCAGGTGTGTATAGTTACAGAAACAAATAGACAAGCACTTATTAAAATGTACGCTTTATGTAAGCTACTTGTCTGATCAATGTTATAAATATTGTAAATATGGAAATAAGCATAGTAATATGGGGTTTACATATGATACTGTTTAAAAGTTTTTTGTAACTAAATATTTTATTCAGCAAGGATGCATTAATTTGATTTAAAGTGGCAGACATTTACAATGTTACAACAGATTTCTATTTTAAATAAATGCTTTATCTATCAAAAAATCATTAAAAATAATATTGCATCACAGTTTCCACAAAATAATGAAGCAGCACAACTGTTTTCAACATTGATTATAATCAGAAATGTTTCTTGAGCAGCAAATCAGCATGTTAGAATGATTTCTGAAGGATCATGTGACACTTAAGACTGGAGTAACGATGCTGAAAATTCAGCTTTGAAACAAATAAATAAATTACATTTTACAATATATGCGCATAGAAAAGAGTTCTTTTAAATTGTAAAAAATATTTCACAATATTACTGATTTTACTGTATTTTTAATTAACTAAATGCAGCCTTGGATGAGCATAAGAGACTTTTTTCCAAAAAGACAAGCGTACAATAGTAGTGTACAATGTGAAATCTTGAACAATTTCAAATAAAAAATAAAAAAAAACACAGTAAATAGTAAATAATACAAATCAGAAATGTTTCTTGAGCAGCAAATCAGTATATTAAAATGATTTCTGAAGGATCATGTGACACTGAAAACTGGAGTAATGATGCTGAAAATTCAGCTTTGATCACAGAAATAAATTACATTTCACAATATATTAACATAGAAAAGAGTTCCTTTAAACTGTAAAAAATATTTCACAATATTACTGATATTACTGTATTTTTAATTAAATAAATGCAGCCTTAGACAGGCATAAGAGACTTTTTCCAAAAACACTGAAAAATCCCACCAATCTTAAACCTCTGAACAGTAGTGTACAATGTGAAATTTTGAAAACTACAACCCAGAATGAACAATTTAAAGTAAAAAAAAAAACAAAAAACAAAGTAAACAGTAAATAATAAAAATCAGAAATGTTTCTTGAGCAGAAAATCAGCATATTAGAATAATTTCTGAAGGATCATGTGACACTGAAAACTGGGAGCAATAATGCTGAAAATTCAGCTTTGATCACATTTTACATTTTAAAATATATTCACATAGAAAACCTAAACAATAGAACGAACAATTTAAAAAAAAAACATACTGTAAACAGTAAATAATAAAAATCAGAAATGTTTCTTGAGAAGCAAATCAGCATATTAGAATGATTTCTGAAGGATCATGTGACACTGAAGACTGGAGTAATGATGCTGAAAATTCAGCTTGTAACAGGAATGAGTTACATTTTACAATATATTCACATAGAAAACAGTTCATTTTTTTTAAAACACTATAAAATTCCACCAATCTCTAACCTTTAATAAAATAGCTATAATATAGCTATAACAACTAATAAAGCTATTCACCCATTTACTGTTGCTCGTCCATTTGCATTTCTTATTCAGAAGCGGCACATTTGACTCACAAATACCGACCAGACTGTTTATCATCTTTGTCCCAGACAGACTTGTGTGGTCTGATAGAGGATCTGTGAGGGGAATTCTGCTCAGAATACTGTCTCATCCGTCACTGATCTCCAGACGGACACATCAGAGCTTCCCCTCGTAGAGCAGCTAAACCGGTTAGCAGATATTAAAGCAGTGGATTACAGTAAAAACAGAAGCGATGTTATCCAGAGCGCTCACTGCTCAAGTTCACTTGTGACAAGTCAGACAAACTCAGACGCTGACAAACTCCAGTTACTAAACCTGAGTCTGAACAACATCTTGACCTTGTTTTTATTTGACATCTCAACCTTTTAGAAAGCAGTGGCCTCATTCACGAGTACACAGTGACAGTGTCATGTGTTCACTTTAGGAGAGGCGATCAATAATGAGAACAGCGTGTTTCGCTCCGCTGGGATATTGTGGTTGCTTCATTGTACAAAAATCGTCTGAGCATCTGTCTGTGGGCTTCAGGTTTAATGATCAGCAGAGCAAAAGACATCCTTGAGGTCTTAGGCTTGCGTCATAGTTTGATGTCGAGGACGGCTCTAATGAGAATACCTGCACTTAAACCCCGCCCTGACCGGCTGCTGTCATGGCGACGGCTGTCCTTGAGTGAAAGCATCCCATCAGGATGTGTAGCTGAGGCGGGAAGCGCTGCATTAGCTCGTTTATTGCTTCACTCGACATCCTTAATGCAACTATATTTTTTTATGCCTGTCTGAAATCTGGCAGAGTTGCTCTATTAAACTAAAAAGAGACATTTGTTATCAGTTTTACTGCAAAAGTCAGAAAAAAAGTTAGAAAATCAAATTTGTTGATGCAATTTAGCTGAGATGCAATATTGCATGAGCACAACATATTCCATATTCTTATTTCAATATGCACAACATGCATATTGCATAACAAAACGTGTTTATAGATCATCAAGAAAATGCATATTTCTTACAAGGACAAATTACTTGTTGCATCACATCTTATTAGGGCATAAAAGATTCCTAGTCATTCACTTTTATGCACGTCAGCCATCATTTCCTGAATGGTAAAAATATGATGTTGTAAGATATCCACAATATAGATGAGATAACAGAGGAAATTGGGTTTTGTGTGGTGGTTGCACAACAAAACACACTGAATAAAAGCCAAAGATGTAACACGCTGAATGAAATCAAATCTGCTCTCAGATGGAAAAATATGACGTAACATTATTAAAACACTGCTGTTTGACTGATAGATCTTGCCAACCAACATCCATTGATCAAATTAAACAGCAGTCTGTTAACGGATACATATTTGAAAGCACAATTACAGGCTACGGCAAAAATAAAATAAAGTAAAATAAAATAAAATAAAATAAAATGTAGTACTCATGTTTTAATTTTTTTTTTATATATTTTTTTATTTTTTTTCTATAGTAAAAAAGTAAAAACTGTTATATATAAGAAATAAAAACACTAAAATTATGTATATGTATATAAAAGTAATTATATACTATTATATTATATTATATTATATTATGTGTGTATTTAATACAAAATTTGTCATTTTTTATTCCTAATGTTTTTAATGTTTTTAAATATTTAATATACTTTTTTTCAATAGTAAAAAAAAGTACATATATATACATATATATATATATTATTGTATATATTTGTGTGTATTTAATAAGATTTTAGTCTACTGAACAATTTTACAAAGATATTGTATTTATATATTAATATAAAAATATAAATATAATATAATTTTAAACGTTATATGTAATATATGTATATGTAATAAATGTAGAATTACTGTATTTAAAAATGTATATACTTTTCTCTATATTATAACTATATATATACTTTTGTTTTAATATAGAAAAAAATAAATTAATATAAATTATATATAAAGTATATATATATATATATATATATATATATATAAAAAACCAACAAAAATATTGGTATATATATAAATTATTGCATATATTTGTATTTACTACAAAAAAATATCTGTAAAATATTTTTAGTCTACTGAACAATTTTACAAAGATATTCCATTTTGAAAATATTAAAATATAAATATCATATAATTTTAAACGTAATATGCTTTATGCACTATATACTAAAACCTTTGACACAGAACACACTGTTAAGCTTGTTATCTGCACTTTTTCATGGGCGTAGCCTATTGCGATTTTCTGGAATTGAACACAAAGACTTACAGATTGTCATGAGGTTAAACAGTGTTTAGATTAGCCACTCCTGTCTTCTCATTAGCTAATGGAAGACCACATCAACTTAACTCTGACCCAGAATGCACAGCACCTCACATAAGACCAATTTCCTTATTACAGTGAGTTTCACAGATAAACTATACAGCTCCCTGAAAAATTCTTTTGAAAGTGTTCACTTAACAATATCACCTTTGTCAAGCCCTTTGACTTAGAAATATACCATGATAGCACAGTAAAACATTTTCTTTCTGACACAGTAAAAGTGCTATAATGCTATAAAACAACGCTGCTGATTTCACAACTTCAGGCCAACAGGCCAAACAGATCTTGCTCCCATATCCACTACTGAAGTAATACAAAACACACATTAACCAGAGCCTCCGTTGTAATGGAAGTGCTATTGGTTTTTGTGCATGAGGCCGCAAGTGTTTAATATCGAATGACTGCGGGAGATTGAGTTGTGGCGTCTAATTAAAGAGAGTAAAAGCTTTCTCACGCGCCACAGCAGCAGAGAGAGGCTGTGCTTCACACTCGCCGAGGCACAACGCTTTGTTTAGACATAAATAAACAATGCACACTAATAATGGCCGTCGTTAGCGGCAGCAGGACTATTGTTCATTCTTGCCCTCAATCACTCCATGCACTCCGTCTCTTGCTCCACATTCAGTTCAATAAAACGCTTTACTGGCCAGATGCTGAAGAAAAGCATTGCCAAATGCTATAAGGTTTGCTAATATTAAGATTTATGTAATGTAGTTGTATTTTTTTTTTAATGTTGCATTCAAGCTATCAGCTTATGCATTCCTCGGGAACTGAACCCATGATCGTGGTGTTGCTTGCGCCATGCTGGGGTTTCATAAGTGGTGAACTTGTCAGGGTGTTTTTAGTACATTGCTAGGTGGTTGCTGGGGTGTTTAGGCTGTTGCTAGGTGGTTGCTAGGATGATTTGGGTTGTTGCAAGGGAGTTGCTAGGGTGTGTTGGGTTGCTGTTGGGTGATTACAAGGATATTATGGGTTGTTACCAAGCAGCTACTACAGTGTTTTTGGTTGTTACATGATTACTATGATGTTTTGGGTTGTTGCTAGGTTGTTATGAGAGTGTTTCAGGTTGTCGCTACAGTAGGTGGTTGCTAGGGTGCTTTGGGTTGTTGCTAGGTGATTACTAGAATGTTTGGGGTTGTGACTAGGTGGATGCTGGCCTAGGTGGTTACTAGGGATTGCTGCTGGGTGGCTACTATGGTTTTTGGGTTGTTGCTACAGTAGGTAGTTGCTAGGGTAATTCAGGTTGTTGCTAGGTCATTACTAGAATGTTCTGGGTTGTTGCTACTGTATAGATGGTTCCTAGGATGTTTTGGACTGTTGCTAGGTAAATTCTAGCCTAGGTGGTTACTATGGATTATTGCTGAATGGTACTATGGTTTTTTGGGGGGGTTTGCTACAGTAGGTAGTTGTTAGGGTGTTTTGGGTTGTTGCTAGGTGGTTACTATAATGTTTTGGGTTGTTGCTACAGTAGATGGTTGCTAGGATGTATTGGACTGTTGCTAGGTGGATGCTAGAGATTATTGCTAGGTGGTTACTAGGGTGTTTCAGATTGTTTCTACAGTAGGTGGTTGCTAGGGTACTTTGGGCTGATGGTAAGTGGTTACTAGGGTATTTCAGGTTGTTGCTACAGTAGGTGGTTGCTAGGGTACTTTGGGCTGTTGCTAGGTGGTTGTTAGGGTGTCTCGTGTTGTTGCTACAGTAGGTGGCTGCTAGGGTACTTTGGGCTGTTGCTAGGTGAATGCTAGCCTAGGTGGTTACAAGGAATTGTTGCTAAGTAGTTAATAGGGTGTTTCGGGCTGTTGCTAGGTGGTTGCTAGGGTGTTTTGAGTTGTTACTACAGTAGCTGGTTGCTAGGGTTGTTGCTAGGTGGTTACTAGAATGTTTTGGGTTGTTGCTAGAGTAGATGTCGCTAGAGTACTTTGAGCTGTTACTAGGTGGTTGCTATGGTATGGTTGTTATTGCTATGGTGTTTTGTTGTTATTACAGTAGATGGTTGGTAGGGTGTTTTTAGATGTTGCTAAGTGGATGCTAGCCTAGGTGGTTACTAGTTTGTTTTGGGTTGTTGCTGTGAGGCTGCTACGGTGTTTTGAGTTGCTGCTAGGTGGTTGCTTTGGTGTTTCGGGTTGTTGCTAGAGTAGGCAGTTGCTATTGTGTTTGGGCTGTTGCTAGCCTAGATAGTTACTAGGTAGTTAGGAATTGTTATTGGGTGGTTGCTAGGGTACTTTAAATTGTTGCTACAGTAGGTGGTTGGTAGGATGTTTAGGGCTGTTGCTAGGTGCATGCTAGTTGTTGTTGGGTGTTTTGTGTTGTTGCTACAGTTGGTGGTTGCTAAGGTGCTTTGGGTTGTTGTTAGGTGGTTGCTATGGTGTTTTGGGATGTTGCTACAGGAGGTGGTTACTAGGGTGTTTTGGATTGTTGGTGCTACAGTTGGTAGTTGCTAGGGTGCTTAGGGTTGTTGCTAGGTGATTGCTATGGTATTTTAGGATGTTGCTACAGTAGGTGGTTACTAGGGTGTTTTGGTTGTAGCTAGGTGGTGACAGTGGTACATGGTTTGAGGTATCATTTAGTGCAGGTCCAGTTACAGGTTTATTCAAATCACTAACCCTGAGTATGAGCACTAGTAATAGTCATGCTCGCCCTTAGTTAACTTGGCAAAAAAAGAATAGAAGGAAATAAATCCTATTAAGTCTATTAACCTGATCTCTCTCACATACACACACACACACACATACCAGCACTTAACTATATCTGTATAAAGAAGGAAATGACCTGTTTGACCACGAACAAAAACAGAAAATCCTCTTACCAGCTGCACATCAAACCTCTTGTGGTGAACTAAATTAAATCAACACAAACATATGACAGAGATCTCTAATTCTGGCTGCTTAGACAAGAAAATGTTCTGTGAAAATGGAATATAAAACCAGTTATAGTAACAGATGGTAAAAGTGTGCTAATTGCCATATTCATAGCACACTATATTACTCCATTTAGCATATTTCAAAAGGCTCAGTATTACTACCATAATTAGCATGTCCAAAAACAGGGTACTGCCATGTTACATTTCATATACAGTATTTCTTGTTAGTGTCTAATCCGACATCCACTAGATTGACATTTCATTTCAGTTTCCTCTGCAGGAACGAAGCTTTCAACAGACTAAACTAAACAGACAATCACTTTTGTTTTCTCTATTTCCAGAAGCGTCTAAACATTGTAACGGGTCTATTCAATGACACTGTCGTGTATTTTACTTCGACAATAAACACTTGATGACTGACACAAAACATCATGAGTTGAAGTACCAGGTTCATCGGTCACGCCGCGTCGCCACTGTAAAAACTGATAACAGAGAATGGCGCATTAATGTTTCACTCACCTATCGTTCAGCGGTTAATATTTCCGGTTATTATTGATCATCTGCTGTATCGGAAGATCAGAGCAGCTCCGTATCGATCAGTGTTTCTGTGTTTGTGAACAGCAGCTGCTTCTGAACACCTGTTACTCCCAACACACTCACAATAAACTCCGCCCACCCCATCTCTCTCTCTCTCTCTCTTTCTCTCTCTCTCTCTCACTGCACCAATTTGCATGTTTTCTATGTTTAGCTAACGTTTTATATTTCACATTTATATTTAGGATTTATATTTCTAGGCTTGTATAACGTTTACATGTGCCTATTAAAACATAACCTGTAATTTTAAGGTTTAAAAATATTTGGATTTAATATTTACATTTAACAATTTTTCCACATACTGTTATATACTGTATACTTTAATACAGTTTTTTTACTTCAGGTTCCATAGAATATTTCTCAGTGTTTACCTGTGCAAATTTTATTTTGCAGGACAGAATTTAGACCTATGTTTGAAATCAACTAAAACAACTGGACTTCGACTTAAAATCTCATGGTATATATTAAATATAAATAAACATATACTGAGCACCCATTGATTAGTCATATTGTATCAGAATCATGAATTGTGCAGAATGACTGAGGCGTTTCATCTGCGTTCAGAGCAACAGATGGTGAGTGTGTAAGTTACATTAGTAAGATGCTCACGATACTGATCACTGCTGCTCTCGCATAAATATTTTAGTACACATTCAAGATGACAGCTTTTAGGTAAAGCAGATCATTGCTTTTGTGTATCACTTGTTTTTCTTGGTATTCAGAGCAGACAGCTTGTCGATATGGGAACTGTTTGTTAAATATAATTGGTTTCTATCTGCAAAATGATTTCAGCAATCAGAATTATTCAAACAAAAAAAATACCTTATTTATTTTATTTTATTTTATTTTTTTTTAAGTTCAAAAATATTTCAGAGTGAAAAAAGTGACCATTCGATTGTTGAATACTAAATTCTAGTTGTTTTCTGAGCAAAAAAAAAATTAATTTAATTTAATTTAATTAAACCAAACCAAAATAAAATAAAAATTAATTAATTAATTAATTAAAAGTAAAAATAAAAATCTATAATAAAATAAGATAAAACATAAAATAAAATAAAATAATATAAAATGAATAAAATTGAAATTAAATTAAAAAATTAAATCTTAAATTCTAAATGTAAAAAAAAAGTAATGATTTGATTGTTGAATCCAAATTCAGAGCAAAACTAAACTAACCTAAAATAAAAAAAAAAGAAAGAAATAAAAGTAAAAATCAAATCATCACTTTTTTAAAATTCAGTAATTTAATTTAATTAAATTTTTTTTACTCAGAAAACAAGTAGAATTTAGTATTCAACAGTCCAAAGATCAATTTTTTCACTATGGAATATTTTTGAACTTTTGTAAAATAAAATAAAATAAAATAAAATAAAATAAAATAAAATAAAATAAAAATTTCAATACTGTATTTTTTTTAAAAAAAGTGATAATTTGATTGTTGAAAACTAAATTGAAATAAAACTAAAATAAAAAAACTAAAATAAAATAAACTAAAAATAAAAGTAAAAATACAAATATAAAATAAAAAACAATAAAATTAAATTAAATTAAGTTAAATTAAAAACGGTGTCTGAAAACAGAAATCTCAATCTATGACACTTTTAAGGCAAAAACAGTAAGACTAAAATGACCAAGATAAAAACAAACTTCCAGCTTTACCACTTGGACCCTTTAAATAAAGATAAAGCCGCATATGGGTCACATTGGTACTTTTAAGCAGGACATTTGCATTTCATTCTCCAGTGGGTCAATCCTGAAGGAAACTGATGTTATTTTCGAGAAAACCAGGCTCAGTCGTGAGAGGCTGAATAATTACAGACCCAGTGAGTCATTTCTATAAACCCTGTGTGCACCTTTGCTTGTGAAAAACTCCCGAGCTCTACCTCTCCCTCACATCCAGCGGCTTGAATTCATAATTTGTTTATGACGTAGCTCAGCTGTGACGCAGAAACTTTCATTTCTCTCTATTTGCTCTGTAATCTGCATGTAAGACTGCAGTGCGCTCATCGCAAGCCTCCTCATCTGCCTGTTTACATCTTCTGTTTTGACATGGATTTGATGGCTTTGAATGCAGACCTCAATTCCTATTTGATAAATTTGCATCCATAGTGATTTAGAAATCTGTGATTTATTGTGAAATATATGATGGGAAATAAATGGCGAAAATTAGATTTAGTGGAATGGGATAAAATGATGCTTCTTAAAGGAATAGTTCACTCAAAAATAAACATTTTCTGAAAATGTACTCAACTTAAGTCCATCCAAGATTTAGATGAGTTTGTTTCTTTATACGAACAGATTTGGACAAATGTAGCATTGCATCATTTGCTCAGCAATGGATCCTCTGCAGTGAATGGGTGCCGTCAGAGTCCAAATAGCTGATAAAAACATTACGACTAATCCACGCCACTCCAGTCCATCAATTAACATTTCACGATCAAGTACTGTTTACAAGCCAAAACAGTCCACAACAATTAAAAACAAATATTTAGGCTTTATGCATTATTTTATTTGAATGTGTAATATGTTCAACAAATACATTTTTTGTCCATAGCAAAAAATATATTACAGACAACAGACTACATATATATGTATATATGTGTATATATATATATATATATATATATATATATACATATTTGTACACTATAGCAATAACAATACGCAGTAGCTCTACTTAAACACATTAAATACAAAATAAATAAATAAATAAAACAAAATAAAATAATAATAAAAGGTCTTGATGGTCCCAAATTCCCAGTCTTCAAGGCTAATTTGCTGATGCTTATAAAAAATTATAAATAAATAAATAAAATAAAATAAAATAAATAAAACTATATATTTTTGTATACAATATGCAACAACAATATGCAGTAGCTCTACTTACATTAAATACACAAAATAATTAAATTAAATTAAATTAAATTAAATTAAATTAAATTAAATTAAATTAAATAATAAATGGTCTTGATGGTCCCAAATTCTCAGTCTTTGAGGCTAATTTGCTGATGCTTATAAAAATTATAAATAAATAAATAAATAAATAAAAAAAATAATATAAAATAAAATAAAACTATATATATATATATATATATTTTTTTTTTTGTATATTTTGAGATATATACTATAACAATAACAATATGCAGTAGCTCTACTTAAGAAATACACAAAATTAAAAAAAATGAAATAAAATAAATGGTCTTGATGGTCCCAGATTCTCAGTGTTTGAGGCTAATTTGCTGATGCTTATTTTAAAAATATATAAACTAAACTAAACTAAACTAAAATAAAATAATTGTGACATTTTTATCAGCTGTTTGGACTCTCATTCTGACGGCACCCATTCACTGCAGTGGATACATTTCTCTAAATTTGTTTACATGAAGGAACAAACTCACCTACATCTCGGATGGCCTGAGGGTGAGTCTGTTTTCAGCAAATGTTGATTTTTACGTGAACTATTTCTTTAAATCAGTCAGGCAACAACAAATTCTGACTGTATGCTATACCACATTTCAGAATGAAACGTCCACTTTCCGCTTTCTAAATAGATGCACAGCTCAACGTGTATGGTTGCATTCAGTAGTGCTCATATGACAGTTACAGCGATGACAACTGATCATAAATTGATCTAGATTGTAGGGTGTGAGCTCACTTAATTGCATGTTAACTCAGTGGCAAAAGCATCAGACTAGAAGAGCTCTGCAGTCCCACATAGCTCTGAAACACGAGAGCTGCATAGATCACAATCCTGTGCCCTTGAATGTACCACTTAACCCCGCATGGCTCCACTGGGGCTGCCCCGCAATTAATGCACGGCAAGCCCCTCGCGACAGAAACCATCTGTGCAATGACAAGTAACTGCACACATTACATCATTCAGGAGTTCCCCTGCAGGTCAATGTATGTACTGAAGAGGAAGGAAAACACCTCACTGCAGCCAAGTGAATCAGAGACACGCAGCCTATTTTGTGCATCTGAATGCATTTTACCTAAGCATGCATGCATTTATGCATTTAAAACCGTGGGAACTGTATATTCAATCTCAATACTACGTAAAAATATAACGCACAGACTCTCAGGGAATCATAATCCGATCAAAGAGCACACGACAATGCTGTATATGTGAGTATGCAGGTGAAAGACGAATGGCTGTGCGCGTCACTCTGAGCTCAATAGTTTCTCCCCTAAGAATGGAGAAACCTTGAGAAGTAATAATCAGAGGGAACAGGCAGTGCACTGGTGTATTCCTCCTTTATGAAAACCCTCCTACGCTCATCAGCTGCTGACATGACGGATGGAGTTTAGCACACAGAACAAAGTTGGAGGAAAGAAAGATGCCGTTATCCTGACGCATACTGTACCCTCATAAAAACCTTGCTTTTGTGCATAAAAAAACTACAAAAAACATACAAAAAAAAATGCACATTAATTTCACATTCTTTCATTAACATACCACATACGACAAAAATGGGGCCAAAATATATTTTAAATACATACTAAAATTAATTAGTTTCAATCTTCATATATCAATATATATATATTTCAAAATGTATTTCAGGGGCAAGAACATATATATATATATATATATATATATGTATATACACACACACACACTATAGCAATAACAATATGCAGTAGCTCTACTTAAAATAATAGCTCTACTTAAAATGGTCCTGATGGTCCCAAATTCCCAGTGTTTGAAGCTAATTCGCTTATGTTTATTTTAAAAATAAATAAAAAAATTTGAAGACATTACATAATAAAAAATAAAAAACACAAAATAAAATATATACTTGAGATATATACTATAGTATATACTATATGTATATACACACACACACACGTATATAGCAATAATAATATGCAGTAGCTCTACTTGAACACATTAAATACACAAAATAAAATAAAATAAAATAAAATAAAATAAAATAAAACAAAACAAAACAAAACAAAACAAAACAAAACAAAACAAAACAAAAGTTCCTGGTGGACCCAAATTCTCAGGTTTGCAGCTAATTTGCTGATGCCTATTTAAAAAATAAAATAAAATAAAATAAAATAAAATAAAAATATCCTGATGGTCCCAAATTCTTAGTGTTTGTGGCTAATTTGCTGATGCTTATTTAAAAAATAAAATAAAATAAAATAAAATAAAATAAAATAAAATAAAATAAAATAAAATAAAATAAAATAAAATATCCTGATGGTCCCAAATTATCAGTGTTTGGGGCTAATTTGCTGATGTTTATTTTAAAATTAAAATAAATTAAAGAAAAGAAAAGAAAAGAAAAGAAAAGAAAAGAAAAGGAAAATTTTTTTTTGTAGACTTTGGCAATTTTTGATGAAAATCTCAATGTTTGAGGTAAATTTGCTTATGTTTATTTTAAATATATAATATATATATAATCCTGACGCACAGATCCTTATGATATCTAAGAACAGAAATCCCAGTCTATAACACTAAGACAAAAACAGTAAGAATAAAATGACCAAGATAAAAACAGACTGCAAAATAAAGTGAGGCCAACACTGCAACTGATAAACAATCCTAATTAAGTGCGAACTAATTAACACACAATTAATATAAAACATGTTAAAATATACCATATAATTAAAATAGGCAACCACTATTCATGATTAAACCGTTAAATATAACACAGCATATGCAACATAAACACTCCTGTATAAAGCAAAGTGCAAGCAAACATTGCATATGCATCATTCACATACAGTGTAATCCAGCAGTTCTGAAAAGAAACAGCATGCAAGGCTCACCTGTGTGTATCCGTGTGTCTGTGATGCTGCGGTGTGTCAGTGTGAAGGCAGTCTGTGCTGCAGTGAGCGCATCTGTACATGCACACAGTGTGCTCAGCAACAGCACCACAACAAGCCGCCTGTGACGGATGAAGACACATGCATCCGTACTGACGTGTGAAGCTGTGAGTCCATGCTGAAGGTTTCACATTACCGCAGTGTCGCGACTGCCTGACTGCAGTGCTGCTGATGCAGGGACTCCGGTGAGCTCAAGGGTATCGATCAGTGTTATGTAATTCAGCTCTCATAGCGCAGAACGAGAAACAAGATTTTGGTGTTAATTACCCCCCTGGTATTCATGTACCTATGTTTCTGATGCACACATCAGTCCCTATGATGCCTTATAATATATATTTCAATAACTTATAATGCATTATGTTTACCTATTCATGGTTTACCCAATAAATAAATAAACAAACTAACAATAATAAATAGGTAAATATTGAAAATGTTACACCCTGAGGCCATCCAGGATGTAGATAAGTTTGTTTCTTTATCAGATGTGGAGAAAAATAGCATCACATGCTCACCAATGGATCCTTTGCAGTGAATGGGTGCCGTCAGAATGAGAGTCCAAACAGCTGAAAAAAAACATCACAATAATCCACATCACTCCAGTCCATCAGTTAAAGCCAAAAGCTGCATTTTTGTAAGAAACAAATCCATTATTAGGATGTTTTTAACTTCTAAAATAGTCCTCTATGCATAATATTGCATTCTCTAGTGAAAAAGTCGTCTGGTCTGAATCAAGAGAGAAATTTGCACAGATCGTGCACTGTTTACAAGCCAAAACAGTTCTAAACAAATATGTGGGTGGATTTTGATGTGAGAGGACAACAGGAGATGGACTTTTTCACTGGAGGAAGCCTTATTATATATTATGGACTATATGGATATTTTGGCCAGAAGCAATGGTTTGAATCCATCTTAATGATGGATTTGTTTCTTACAAACATGCAGTTTTTGGCTTCACAAGATGTTAACTGATGGACTTGAGTGGTGTGGATTACTTGTGGATTATTGTGATGTTTTTATCAGCAGTTTGGACTCTCATTCTGACGGCACCCATTCACTGCAGAGGATCCATTCGTGATGGATCAAGTAATGTAATGCTACATTTCTCCAAATCTGTTCCTATGAAGAAACAAACTCATCTACATCTTGGATAGCCTGTGGTGAGTACATTTTCAGCAAAATCCTAGATTTCCGGAAATAATTGTTACTGGTATAATCTGAGGTCTGGAGGCTTATCTTCTCATAAAAAGAGCTTTCTCCTGAACTCCCAAAATCCCAGATGTCTCAGGTTTTGAATGGCTTCCTGGATGCTTTTAATGCAGAAAACAAGCATGAATTAACTTGCTTAACTGAATCCATTAAACTCAGATGATGTGTTTGGCTTTTTCTTCATTACTTATGATTCATTTGAGGAATATATGCAGCAGCATATGTGGTTTCCACATCCAGTACTTTACAGTAAACGCTCGTCAACCTGAATGTTCACCTCTGCACTGGAATCTGTGTGGGTTTAAGATGAGTTTGCATGTGTTGTAAATAAACGCATCATTCTGTCATGCTGATTTAGAAAAATACAGTGCTTCTAGCCTCATTTGAGCTAAAGAGTCTCAGATCACAGATATTTTGTTGAATTGGATTTAATTTTTTGACCCAACTTTCATGAAACTTTTGGACCTTTAAAATTTGACTTAGATTAAGCTTATTCTACCATACAGATAGGGTCAAAAGTTTACATCCCCATTTCAGAATCTGCAAAATGTTAATTACTTTACCAAAAATAATTTAGGGATTTTACAAAATTCATGTTACTGTTCATTTAGCACTGACCTAAATAAGATATTTCACATTAAAGATTTACATATAGTGCACAAGAGAAAATAATAGTTGAAATTATAAAAATGACCCTGTTCAAAAGTTTACATACACTTGATTCTTAATATTTACCTGAATGAGCTGTTTTTTTTTTGTTTAGTCATAGTTGTTCATGAGTCCCTTGTTTGTCCTGAATAGTTAAACTGCCTGCTGTTCTTCAGAAAAAACCTTCAGGTCCAACAAATTCTTTGGTTTTTCAGCGTTTTTGTGTATTTGAACCCTTTCCAACAATGACTATATGATTTTGAGATCCATCTTTTCACACTGAGGACAACTGAGGGACTCATATGCAACTATTACAGAAGGTTCAAACACTCACTGATGCTTCAGAAGAAAACACAATGCATTAAGAGCTGGGAGGTGAAAACTTTTGAACAGAATGGAGACGTGTACATTCTTCCTATTTTGCCTAAATATCTTTTTTTTTTTCATTTAGTACTGTCCTTTATATGCTACATAAGATACTTACATGTTTCCCAGAAGACAAAATAAGTTACATTTACCCTGATCATCAAATTCAAAATATTTTCATCCCCCAGATTTTAATGCATGGTTTTTGCTTCTGAAGCGTCAGTGAGCATTTGAACCTTCTGTAATAGTTGCATATGAGTCTCTCAGTTGTCCTCAGTGTGAAAAGATGGATCTCAAAATCACACAGTCATTGTTGGAAAGGGTTCAATTACACAAAAATGCTGGAAAACCAAATTTATGGTACCTGAAGGATTTTTCTGAAGAACAGCAGGCAGTTTAACTGTTCAGGACAAAAGAACACAGCTGTGGATCATTCAGGTAACAACATAGTATTAAGAATCAAGGGGATGTAAACTTTTGAATGGGATCATTTTTATAAATTCAACTATTATTTTCTCTTGTGGACTATGTGTAAACATCTTTTGTGTGAAATATCTTATTCAGGTCATGATCCATCTTATTTTGGTAAAAAAAAATTAACATTTTGGAGATTCTGAAGGGGGGTGTGAACTTTTGACCTCAACTGTATATAGACACACAGAACACTTTTTAGTTATTATTACTACCTGTCACTTAGAAGAAACATCAAAGCAAATACTTTAGCTTTTAAAAAATGGAACTTTGATACAACGTAACTGTAACAGAAAACACAGAACTTTGACACAATGTAACAAAAGCCAGTGGAGCAGGCTTTTGTTACATTGTGTCAAAGCTCCATGTTTTCTGTTACATGTATCATTGAATCAAAGTTCCATTTTTTAAAATTTAAAAACATTCCAAAACAATCAGAGCTCAAGGTTCTTCCCTGCATCCTTTGTCTTCCCAGTGTTGTGTGTGGCACTGGCAGCTTTCCAAGCCATTAAACGCCATCTCAGCAGAGCCTCGGAAATTACTGCGTCGAGAATAAGGAGAGAGAAACGACAGGGGGGCGTTCCAATCACCCCTTTACATAAACGCTCATGAGGAGGGCTCTGCTGGGTTTCTACTTGACAGGTGATAAAAAACCACGCAAAGCCTCATTCCCTCTAGCCCATCTGCAGAGCCGCAGAGGAACACAATTAAGCGTCCCTGGAGCTCTGAGCATGCCGTAAAAACACTGTAAATGGCTTTAGATAAAAGTCATCTGCAAAATAACCCAATGCCAAACAAGCAACAAATCTGCTGCATTGCATAAGCAAGAATTAGCCATTCACATCCAGTCCACGTCCCAAAATCCAAAATCCAGCACCAAGAAAGCAGCTTAAACATCTAAGAACATTAATAATCAGATTGTTTTTTAAAAAAAGAAAATCTTCTCACTGATTGTTGGGTTGGAGATTAGCGCGTGGCTTCATCGCTGTGTATTTTGTAACTTGCAGGATTATCGAATGCCATTTCATTGCATAATAATTCATACACATTTCTCTCAGAGAAACTATAAAAAGAAAATTCTCTCTGGTAATCATGCTTAAACATCAAACAAACTTAAACAACAATCGAAGGGATTGTTTAACCAAAAATAAAAACTGTCATCTTTTACATCATCTTCATATTGTTCCAAACTTTCGACCAGGCTACAAATGAGGCAAAAACATCTCTCCTATGGTACTGTACGTACCGTAGAAGTATGATTCCTGTCTTTTTGAAAAGAAACATAATGCAACATTGCCTTTTGTGTTTTTCTCAGAAGAAAACATGGGTTCGGAACAAAATAAGGGTGAGTTTTTGGGTGTACTATTCCTTTCACAGTCCAGCTATTCTCACAAATAACCAGCAGTGGAAAGAACATTTTGTTCAAACACTGTAAGCATTTCATAACGGCTGTTTGCAGTGTTTTATAACTGTGAGCGGGTCTCTGGTGTTCTTTCCAGCTAATCATCTCAGAAGCGTGCAACGGAAGTGCAGTAATCCTGAAATTGAACTGAAATGAGAAAATGAATGCAAACAAAAGTTGAGACCTATTTGACCCTGTGTGTTGTGGGTTAAACACATTCTTGTGAATAATAAGCAGAATACAAAAATATACTCAAAACAAGCACAGACGTTGAGTTTCAGGTAAGCAATGACTGTTCAGAATGAAAAACGAGCGCATTGCTTACATTGCAGTGCTGAACGTTATTAAAAAGGTCAAATTTCCTCATTACATCCAGAGTACAGTACAAATATCATCTTAGATTATTTATATTTCAGTTATATTAATAATTAAATGATATAAGAGAAATATTTATATTGTAATTGTGTCATTTTTTGTGCTGAAATGTTTTTCTTTCACCTATTTTTTTATTTTTTTTTTTTAAAGAAAATCCTCATTAAATCCTCATTATGACTAACACCAATTATCTCGGAAATAAAAATACGGTTATTCATTAAAGTAATTATCCTTAAATTAATTAATTCACTAGTGACTAATGTTCAGCATTTATTTATTAAAAATATGTTTTTAAATCAAATTGTGTTTTAACATTTACCTATAAAATAAAAAACAATTATTATTAATATTTTTAGAATTTTATAATATTTAATAATATATACTATTTTTTTTTTACAATTATTATTATTATTATTATTATTATTTCCATAGAACAGTCCAATTATAAAAAAATTAACATGGATATTTACTATATTATTTATCTTTATATCTAAATTTGTGTAAAAATATACCTATAATATATATATATAAAAAAAAATCCTCATTATGTCAAGAGTACAGTACAATTATCGTCTTACAATATTTATATTTTAGCTATATTAATAATTAAATGACATAAGATAAATATTTATACTGTAAGAGTCATTTTTTGTGTTTAAATGAAAAAAAGAAATCCTCATTAAATCCTCATTATGATTAACACCAATTATAATCTCAGAAATACAAATAGTTATTCATTAAATTAATTATCCTTACATTTTGTGAAAAAATATTTAAACTTTGACCTGTAATATAATAAATAAAATAAATTAAAAAAATATATTTTACCTATAAAATAAAATATAAATGTATTACTACAATTTTTATCATTTTAGAATATTTTATAATACATTTTAGAATATTTTAGAATTATTATTAATATTATTATAAATTATTATTTACAGTATAAATATTATTTATCTTTAAATCTAAATTTGTGTAAAAATATTTTAACTTGCACCTATAATATCAAATAAAAACGTCCTCATTATGTCAAGAGTACAGTGCAATTATCATCTCTGAAATAAACATGGTTATTTAATTTGTTTTTCATTTTTAAGTCTACTTTTGGGTAAAAATGCTTTAACTTTTAGCTATAATAAAAATGAAAAAATAATAAAATAAATCAATATGTCCAGAGTAGCATTTAGAAATAGATGAACCAAAAAAAAAAATAAATAAAATAAAATAAAATAAAAAAGCATTGCATTTTGGGACACAATCGGCAACACAGCATTTACAAAAGATCACCTGGACACTGCAATTAATTCTGAAGTTTATTCGTCCCATTTCAGTTAAGAATTTCGATTCATCAAAAGGCCTTATAAAGAGTTTATGGCTTGCAGAAACACACTGATCGCTTACAGGAAAGATTCTCTTCTAAACAAATCCCATCAGTCCCCTGAAAGAATCAAAATGGCGACAGATTGCATCTTCGTGTGTTGTGCCGTCTTCTTTACGTCCTGCTATTCACGTCCCAGTTTAAGGCCAGAAGGTACGTGAACGTAATATCAGAACGTTTCAATTCCATTAAGGTGTTCAATTCCGACGTGTGGAGGAATTATGGGACAGAACGGACCTCAGGTGGTCGTTTCATTATCAGAAATGCAGTCTCTTCATGCACAGGCATCCTTCATAGTACCTTAATTAATAGTCTGTTGCAAATCATCAAGTTTCAATATCAAAAAAAACGTACATCGGACAAGATCTTTTTGTCGATCGCAGTACAAACGTGTCATCGTGTCGCAATCTCAGCTAATCTATGACCTGGGGAACGCACGCACGCTCTCTCACACGTTAAAAAACATCGTAAAATGAACAAAAACCCCAACGAATACATACATGAAAACATCAATCATGTTCCCATGATCAGAACACAAAAGCAAACGACAACAAAAGCAACAGAAAAACTGACAGTGAGACCCAGAGAGAGTCAGCCAGGGGAAAATCCCCCATAATGCTATGGGCCTGACACGCCGGGGGCCCTTTGTTTCCAGTGATGTCATCGTTCAGAGCCTTTTCCGTGACCACAGACGCCCCTCGGACCCTAAAACAGCAGCACTAGAGGGCGAGGGGCGGATGAACCCTCGGGACGAGAGAGATAGAGAGAGAAAGAGACGGCTGACGGGGCGCTCTGGGGGTCGGGGCGGAGGACGGGTGGGGCCGGGGGTCGTCCCGTCGTCTCGGAAGGGGGCTAGCGGTTGTTTTTGGCCGCCTCTTTAGCTGCGATGATCAGCGGTGTGAGGCTGGACAGAGGCTTGGCCACTTTCAGGAACTGGTGCTGCAGGGAGAAAAAGAGAGACGCGTCACTTCCGCTCACCGAGGCTGCATTTAATGCATCAAAAATACAGTAAAATCTAGGAAATTATGAAAACATATTATCATTTCAAAAAGCTGTTACTTATTTAAATATATTGTAAATTTGAATTTATTTTTGTGATGGAAAGCTGAATTTTCAGCATCGTTACTCCAGTCTTAGTGTCACATGATTCTTCAGAAATCATTCTAATATGTTGATTAGCTGCTGATTTACACAAAACTGATATATTTTGTTTTTAATTTTTAAAATGTAATGAAACGTAACAAAAAATGAATTACCTGAAATGCACCTTTAAATCTTAAAAAAACAAATAATTTGCATTTCTTAATTCATTTGCCACTAAAGTCTATTTATTTGTTAGTCTGAAAAATGTTTTTTTATTTTTGCATTATTTAGTCAATTTTAGTACTTCATCTTAAAATGACTATATAGTAGTATTTATATATTAGTATAGTATTTATTCATATTTTGAATTAGCTTTTAATTGTATATTTTCAGTTTTAGTAATTTTGGTTTACATTTCAGTATTTTTTGTGCTTTTGCCATTTTTTCTTTTTCTTTTAGATATTTCTATTATAATTAATTTATAACTAATTTATTTGTTATTTTAGTTTTAATAGTTATTTTAATACTTAGAACTTACTATATAGTATTATTTACATATATTTCTATTTTTAGCATGTATATATATATATATATATATATATTTTTTTTTTTTATTATACAGCTCAACAGGATTTTGAAAAATGTTTGGTGTATGAAAGACAAAGAGTGAAGAAAAGAATAAATTATGAATGAATTTAATGGTTTTTTTTTTTATACCTAAATAAAATTAATAATAAAATAAATAAAATCAATGGGATTTTTCCTGGCTAAATAATGGATAAAATAAAATAAAATAAATAACTTTCCAAAAAAGTTATTTATTTAATTCATTTTTACAATGTAATGAAATGCAATATGTACATAAAACTAAATTAACTGAAACCCACTTTTAAATCTTAAAAAACAATTAATTTGCATTTCATAATCCATTTGCCACTCAAGTCTATTTTTTAAAATGACATAGTCATTAGTCACATAGTCATAGTCATCTTAAAATGACTATGACTAATATTTATATATTAGTATAGTATTTATTCATATTTTGAAATAGCTTATACTATCATTTATACTATCATTTTATATTTATTTTATTTTAAGTTTAGTATATTATGCATTTTTATTAATCTTTATATTAATCTCATTTTAGTACTTAATCTTATTTAATAGTATAATTTCTATACTATTATAGTATTTATTCATATTTTGACTTAGATGTTATTTTAGTAATTTTGGTTTACGTTTTAGTATTTTATGTGCTTTTGTCATTTTTCTTTCTTTCTTTCTTTCTTTTAGATATTTCTGGATTTTTTGATCAATAGAGAGTTACAAAATACAGCATTTGTTTGAAATAGAAAAGTTTTGTATCATTATAAATGTCTTTTGATCAATTTAACATATCCTTGTTGAATAAAATCATTATTTTCTGTTTTCTAAACGTATTTAGCTGGAGAGTGAACTGTGAACTGAATTTCTTTTTGTACTAAATCCTTTCTATTTTCTGCTCCCACTCCCTCTGTCTGAGATTTCCAGCAGCTTTTCACATTATTTACACAAGTTTCTCCAGCCGCCTCTTCTAATGCACAACTGAGTCATATAACGTGTTACACAACCTCACTACTGGAGCTCAGATACTTTCAGCTTTTTTGGAGAGTTCTGGCAGCCTTTATTGCAACCCAACAGAGAGTTTTCTAAATCAGATGTGCGTGTGGGAGAGACGCAATTGCGGTGCAGAGGATGAATGATTTTGTCTGAATTAAATCTAATATTATTAGAGAGAATATAAACTACATATCAAACATAGTTTGTTTTAATCAAAATGTTATGGAAGTTGTTGGTACTCATTAAATGAGTTTAAAATTATTTTAAGAACACTGTCTGTGTTTCAAAATCTAGTGAGCTGACTACCTAGACAGCATGTCTGAGCAATTTTGTAATATTTAAATACTTCTATGATGTCTAAAAATGATGAATTAATTAAATAATATGATATTAATATGTATTAATTTAATGTTTTTTTTTAAATAAAACTTAATCAAATTTATATAATTTATAATAAAATAAACAATAAAATCACTTTCCAAATTGACAAACAAACTTTAAGTTTTAAAATGTAATAAAATGTAACAAAGATTAATTAACTGAAACGCACCTTTAAATCTTAAAAAAAGCATTTTTTTTATACATTTGCCATTTTATGTTTTCAGTTTTTATTTTATTTTAGTATTTTATGTGTTTTTGACATTTTTATTAATCTTATTACATATTTCTATTTAGCTGTAACTTATTTTTATTTCAGCTTTACTAACTCATTTTAGTAATTAATCTTTATTCATATTTTGAATTAGCTTTTTTTTATATTTTTAATTTGAGCAATTTTGGTTTACTTTTTAGCATTTTTATGTTTCTTTTTTGATATTTTTATTTACCTGTAATTTATTTTAATTTCAGATTCAGTCATTGAGTTTTAGTAGCTAATTTTAGTACTTTAACTTGTTTTTTAGCATTATTTACACATATTTATATTTAAATATATTTGGCACACATTTTATATATATTTTTTTTTATTATAATGCAGCTCAACAGGTTTTGAAACATGTTTGATGTATGAAAGACAATGAATGAAAACAAGATAAATAGTTATGAATGAATTTAATGTTTTTTAATAACTAAAAGTTTCTAAAATAAACAATAAAATCACTTTCCAAAAGTTATTTATTTAATTTTTTTTTTAAAATGTAATGAAATGTAACAAAAAATAAATTTACAGAAATGCACCTTTAAATCTTACAAAACAATTAATTTGCATTTCCTAAGTCTATTTATTTGTTAGCTATTCTAAATAACATATCAGATTTAATATCACTAATACCAAAATCATACAAAAACTCAAAGTTACTTGAAATTAAACAAACGTCAGTTGAAATAAAATATGAATGACCTATTTTATTTCAGCTTTTATTTCAACATTTATCCTTTTTTCATTTTAAGTACTCAAATAACTAAAACTGAAGTAAGAAAAATCGTTGCCACAATCATACTGGCATGTTTTTTTGTAACACTGACAATCCATAAATAACTTGAACAGGTTTAAGAGGAAAAATCACACACCTGTAAGAGTTCCTTGGCAGAGCCTCTCTTCTCCACGTCCATCTCCAGACAGCGGTTTAAGAAATCCCGAAACACGGACGAGAGTTTTTCCGGGTTCTGCAGCTCCGGCGTTCCATTGGTGGCGATGAGATACAGAGCCTGGACAACAGCAGGGGTTAGAGGTCACACACAAACCGTCAACATTAACTACAACATCAGTCCCTGTCATTTATAAAATGCTTTCTGAAATGTTCTTGTGGATAACACTTCATGATCTTATGTAAAACTAACCTAGAGCTTTCTAAAAATATATGAACAGGCAAATGACCCACTGCTGCCACTATCTCTGACTGCTGCTTCAGTTTTGTTTACAAATTAACCACATGTCAGCCCACAAATAGTTTTAGCAAACGTATTAAGATAAAAGCTTTTAGAGAAGATGGAAGTCGAAATCGATGTTGGATTCTGTCCTCCCACAAAGTATCAGTCGGTTAAGTCAATGCTGTTTCCATCAGTTGACATCAGGAGAGCGTCTTTATTTATTTACTTATATATTAGACATTTATTCCATTTATATTTAATTTTATGATTTTTAAAATTTTACTTTAATTGATTTTATATTTGATTTTGTATGTAAAAAGCATTATTTTATTAAACAATTAATTAAAATCACAAACAAATACATTATTTAAACTCTATATATCATTATATATTTTTTATTAATCAATATATAAATATATATAGTTTAGATTTACTTTCATTTATTTCAATTAATTTATTTTTTGCATCTTTTTCAATTTAATTTATTACTTTTTAATTTATAAAAGCATTCTTAATAAATGACTTAATTTACATATATATATATATATATATTCATTTACTTTATATATTAGACAATTATTCATTTATATTTACTTTTATTATTTTTAAATTTACTTTAATTTATTTGATATAATTTTGTATGTAAAAAGCATTATTTTATTAAACAATTAATTAAAATCAGAAACAAAAACATTTAAATTTTATAAATCGTTATTTTTTTATTAATATGTGTGTGCATATATATATATATATATATATAGTTTAGATTTACTTTCATTTATTTTAATTTATTTTTAGTATCTTTTTCAATTTAATTTATTACTTTTTTAAATGTATTTATATTTATTTATTAATTTTATATCATTTTGTATGTAAAAATCATTATTTTATTAAACAATTAAAATCAGAAACAAATACATTATTCAACTTTTCCACTTTCCACTGTTTAAATTAGACTTTTTTTATTTATTTATTTAGTTATAAAATGTATCAATTTTTCATTTATAAATCATTTTGTATGTAAAAAGCTAAATAATGTAAACAACCAATTACGAACCAGAAACAGGTATGTTACTGAAAAATTCTGTACATTTTTATTGTTTTGTTCCACTGTTTAAAATGCAATAAAGAAAACACAAAAAAAAAAGTTGTGTCAACAAGAGCGTATTTCAGCACTGATAGATTTTGCGTTTATTTTTCTAGATTTTGCATCTCTTTTTTTAATTAGTTTTGCACAGAAGGGGTTTCTGAATTAAATCCGCCTATTAAAAACTTCTTTGTTTCATATTATTGTCTTAAAACCTTCCATATAATTTGATTTCTTGTTTTTTCATGTACCATGATATCAACAAGAATTAAAGTCACAGGAACTGAGTTTGGCTTAGGCGTCTTTATTCTCACCCTCAGCGGGTTTTCGTTGAGATATGGCGGTTCGCCCTCGATCATCTCGATAGCCATGATGCCCAGGGACCAGATGTCCACTTTGGGCCCGTAGGCCTTGCGGGTCACCACCTCCGGGGCCATCCAGTAGGGCGTCCCAACCATAGTGCTCCGCTTGCTCTGTTCAGGAGTGATCTGAGCGCAGAAGCCGAAATCAGCTAAGAAACAGACAGAGAAAGGTGTTTAGACCGGCTGGTGTTAAATAAACTGAAAGCACATTAGTAGATGCAATAGACATAATCTGGACTCTTGCTCCCTCTGCTGGTGAAAAAAACAAAATCACTGAGAAGCCTTAGCACAAATCAAAACATATCCATGTTTTTGCAAATTGAAACCAAAATGAGAAGAGAAATAGTTTTGAATCAAACTCACTGAGTTTGACGGAGCCGTCCATGCCCAGCAGAATGTTGTCGCTCTTGATGTCTCTGTGAATGACCTGATTCGAGTGCAGAAACTCCAGCGCTTGGAGACACTGCATGGAGAACATGGAGTCAACAATAAAGCAAACTCAAACATGCATATTTCAGAGGCAAGAGACTCATGTGACGGTGTTTCAAAGTGACACAAAAGAAGCTTCAGAAAATAGTGAGCTGCCTAGCTAGACAGCATTGCGGTCGACACGGCAGAACGCGTTACAAACAAGCTCAGTTTTCGTACTCTATTATGTGCTTTTGTCTTTTTATTAGATTTTAGATTTTTCTATTTAGCTCTAATTTATTTTTATTTCAGTTTTAGTATTTGAGTTTTAGCAGCTAATTTTAGAACTTTATTTTAAAATTACTATATAGTATTATTTATATACTAGTATAATATTTATTCATATTTTGAAATAGATTTTGTTTTTATATTGTCATTTTTATTAATCTTTCTACACATTTCTACTTAGCTGTTTTTCTATTTTTCTCTCATTTTAGTACTTAATTGTACTGTACAGTACAATTAGTTTCTATACTATTATAGTATTTATTCACATTTTGAATTAGCTTTTATTTTTAGATTTTCAGTTTTACTAATTTTAGTTTACTCTTCAGTATTTTGTGCTTTTGTCTTTTTTATATTTCTTTTTTTTAGATATTTCTATTTAGCTGTAATTTATTTTTTAGCAGCTAATTGTAGAACTTCATCTTAAAATTACTATATAGTATTATTTATGTACTAGTATAATATTAATATTTTGAAATAGATTTTATTTTAATATTTTGAGTTTTTATTTTAATTTTCGTATTTAATGTTTTTGCCATTTTTCTTAATCTTATTACATATTTCGATTTAGCTGTTTTTCTATTTTTATTTCAGCTTTACTCTTCTCATTTTAGCAAAAAAGAGGCAAGAAAATATAACAAAAAATGAAAAAGATAATAAAAAATAAAAAAATATATCATATACTATATGAAAATATAACAAAAAACAAATGCAATATATACATACATATACAATTATGAAAATATAACTTTAAAAAGACAAACAATTCGAGAAAAAATAAGTGAAAAAAGAAGATAAAAAAGACTTTTTATTTTAAAAGTTACTAACTTTAGTACTTCATCTTAAAATTATATATACTATTATTTGTATACTAATATAATATTTATTAATATTTTGAAATTGATTTTATATATTCATATTTTTATTATAATTTTTTTGTTTTGTTTTGTCATTTTTATTAATCTCATTACATATTTCTATTTAGGTGTTTTTCTATTTTTATTTCAGTTTTACCATCTCATTTTAGTACTTAAGTTTACTATATAGTATAATTTCTATACTATTATAGCATTTATTTATATTTTGAATTAGCTTTTATTTGTATATTTTCAGTTTTACCTGTAATTTATTTTTATTTCAGTTTTAGTAATTGAGATTTAGTAGCTAATTTTACTACTTTCACATACTATATAGTATTATTTACATATATTTACATTTTTATATATTTATTATTTACATATATTTATTATTATGTATATTTTAAGTTTTGGTTTAAGTTACCAAGGCATCATTTCTAATTTCCATATAAATTAAAAAACTAATAACAACAAACAGGCTCAGCGGAAGAAAAAAAATCCTGTCAGGAGAAAAGTTGATTGCAAATATAGTTATATTCAATATATACTAAATATTACCTTATTAAGTACATATATATATATATATATATATATATTTTTTTTTTTCAGAAAATAGCAATTTAATTGAATTAAAAATGTGTTATCTCACCCAATATTTGCAGGTGCTGTGTATTTTTATGCTTATTAAAGATTTTGTTGCTAGGTTTAATAACATCAAACTCTATTGGAATTAATTCCTTAAGTAAGGATTGATATTGGCAGAGTGTTCCACTTAGGATACTGCCTTAGTAGGCATCTAGACAGCATGGCAGCTCAGCAGGTTTGGAATAACTGCACACTCACTTCCCGACAGACGGCGGCGATCTGCGCTTCATCCATACAGGTTTCCGTCACCACGTCCGTCAGCGAGCCTCCGGCCAGATACTCCATCACCACCCACAGCTCATCCCCCACCAGGTAACTATGGCAACAAGAGTGCATCGTCAACACACGCAGCATCGCCGTGACAACACAATCACTGGACGCTCCTGCTTTTATTAGTGCAGACGTGGAGAAATCCACCATGGACAAAGAGAAACACATCACTGCCAAACATGAAAACGCTGATAAAAAAAAAACCCAAACACGTCTGAAATGATATCACCACGACAGCACTTTGTGGAATGATCTCCTTATCATAAGACTTGTTTTTAAAGAAAATACATTTTAAATTATTCTTTATTATTATTTTTTTAAAATTCATTATAATTTTAAATGTATTTTTTTCTTGACTTACGCATAGTTAAGCATGCTTTGGACAGTTTGCAAAGTAAAAAAAAAACTGTAAAAAATACACAAAAAATTACATGAAAATATTAGTTTAAAACAAAATACAATGTTAAAAAATAAAATGTAATATAATAAAAATAAAAAATGCAAATCTAACAAAATACAACAAAAAATAAAAGAAACTATGAAAGAAAATAACAAAAAATGGAAATATAACAAAAACAGAAAAAGAAAATAAGAAAATTAAAAGAATAATAAAAGAAAATATGCAATACATACATAAACAAAATTAAGAAAATATAACTAAAAAATAAATGAAAAATATGAGAAAATATGAATTTGAAAAATAAAAGAAAATAACAAAAAACAAATGCTATATATTCTATATATGTGTGTGTGTGTGTAAAATAAAATACAACAAAAAGTAAATATAAAGTTATAAAAAATAAAAGACAATAACAAAAAAAGCACAAAAAATAAAATAAAATAAAATTATAATAATATAATAAAATATCAAATATTAAATGGAAAGATAACAAAAACAAATGCAAAATTAAGAAAACATACCTAACAGAAAATATAACTTGAAAAATAAAACGGGAAAAATAAAAGAAAATAACTAAAAAAAAAAAAAAACAAAAACAAAACAGAAATTAAAAAAATATATATATATATATATATATATATATAAAATGCAATAAAACCTATAAAATATTAAATGGAAAAATAACAAAAAACAAATGCAATACATACATATACAAGATAAAGAAAATATAACTTTAAAAAAAATAAACGAAAATATAGGAAAATATAGATGAAAAATACAAAAGATAAAAAAGATATATAAAGATATATAATAGGATATACATATATTTTTTATATATATATATATATATATATATATATATATATAAGTAAATATAAAAAAAGAATAGCAAAAAAAAAAGAGGCAAGCAAATATTTTTAAAAAAGAAGAAAAAATTAAATAAAATAAAATAATATAAAATAAAATACATCAAATATATATCAAATACTAAAAGAAAATATAACAAAAACAAATGCAATACATACGTATACAAAATTAACAAAAATATAACTTTAAAAAATAAACAAGAAATATTAGAAAATATAACTGAAAAACACAAAAGATAAAAAAAAGTAAACTAAATTTAAATTACATATCTCAAAACACATCTCTTTTTATTTTACAAATTAAATGTATTTTTTCTATGAGGATGATATGTATAAAAACAATTAAAATCAAATACGTTTACAAGAAAACAAGGCAAAATACCGATGAGGACAAAGCTTAATCTAATGAACTGACCTGTCCAGGTAATTGACGATGTTGGGGTTCTTGTTTTCCCTCATGACTAAGATCTCGTTGATGATCAGCTCTTTCTTGGGCTGCTGCTGTAGGTTCATCTGTTTGATGGCCACCTGAGAGACCAAACATCAGAAGAAAAGCTTTTAGACACACTTGACGATGAACCTGAGAGTCTTTGGCTTCATTAACATGAGTGACGATTGGCTTTGACATTAGCTCTGTGTGTGTGTGTGTGTGTGTGTGTGTGTTGAGCTCTGAGGAATGTCATCAGATCAATATCACATGTCGTTTCCCTGATTCACTGTCATCGATCAGCTAAAATGTCGAAGTCTCGGTCGGAGGCACGTTAATGATGACGAGAGGTGACCTCTATTAACCGGAAGAGCTTATGGACGCAGAAAAGACTGTCGATATCTGCAAACCTGTGATAAGCATCCTCCAAATGCTGCCAAATGGCATATTTGCCATGCAATTTAAAATAATATGCTAAATATAATAGCTAAGGTTAATAAAGAAGGTGCTTGGGTGGTAAAAGGAAATTGCTGTGTGATTGCTAGGGTGTTCAAGACAGTTGCTAGGTGGTTTCTTTTTAATGTATAATGATATACATAATGTTTTTAGTAGTAGTAGTAAATAATTTCATGCAGTTTTTATTTTATTTTAACACAGTTGGAAATAAACTGAAGTAAACTGAATTCAAAATCCTATTGCTTTACACAGTAAGTTGTTTAATAATTCAATAACACACTTATCAATTATAATAGTGATGCTTGCCTCATTAGTGATGTTAATATTGATCTCATGATATTCCATTTCAGCATTATATGTTGGACAAACATCATTTAATGGGCGCAAAGTGTCGTACATGTGCTAATAAATTGCATTTATATTTTTGGTATTTTATTTTACATTTTATTTTAAATTTAAAATGTTCTAAATCTAATTCTAATTCTAAATAAATACACTTAATTTTAATATTTTAATATTTTATATATATTTAAATAATGACTTCTTGTATTTTTTGTATTTTAATATTTTATCTGAAGTATAAAACATTCTTATATATTTTTTTTACATTTTTATTACATTCCGAAATATATAAAGCATTTTAGATTTTAATTTTAAGTAAATATAAATATAAGTAAATGTTATTATAAGTAATAAAAATTGACGTTACACGTAAACAAACATGGATATTTTACATGTAATTATTTACAACAAAATGGTAAATAATTACTTTCTGAATTTTTTGTATTTTATTTCATATTTTATTTTAAATATGTAAAACATTTTTAGTAGCAGTAGTAAATAATTTTACGCTGCTTTTATTTTATTGCAGTTGAAACTAAACATGAAGTAAACTTTTCTCTTATTCTCTGAATATACTCCGATTATACTGTCTTTATTTTACAAAATCAGTTAATTAATAGATCATCACTGAATTTTACTTTTTGTATTTTATTTTATATTTTATTTTAAATAAATATTTTCTTTTATTGCAGTTAAAACCAAACCTGAAGTAAACTTAAAAAATATATTAAAACAAAAATTCTCTGAATATGCTCTGAAAATCCTACCTTATTATTTCAATGTTATTATTAGTAATTTTATTAGTAATAAAATTTGATATTTTACATGTAAACAAAATGGTAAATAATTACTTTTTGTATTTTTTGTATTTTATATTTATTTTTAATAAATAAATAAATAAATAAAAACATATTCTCTGAATATACTCTGATTATACTGTCATTATTTTACACAATAAGTTGTTTAAATAATTAATAAATCATCACTGAATGTCTTATTAGTGATTAGTGACGCTCTGAAAATCCTGTCTTATTATTTCAATGTTGTTATTAGTAACATTATTAGTAATAAAATATGATATTTTACATGTAAACAAAATGGTAAATAATTACTTTTTGTATTTTATATTTAGTTTTAATAAATAAATAAATATAAACAAATATATATTACTTTTTGAATTTTATTTTAAATGTTATTTTAAATATATAAAACATTTTTAGTAGCAGTAGTAAATAATTTTATGGTGCTTTTATTTTATTGCAGTTGCAACTAAACCCGAAGTAAACTTAAAAAATATTCAAAAAATATTCTCTGAATTTACTGCTTTATTATTTTACAGTAAGTTTTTTAAATCATTAATTGATCATCACTGATCAATAATAATAATAGTGATGGCTGCCTTATTAGCAATGCTTAATATGTATTGCCTTAATCACATTTCATTTTAAGCATTATATATGCTGGACTAATGTTGCTTTAACACCCATCAGAAAGTGTTACAGTGTCATATTGCAGATGAGCAAACGCTCTTCCACAAGACGACGTACGTGTGAGAAACACTGAGAAACATGTTCCCGTCTCACCTCTTGTCCCGTGGCGATGTCTATGGCTGTGTAGACGGTTCCAGACGCCCTGATGAGGGAAGAAAATAAAGATTAGGGTGATTGTTTGACAACTGAAGGGTTTGGCATAAAAATGCAGGACGGCCATAATTAAACTCACCCCTGGCCAATCTTCTCAAATCGCGTGTACTTCTTCTTCGGGTCGCCCACGCTGACTATACTTCCTGTGGAGTGGAGGTCACATGTTATTTTAAGAAAAAAAAAAAACACTAAAAAAAAATTCAAACTTAAACACAGGTGAGGAAAAAAGGCAGCTGTTTAAAACACAAAACAACAGAATGAAAATGTAGTGTTTTAGGGTTTATGACAGAGCTGCACAAATAATCCAATTTATAATCAATACAGTGATATAACCTTGGGCAATTATTAAACTGAAAATTTCGATGGCGATTAGATATAAACACTTATTATTTCACAGTGAAAAAAAAGATTTTTGAAGTGCAAAAATGTTGCTCTACTTTAAAATTCCCAACTTTGTTTCTACACTTTTTTTTTAGTATAGTAATAGTAAATAATTTAATGCTGTTTTTATTTTATTGCAACAAGAAATATAAATGTAATTAAACCCATTAATTAAATGCATAAAAATTTGTGTTTTACAGATGAAAACAAACAGACAGTATTTAGTGCAATTAAACTAAATGTTGTTTTTAATTTAATATTTATATTGTTTATATTATAATTTAATACGTATTTATATTAATTGTATTATTTAATTTTATATTTACTTAACTTCATATTTTATTTATGTAATTTTGCGTTTACATTATATTATATTTAATATTATTATTTAATATGTATTTTATATTTATTATTTTATTAGATTTTTTTATTTGATATTTGTTTATTTTATATTTAAAATTAAATCCGTTAATTAAATTAATAAAAATGTGTATTTTAAAGATGAAAAAAAAAACAAACAAACAGTATTTACTGCTTTTAATTTAATATTTATTATTTTTTAAATTATAATTTAATAATTATTTATATGTATTTTATTATTTAATTTTAAAATTCATATTTTATTTAAGTAATTTTATATTTATATTTATATTATATTATATTTAATAGTATTTATATTATATTTATATTATTCAATATGTATTTTATATTTATTATTTTATAATAAATATAATAAATATCAAATAAAATATATATAAAATATATGTCATAAGAGATAAAAGTACAAATAAATACAAATAAATATAAAATAAATAATAAATAAATATAAAATACAATATAGAATTTATATATTTTATTTAATTATGTTTTATTTATTTTATATTTTATTTTATATTTATTTAATTTAATATTTTATTTATTTAATTTTATATTTATATTATACTAAATATTATTTGTTATATATTTATATTCTTTTATATTATTTAATATGTATTTTATATTTATTTATTTTATATTTATTTTATTATATTTTCTTTATTTATTATTTATTTTATATTTATATTTATTTTATTTTACATATTTTATTTGATATTTGTTTATTTTATATTAATTTTATTTATTTTGTTTTATATTTATTTAATTTCATTTTTCATTTAATATTTTATTGTACTTTTATTTAATATTATACTGAATTTTTAGTTTAATATTTTACTTGACTTGACTTGACTTGACTTTACTTTTTATTTTATTTTCTGGGTTCCAAACAAACAAAGTTTATAAAACAACATTAACTCTGTTTAACTTCATCATATTGCCAATGGTCTCAGTTGCTTGTGTTTTGCTGGAAATCACCAACAGCTTAGTCTTTAATCATGCCTTTTGTTAAATATAAATCATGTTGCGGTTTGAATTGGAGGCAAATGCGTCAAAATAAATGCCATTTAATTTTTGCCAAATCAGGCAGCTGTTCGTGAGAATCGTTCCCCTCAAATGGGTCACATATAAGAAGAGCGATGCTCAGCTATAACACACAACCGTCTCAGCTACTCAAACACATGCTGTGGATGAAAGCAAACGATCGTTTCCAGTCAAAACAAGTTCAGCAATGAGAGAGAAAGAGAGAGGGGGGAAGAAAAGGCCTCTAAACCTTTAGGAAAAGACAGATTTACAGGCAGTGAGGTAACACAGGCTTGGAAAACACAGAAAGGAAGAAGGCCGAGGGCTGATCAGAATTTTACGACGTCTTAAATTCAGGGAAAGACAGGAACGTCTTCAGTTTGTGATGTGCAACCCGGCAACTATTAATGAACGGACGGTTTAAATGAAGGACGACAAATCTTTGGCCAAGAGGGGCCTAAAAGTGACAGAGCGGGGCGGGAGAGACACACTGGAGGACTGCAGCAGCATCCCGTTCTTACCAGCAGAGGGCGACCTGAGCACGTCTGGAGCGCATGGGGTTTTTAATAAGATACAGGTTCTTAGAAAGTCATGCATCTCTAGAGCAACTCAAACTAAATGACTGCAAATAATTTCATGCTAAATAATAATAATGCATTAAAAATAATGAAACACAAAAATAAGCATTGCATGAATGACTCCATCAAGAGATAAAAGCAGGTTTGAATTTCAACATAAAATAAATACATCATACATATTTGATATGACAGGAATAATGCGCAGTCAGCCGGTCATTAATGTAAAATAAACCTTGACAGCATGATCTGGGGTTTATTTAGCAATGATGTCTATAATTTACACATATATCATATGTCATATTAGCAGCGGATAAAGTGAAATAAAATAAAGTAAAAAAAATTTTTTTATTGAAAATAAAATTGCTAATTAAAATTAAACAACATTTAAAAATGTTATTACATTAATTCAAATTAATTAGGTGAATTACAAATATATAAAATAAATTAAGTAAAATGAATAGAGTAAAAAAAGTACATATTTAATAAAATATATTTCATTCAAATAAAAAAATGCATTTCTTTTTATGAATATATTGCTATATTAAATATATAATTTAATATTTACATTTTTAATTAATTTAAAAATTTAAATATTAAAATATATATTTAATATAACAATATATTAATAAAAATAAATAAATATAAATAAATACCTGTGGTTTATTTAGCAATAATGTCTATATATATATATATATATATATATATATATATATATATATTTTTTTTTAAATAAAATATTAAAGTAAAAACATTAAGTAAAATAAAAAAATTATAAAATAAACGATTTATACATAATTTACATGTGTCATATTAGTAGTGGATGAAGTAAAATGAAATAAGGTAAAATAAAATAAAACTTCATACAAAATTTAAAATGAAAATTAAATAAAATATTTTTAAAAATGCCATTTTACTTTTATTAAGTCAGCCCGTCATTAATGTAAAATAAACCTGGATGCCATTATCTGGAGTTTATTTAGCAATAATGTCTTGCTGACTGCACATCATTCTGCTTATAACAGGGCTACTTACTAAATAAATAAATAATTAGACATGAAATACTGATTTGTATGTAAATTATTTTATCACATGGGGGAAAAGAGACCTGTAGAGAGACATGACCTTGCATACATTATATATATTCTGCTCATCAAGGCTGCATTTGTTTGATTAAAAAGCATTAAAAATAGTAAATAATTTGATATATTATTATAAACTGAAATAAGTGTTTTCTATGTGAATATTTGTTAAATTGTAATTTATTTCTGTGATCAAATCTGAATTTTCAGCATCATTACTCCAGTCTTTAGTGTCACATGATCCTGCGGAAATCATTCTAATATGCTGATTTGATACTCAAGAAACAAGTTATACTACTATATATTTTGGTGCAAAATGTGATACATTTTATTTTTTAGGTTTCTTTGATGAATAGAAAATTCAAAAGAGCAGCATTTATGTGAAATATAAAACATTATAAATGTCTTTACTATCACTTTTGATCAATTTCATGCATCCTTGATGAATAAAAGTATTGATTTCTTATGACTTTGGGGTCACTCACAAATATAAACATGACCTTTGACCTCTGAATGTTTAGAAACTTACTCAGTTTCTCGAGTATCTCCTCGTCGGTCATCTTCTTCTTGCGTGTTTTGTCGGCGTTTTGTGGAGTAGAGGGCGTCGGGGTGCTGGTGTTGGTGGAGGTGGCGGTGGCGGTGGCAGTGGTTGTGGAGGGTGTCGGGGTGGGACTGCCGCCATCAGCGGCCGCGTTAGTGATGGGCGACGTAGCGGCGTCTTTGGTGGAGAGCGGAGGAGGAATAGAATTCGATAGCGGGCATTAGTAGCCAGATCACCAATAGGGTAGGCGGTATTAAAATTGCTTAGCGGATTAAATAAAATAAATTAAAAGAAAATATCTAAAATATATTTAATAAAATTTTTTTTAAAAAATATATTTAATATAAAAATATATTACTAACATAAAAATATTAGGTAAAAATACATACATATATATATATATATATACACACACACACACACACACACACACATATATATATATATATATATAAAACTAAACTAAATTAGGTAAAATAAAAAGTAAAATAAATAAATACAGATTAAATAAATTAAAAAAAGAGTGAAATAAAAGTAAATGTAAGATAAAAATCTATAAATAAATATATAAAAATATTAAGTAAAAAAAAAAAAAATAAATATATATATATATATATATATATATATATATAAATAACATGAAATTATATAAAAGTAAAATAAATAACAATAAATAAATACACAGATTAAATCAATTAAAATTAGTAAAATAAAATTAAAGATATAAAATCATATAAATTGAAAATATATTTAATAATATAAAATAAATAAAAATATTAAATAAAAACAGTAAGTGCAGTAAAGATATAGAAAATAAAATAAGTAAAATAAATAATTTCTATATCATTTTGACACGTCTGTCATTAGCAGTGGATGAAGCAAATTAAAATAAAGTAAAATAACAAAATTCAAATTTAAATAAAATCTAAATTTAAATGTAAATATTTCTTTTCATTTAATCAATTAATTTGAACATACTTTATTGAATTAATAAGGTAAATAAAAATATGAAATTAGTAAAATGAAAAGAGTGACAAATTAATAAAAAAATATATTAATAAAATAAAAAATATTAAGTAAAAAAAAGTAATTAGGTAAAATGAAAATATATCTAAAAATTGACTAAAATACATTATTGAAATAAAATAAATGAATAAGTATATATATATATATATAATTTATTTTATTAAAAAAAAAAAAACACACACATCACATACATCATAATTTATACATATAAAACAAATAAATAAATTATGATTATATAAAATAAACTATAGTTTCCAGTCCAGTTTCTAAGACACACAGTATGAGACCACATGGGGCCCAAATGGAGCAATGGATGATTCACAAGACATTCTGGGAAAGGACTGGTCTGCTGGTACCCACAGACACAATAAAACACGCATTTCAGCACAGCTCGGTCTGAAGTGACTCAAGTGAATATAATTCTCTTCTCAGACCTTCACAAGTAGAACAAAACCCTCAACATTTCTGCTCTCTGGAGCCTCGGTGCTTAATCTGTTCAAACAGAACCAGATCGCTGTGACGCGTATTAAGTTTCCTTCTCTTTTCTTAAAAGATTACTTTACAACGCTGGGGTTGGGCTTGTGTTCTTTAATTCATTCTGAAGACAAAACACAGAGCACAAACAAGCAGCCAAAGAGCTGAAGTGTGCAGTCAGATGTTGATTCACAACAGTGACACCATGGAGACTGTGAACAGCAGTGGCCAAACTGATGATACTCACTCACACCAACAGCATCATACACAGAAAAACCCAGAAAGTGCAATTCTTTACTCTTAAATGCAGAACAAACACCAGCTTTGTTTGTGAAGGGTTTATAAAACACCAGTATGACGTGAACAAACTGAGATCAGAGTATCAGCTTTCTGAATATGTCTATTTTCTCAACAACTTTAAAACACACTTATAAAATTAAGTTTTATAAGTTTTAAGTTTCATCGGAGATGAATGAAAATGAAAAATCCTGCATTTGTAACTAAATAATAATATAAAAAATAAAATAAAATAAAATAAAAAATAATTAACATAAAATAAAATAATAAAAGTTATTAGAATTTTTGCTAAAACTAATTGTAATTAAAAAAAGTACAACTAAAATAAATAAAATATAATATGAAGTGTAAAAGTAAAAATAAATGAAAATTAGAAATGCTGCCTTGGCAATTTACAGAAAAAATAAAATAAAATAAAATAAAATAAAATAGAAATTAGAAATTTTGCCTTGACAACTAATTGTAATAAAAAAAGTACTAAACTTAAAAGTAAAACTGAAATAAATAAAATATAATACGAAGTGTAAAAGTAAAAATTAAAATAAATGAAGTTTAGAAATGCTGCCTTGGCAACTAACTGTAAACTGTAAAATAAAATAAAATAAAATAAAATAAAATAAAATAAAATAATAAATTAGAAATTTTACCTTGACAACTAATTCTAATAAAAAGTACTAAAATTAATCAAATTAAAACTGAAATAAATAAAATATAATATGAAGTGTAAAAGTAAAAATTAAAATAAATGAAAATGAGAAATGCTGCCTTGGCAACTAACTGAAAAATAAAATAAAATAAAATAAAATAATAAATTTGAAATTTTGCCTTGACAACTAATTATAATAAAAAGTACTAAATTATATATATATATATATATATATATATAAATACAAGGTGTAGAAGTAAAAACTAAAATAACTTAAATAGGAATTAGAAATGCTGCCTGGCAACTATCTGAAACTGAAATAAAATAAAATAAAATAAATCATAATATAATTATATACAATAAAATTATTCCATTTTTTTGCCTTAACCTATTGTAGTAAAAAGTACTACAATTAATCAAAGTAAAATTGAAATAAATAAAATATAATAGTAAAAGTAAAAATTTAAATAACTTAAATGAAAATTAGAGATGCTGCCTTGGCAACTAACTGTAATAAAGTACTAAAATTAATAAGTGAAACTGAATGCCTAGAAATGCTGCCCTGAAATAATAAATAAAATAAAATCAAATAAAATAAAAAAAAGAAAGTGATTCAAAATTTTGCCTTGACAACTAACAGTAACAAAAAATTAACTCAAATTAATTAAAGAAAAACCAGAATAAATAAAATATAATATGAGGTGTAAAAGTAAAAATGTAAATAGCTTATAACTAGAAATGCTACCTTGCCAACTAACTGAAATAAAATGAATATAAAGTGATTAGAAAAAAACAAAGAAAAAAAAAAACAACTAAAATTAACAAAAGTTTAATAACAGAAAATATACACATAAAAATAATGAAAATGACAAAAGCACATAAAATTAAATAAAAAAAAAGTAAACTGAAAATATAAAAATAAAATCTTATTCAAATGAACAGAAAATAAATAAATACTATAACAGTAAATAAATAATACTAAAATACCACTGTTTCCACCATCTAAACTAAACTGAAGTGCTCACATTATAATTTGTGCGGCTTGGAACGAATAATCAAAACAAATTAAAAGAACATCCTTCAGGGATCATTTCTGATTAAATACAAAAGTCCCAATACATTTTCAAAGAATATATTTGCAAACTAAGCCACACTCAAACAAACAGATTTCTGTTCTACTTTTCTCAGAAACAATATTTTTTCAATGACTTGCACTCTGAGTGAAATTTTCAATATTTATCCACGGTTTTCCTTGTATTATTTTATGCTAATTTTTGTCATTTTTTAGTATACGCTGTTGCATGAGCTCAAAGCTCACAGACATGCACTAAAAGTCTCTTGTGGCCTCTACAACCGTTGTCGTGTGTGTGTGTGTGTGTGTGTGTGTGTGCGCATGAACACATTACAGGACATCATTCATCTCCTCTGACCTAATGGGGGTGAAACCCCTTCACATCAAAAACACACATGAATGAGTGCTGACGGAGCATCTTTAATCATCCGGGCGCCTAAAAACCCACCAGGCCTGATCCCGTGATCTCCAGACAGATGAAGGGAAGGTAACGACACACACACACAAACACACACAAACACTCCTGTAATAAAGCTCCAGTCACCTACCCGCCGCTCTGAACACATGCATATTTATTCGGTAATTACAGGTTAGCTTGGAGGCGTCTAGAGTCAGAAAACTCATTATTCCAGACTGCAGACCGGACTGTCACGCATCTGCATCTGCCAGCCAACACCCACAACACCCGAAACACCTTACAACTGTCTGTCTGTTTGACTGTCTCACCACAATAACCTACTAACTACTCTGAACACCTTAGCAATGCCCTCAGAAACACTTAAAACACCCTAGCAACCGCCTAGAAATCAATAACCTTAAATCACTATCTGTCTGTCCGTCTGGCAACCAATCACAATTAACTACTAACTAGAAAGCAACCACTCGGAATACATTAGCGCCACCCTAGAAAACACTTAAAACATCCGTTTGTCTGTTTATCTACCAACCATAATAATTTATCAACCACGGTTATTATCATTAATTAAAACTAAATTAATTTAAAATATTTTGTTAATTGAAATAAAGCTGAAATAATAATAATAATAAAAAAACCCGAAATAAGTTTAATTTGAAGAATAAAAATTACTAACTGGAAAAAAAAAATAATAATTTTTTACACACACACATATATATATATATATATATATATATATATATATATATATATATATATACACACACACACACACACACACACACACTAATAATGCAAAAGCACATATTACTAAAAAAAAATTAAAATTAAATAAAAAAAAAATTGAAGCACCAAAATTAAATATCTTAAAACTAAAAAAATTAAATAAATATAACTAAATAAATATAATAAAAAATTATATAAATAAAACTAAAACTGAACTAAAACTAGAAATGAAATACAAAAATTCAATCTATAAAGTAATATTTAAAGACCAACAAAATTACTAACAATTATACTAAAAGTGAAGATATATAAACATAAAGGCAACCTTGGAAAACACCTTAGCAACCACCTAGGAAAAAATTAAATTAGATAATTTTAGAAAATAAAATTAGAACGGTTGCCTTGGCAACTACCCGAAATAAGTTTAAGTTGATACACTAAAGTTACTGAATTAAAACTAAAGCTAAAAATAAAAAAAGTAACCTATATAGTAAAAGAAATATAAAATAAAGCATAAAAATGACACTAAAATTGAAAATATAAAAATAAAAGCTAATTCAAAAATATAACTAATTATAAATATTTATTATAAATATTTCTAAGAAATAATTTTTATAAATTAAATCTAATTACATTTTGTTGTGCCTATAAAGCATAACTGAGAGAGTGAAAGAAGTATTAACTAAATATCTAAAACACTAAAATTACTAAGTGGAAATAAATCAAAATAAACCTTACCTAAAACTAATTCTAAAAATGAAAAAAAAAGTAAACTATATAGTAATATTTAAAAACAAACAAACAAACAAAAATAAAACTGAAAATATAAAAATAAAAGCTAATTCAAAAACAAATTACTAAATGGAAATAAAAATAAAACCAAGTCTAAGAATGACATTTTAAAAAAAGTAACTTATATAATAATATTAAAAAAACAAAACAAAACAAAACAAAACATTACACTAAAACTGAAAATATAAAAATAAAAGCTAATTCAAAAATAAAAAAAATAATGCTAATTATAAATATTTATAATAAATCATTTAAAAATTAAATAGAAAAACATCAAATAAAATTTAATTTAATTTGATCATGCCTATAGAACATATTAAATTTAGTCTGACAAAGTGAAAGAGGTATTAACTAAATATCCAAAACGCTAAAATTAAAAAAATAAAATAATTTATTATTAATTTATTAATAATAATTTAATAATAAAACTAAATTAAAACCAAATCTAAGAGTGAAATAAAAAAGTAACATATGTAATAATATTTAACAACAAACAAACAAACAAACAAACAAAAAGTAAACTAAAAATTACACAAAGTGAAAATATAAAAATAAAAGCAAATTAAAAAATTAAAAAATAAATAAAGCTAATTATATATATTTATAATAAATAATTAAAAAATAATACAATTTTAAAAATAAAATATGTAAAATATAAAAAATATAAAATATTTGCTATATACTATAAATAATAATTATGAATAATTATTAAACACATAAAACATCTCAGCAACTGCACACTGTCCCATATAAGTAAACACTCACAGATTTGGTGTGTTCGGGACGGGGTGCGATGATGGGTGGAGGCGTGGCTTCATCCTCATCCTCATCCTCGGAGACGGTGGCCACGGCAGGGGTCTCAGAAACGGTCTTGGAGTTCTGCGGAGCGTGAAACAAGTCGAGCAGGAAGTGAGGCTGACCGACTGACATCACAACATGAGTGCAAAACAAACCCAACGCCAACATGCCAACCGCATTCAACCCCCCGCGGGCCTCACCAGCTGACCCGGTATACCCTAACTAAAAAAACTTCACTCCCCATCTCGCTTCGCATCTAACCTGACTCGGTCTGAGCTACGGATACGGCACCACTCAGCAGGGGATTTGGACGAAAAAGATGCTGATTCACAGTGCAGAGAGAGAGAGAACGAGAGCGAAAGAAAGAGAGAGAGAGAGATGAACCCGTTGGCACCGCCTGGAGTGGCTGGCATCAGATCTGTCCTTCTGTTGAGTGGGCAGCTCTTATGGGACTCTGTCACCTTGTTGTTCATTGCATCCCCCCCCCCCATTTCAGCTCTCGGTTCCCTCCTCTCTTTCACGTTTCCCTCCCAGCAAACTTCCCCCCGTCCCGTGCTCGGTCAATCTGTCGCGTGAGCCGAGAGGACATTTGTCCACATTCCCCTTCTGACCTCAAACGGCTCTCTGCGTGTCACAGATAAACCTGGAAAACAGTCGGACGTCACAATGACTCACCACTGCGTTGGAAGTGTTGTAGTTATCCGCACCTTTGTCTGAAATTAAAACAGACGAATGAGAAATGAGAAAGAGACGCAGAACTAATATAAAGACAACATATCATTGATTTTGCTTTTTCAGTTGCTGGTTTATAAAGGATTTGGTGTTTGATATAAAGCTGTTGAGTTACATAATATTTGCAAATGAGATGTACGCAAAGGCCTTGAAATTAAATATTTATTCAACACAGAAAAACTGTTGTTCTGTGTAAAATGTTTGTGGAAATCATTCTTACGGAAATTGTTAGACCCAAACAAATTAAGCTTGGTTTTATGAAGGTTTTACAGAGTTATTCATTTTGTTTTGCTCATCTGTCATGAATGGAGCACAGTATAAAAAAAAATCTAATTAAATTAAATCAAATCAAGAATAAAAATATTAAATGTGATCATCCATTGAGTATTTTATAACTATATAAGTATAAATATAAATAATTATTAATAATGAATAAATATAAAAATGCAAAAATAATTAAAATAAAATATATAAAATGCAAGTAATATATAATAAAATAAAAAAAAAGATATATTTGTATTATGCTGTAAAATTAAAATTAATATATACAATTACTGTTTGTGTTTCTATATTAATTTTATATAAATGTATATAAATTGTTAGACGAAATCAAATTAAGCTTGGTTTTATGAAAGTTTTACAGAGTTATTTGTTTTGTTTTGCTCATCTGTCAAGAATGGAAAAAAAATCAAATCAAATCAAATAAATGATATGCACATTTTAAATTAATATATTTATATCATGCTATAAAATTAAAATTTATATATACAATTACTGTTTGTGTGTGTGTATATGTATCAATTTTATATAACTTTATATTAATACTGTAATAATAAAAAAAAAAAAATATTAATATGTATAGATAGTATAAAATAAATAATTTATATATTGTATACTTATATTATATATATATATATATATATAATATAAGTATACAATATATAAATTATTTATTTTATACTATCTATACATATTAATTTTATATATACTTTATATTTAATTTTAATATATATATTTTATATTTAATTTATTTATTTTTAAATATACAATTTACTAAATATATCAAAATTAAATAAAAAATTATATATATACACACACACACACACACACATACATACACACATTTACTTTATATATTCATATTATACTACATATTTACAATTAATGTATACATTTATTGTGTGTGCATTTGTGTGTGTATAATTGTATATACATTTGTTCATATATATATATATACACACACACACACACACACACACATATATATACATATATACATATATATATACATACACACACACACAAACACATATATATATTTTTTATATACATATATAATTACCTTTGTATACTCATATTGTACTATATAATTTGAATTAATATATACATTTGTGTGCGTGTGTGCGATAAATAAATAATAAATAATAATATGATCATTGATATATGAGATATGAATATTATGATACAAGTATACAATTAATATATATTTATTTTATTTTATTTATTTGTATTTATTTTAAATGTATTTATTTGATTCTCTCTATATATTTTTATTTTATACATTTTTTAAAGAAAATGTTTATATATGTATATTTATACAATACAAGCATACAATATATATATACAAGCTCAGTTAAGTTAATTTTTTCCATTTTATTTTAGAATTACATACATACACATCTACACTGCTATAGCTGTAATATGGAAGTGTGTATCACACCTGTAAAGCTCATGTATTTCTGGCTGTTGGTCGTTTCTTTCGAATCGTAGAATTTAAGCACGTCCAGAACGGCCTGAGGATTCTTCTTCTGCTCGAGTTTGGTGATGTTGGACGTCTGGAGTAACCGTGCCCACTGCTCCGGCATGCCCTACATAGAAAGCCACAAAAACAAGCAGAGTGTAAACCACAGTAATCAGTCTATGGCAATCAGGCTTTCTGAAGCACGCCTGTGCCAAAAGCAATGATAAACCTGACAGACAAATAAATACGGTGTCATACTGATCAGACTGAGTGTGTTAGTGGTAAAGACACACTGCGGGACCACAGATGTCAGTTTAAGGTCTAATGGACTGAAGTAATTTGAGCGTCTCTGCTGGCGAGGCGACGTGGTTCTGACCCAGCGGCTCTCATTAACACTCATTACACACACTGAACTCAACTCAGAGTCACACGGAGGAAACATACAGCTGATTTGGGGATCAGGAAAAGAGCACAGCTCATTTAATATCTTATCAAATATAATAAACCAGATGTAAAGAGAAAGACAGATCTGAACCCGGAGGTTAATTCTGCGAGTCTGGTTTATTCTCTCTGCTTGGGTTGCTCATGTCAAACTGCTGCTAGTCTATAAATTAACATCTTTTCTTTCTGTTTGTCCTTCTTTGCTTGCTTTCTCTTTATAATTAAGTGGAGTTTACTCATTTTACAGGTTTAGTGCAAGCTCTTTTTGAATTTTACATTTAGATTTTGGCCATAATTTGTCCTAAAAGTTGTCAAAAAAGTCAGTATTTTGTTTCCAGTGATTGGATAAAAAACCTCACTTAACTGTCTTAAACTATCCATATACACAATCAAATATGGAGTCACAAAAAGTGAGTCTAATAATATAGAAATATATGCATATGTCAGTGTTTGAAGGTATAAATAGAATTGTTTTTTCACACAGATAGTGGTCATCCTGCAGGACAACATCTTTGCTCAGACTTACAGTGAACTCTCCAGTGACGGCGTCAAAGCCAACATGGATGGTGTGTTCAAAATCTGATGGCAGAGAGATCTCCGGACGCTCCTTCTTCTTATTGGCTAAAAACGAGGATGGGGCGGAGTCACAGTTGAGTGAAAGAAGAGAATAACAGTTAAGGGAGGGTTAAACATGATTCAAATATTTATTGTAAACATACAACATGTTTTTCATTTCGTCTCTTTGACAGAAATAGTACAGAATAACAAGAAACTACTGTATTAAAAATGTTTTTGAAATTATATTTTAAAGGGGTCATCGGATGCCCATTTTCCACAAGTTGATATGATTCTTTAGGGTCTTAATGAAAAGTCTCTAATATACTTTGATTAAAAATTCTCAATGGTTTTGTAAAACAACACCCTTTTGTCAAAATGAGCTCTGCAAAAATCATCTCATTCTAAGGGGTTGTTCCTTTAAATGCAAATGAGCTCTGCTCGCCCCGCCCCTCTCTTCTCTCTGTGGAGTGACGATCTTGTTTACTTTAAGTTGCATTTAGCCACGTTTAGCTTCCTAATTACCATGTTATAAGGAAAGGCTATCGCAAAGATTCATAAAAAAAACGCTTATACTCACTTCTGCTGTAAGTGAAGCTGGATCACGAATGATTCGCGCAAACATAGACGCGTTTATGTAGATTGGGAGGCGCATTCCATTCACAAACAAACGTAATCCACTGCATCTTCAGTGGCTCAGATGTCAGGAGTAAATGACGACCACTATGTTCATTATTACATCCAGCAACACAACATCTCAATCACTCAATCGGAGATATTCTTGTCTAACTTACATCCCTGCTCCGGCATCAAAACAAGGAAAGTTACTGGACTGTGACAGCTGGTCTAAGGTAAGAGCTCATGTCAATCAACTATCGTGGGAGTGGCCTCTGTGGGTGTGACGGCACACCGACAGGCATCTGAAAACGGCTCGATTTGAAAAAAGGGGATATTATTTTTACAGATTAATTAAAAACACTGCATGGATTTTTATCATTATAGGGTAGATTTGTACATACACTGCCAACACACATTAATGTTCAAACAACATGAAAAAGTGAAGTTTGCATCCGATGACCCCTTTAAATAATGATTTAAAATGTTGATGTTGGCTTTAGAAATCCTGGCTTTTACTTTGAAGTAGTAGTTTTAAAGCTTGAAGTAAAACATCAGAAAAATATACAGACAGACAGGTTATCATAGCATGCATGTTTTAACAAGTTGCTAACGTTTCTTACGCTTTAACGGTGTTGCTAACGTTTTAACACATTGCTAGCATGTTAGCAGCATTTCTTAGTACATTGTTAACATGATTTAACACATTACTAGCATGTTTTAACATGTTGCCAACACGTTTTAGAATATTGCTAACATGCTAGTAGCCAATTTTAACATGGTTAACATGATTTAACACATTACTAACATTTTGATAACGTTTTAACATGCTGCTAGCATGTTAACAGCATGGCTTAACAGATTGTTAACATGATTTAACACATTGCTAGCATGTTTTAACATATGGATACATTTTACCTTGTTGCTACGTTTTAGAACGCAGCTAACATGTTTTTAAAACTGTTTACATGCTAGTACGCTTCTTTTTTTTTTTTTACACATTGTTAACATGATTTAACAATTACTAACATTTTAATATGTTGCCAGCATGTTTTAACATTTTGCTACACATTTTACAACACAGCTAATATGTTTTAGTATGTTGCTAGCACGTTTTAGAATGTTGCTTACATGCTAGCAACTTGTTTTAACACAGTGTTAACATGATTTAACACATTGCTAGGATGTTTTAACATGTTGCTAACATGTTTTAGATCACAGCTAACATATTAGTGGCCTGATTTAACACATTACTGGTATGTTTTAATATATTACTAGCATGTTTTAGAATGTTGCTATCATTCTAGTAGCCTGTTTTAACATGTTGTTAGCATGATTTAACACATTGTTAGCATGTTGCTAACATGCTTGTGGCCTGTTTTAACACATTGTTAATATGATTTACCACATCAACATGTTGCTAGCATGTTTTGAATGTTGCTTTCATGGTAGTAGCTGTTTCAACACATTGTTAACATGATTTAACACATTTCTAGGATGTTTTAACATGTTGCTAACATGTTTTAGAATGCAGCTAACATGTTAGTGGCCTGATTTAACACATTGTTAGCATAATTTAACACATTACTGATATGTTTTAATATGTTGCTAACATGCTAGTAGCCTGTTTTAACATGTTGTTAGCATGATTTAACACATTGCTAGCATGTTTTAACATGTTGCTAACATGTTTTAGACCGCAGCTAACATATTAGTGACCTGATTTAACATTACTGATATGTTTTAATATGTTGCTAGCATGTTGCTAACATGCTAGTAGCCTGTTTTAACATGTTGTTAGCATGATTTAACACATTGCTAGCATGTTTTAACATGTTGCTAACATGTTTTAGACCGCAGCTAACATATTAGTGACCTGATTTAACATTACTGATATGTTTTAATATGTTGCTAGCATGTTGCTAACATGCTAGTAGCCTGTTTTAATGTTGTTAGTATGATTTACCACATCAACATGTTGCTAGCATGTTTTGAATGTTGCTTCCATGGCAGTAGCTGTTTTAACACATCGTTAGCATGATTTAATACATTACTAACATGTTTTAACATGTTGTTATGATTTAGAACGTTGCTAACATGCTAGTAGCCTGATTTACCACATTAACATGATTTAACTTGATAGCATGTTTTAACATGTTGCTAACATTTTAGAATGTTGCTTACATGCTAGTAGCCTTTTTACCACATTTCTAACATGTTTTAACATGTTGGTAGCATGTTTTAAAACATTGCTTAAATGCTAGCAGCCTGTTTTAACACATTGTAAGAATGATTTAATATTACTAATGTTTAACATGTTGCTAGCATGTTTTACAACATTGCTAATATGCTAGTAGTCTATTTTAATACACTGTAAGCATGATTTAACATTACTGACATGTTTAAAAATGCAGCTAGAATGTTTCTAGCATATTTCAACAAGTTTGTAGCATTTTTTACATCCCGCTAGCATGTTTCAAAATGTTGATTGCATGTTGTAGCACATTGTTAAAATGTACTGGCATGTTTAGCATGCTGCTAGTATCTTTGTAGCATTTTATAGGCTAATTGCCATTGCAGACAGACAGATAAAGAGAAATATATTCATTTTCCATATTCATAATTGTATTGTTTTCTATTTATCTGAAATATTTCTATAAAACAACAAACCAAATCCTAGTTTTTGAGAATCTTTTTTAAGTGCAAGTATCTAACACTAGTGGTCTGTCATTTTAAGCTCATAAGTTTTTTGCATCAGTGTTGATTTTCATAAAGTCATCATTATAATATATCTGCTCCAGTTCCTGTGTCACTCATGTGTGCGGATGCTGCTAATGCTCATTATAAACGTCCTCATCTGCTCTGTGCTGAAGCCAGGCAGTTTCTTTAATATTAATGATGTGCTAACGGGTTGGTAATTAACACAAAACAGGCCTCCTGTAAGACGAGCTGCTCATAACACATGAGTGAGGTGAACGCTTGACACGGAGACACGTGTGGACGCACAAGTGTTTGGAGACGCGTGTTATACACTGAGAACGTGTGAGAATCTGGTGCCACAAACTAAGGAGAAATGACAGAAGTGTGTTCACTGTTTTGAATCAAAAACCTCAAGTCATTAAGTCGCTCTTTGCTAAACAGATGGTTTGTGCTAATCGTGACCTTTGACCCTGAAGCTTTCTGATGGTTTTCCCCTATTGAAGATTCCCCTATAGATATCAATACTAGTTAGTAGCAAAGCCTGTCACTCACTCTTGTCTCCTCCTCCAGTAAGTATGGATCGGATGAAGCCTTCTTTTCTCCTCTTGTCCTCCGGGTTGGGTGGCAGAGGTTTGGAGCCGTGATTCAGCGGGCCTGAGTCTTTACCGGACGAGCCAATCATGGTGCTTGTGTTTCTCATGGGCGGAGCTGGCGGCTTGTCTTCTACTTCCCCATTGTCTGACATCTTCAGCTGTGGGCGTGGCTAAATCTGAAACACACAACCAATCAGAGCTAGTGAGCTGGTGAAAAGGGGAGGGGCTAACGCACATCAACCGCAGGGGTTGCTGGAATGAAACTGAAAGCATAATTAGATTTGCCAAATTACCACCAATCTTCTCTTAATAGTATTTAGATGAAACTAGGACACAGCAGGAAAAAACAGCTAAGGCAGGAAGAAAACACCATCTGATTCAGACTACTACATGTATTATTTATATAAACTCTAGCATGGTTTCTGCAAAAATATGAAGCAGCATATCTGTTGTCAACTTTGATAACAGAAAAACATCTTTCTTGAGCAGGAAATCAGCATATTAGAATGACTTCTGAAGGATCATGTGATGCTTAAGACTGAAGTAATGATGCTGAAAATTCAGATTTGATCACAGGAATAAATTACAATTTAACATGTATTCACATAGAAAACTGTTATTTTAAATTGCAATAATATATCACAATTTGTATAGTTTTTAGTGTATTTTTAATAAAATTTAAATGCAGCCTTGGTGAGCAAAAGATCAAAACACCACCCTTTTATGAGCAATAATAGTGATTATTCCCTTATTAAACAGCACAAACGGAAACATAACTGAATGTTCTTGAGTTGTAATTTCTGAAAGGTGCCAACAGGCCAAAAACAGCCCTGTAAAAAGCATATGATTCAATGGAGAAGCTCTGACATCAGTCCTGACACCTCGACTCAATAAACCAGGATTATGTAATACTGGACAGACTGTATTATTTTTGGTTTGTATCCTGTTAATATGAACTGCTTTTGGTAAGCTGACATGTGCTGCGGTGTGACATGTTATTCTCCATTTAAAACTATTTTAAAGTTTTCCTCAAATCGTTTTATTATTATTAAACATGGAGGTTTTATGAGCTGACGTTAATGGCTACACAGAGGCGACATGAAATATTTGTCATTTACCACATGGATCATTTTAAACTGACCAAAAAAATCTAGTTAAAGTGAACTAGGAAGCTCATTTAAATGGGAAAAAAACTAAAACGCAAGATGCACTTTTCCTTTAACATTCATATAATAATAACAACAACAACAACAACAACAACAACAATAATAATAATAATAATAATAAATATTATTATTGTTATATAAAATAATAATACATTTTTTCTACATTTCACTACTAATTTTAATTTCTATGTATTTATTTATTTTTATTTTTTTAATAATTTTTGATAATTCTGGCATTGTATACTGACAATTTTTAACTTTATAACTTTAAATAGCTCTGGATAAATGCCTCTGCTAAAACAAATGTTCCACCCTAAAATAATAATTACAATTATTCATATTTTTACTGCATTTCATTTTACCACTAATTTGAATTGAATTGAATTGAATTGAATTTTTATTTTATTTTATTTTATTTTATTTTATTTTATTTTATTTCATTTTATTTTATTTTATAAACCTGGCATTGTACACTATGACAATTTTTGACTTTATGACAAATCGCTCTGGATAAAAGCCTCTGCTAAATAAACAGAAACGTTCTACCTAAAATAATAATTACAATTATTAATATTTTTACTACATTTCATTTTACCACTAATTTTAATTTGTCTATTTATTTTATTTTTATTTATTTATTTTTTAATATATTTTTTCTAAACCTGGCACTGTATCCTATGATAAAGTTTGACTCTGCTAAATGAATAAACAAATGTTCCACCCTAAAATCTTTGTGTCGTTCACAAAAAAGATTTGTGAACAAATTATGTCAACTACTTCTGAATATGTGAATCTATGCATACAATCCAAACAAACCACAGAGATAAAAGCGCGACGACAAATACAAGCACTGACTCAAACAAAACAAACACAGTCCTTATCTTTACATACAAGACTGTCAGCTCTAGCAGAAATACAATATCAGTCAATCAGTGGCAACAGAACATTTAGATGGACGCGAGCCTATAAATGAAATCAACATCTATTTTACACAACATTTCCTCAAAATGGCCAAATCTCAGTCTATTACTAACTTCGAATGAACATTTCAACACGAACTGTGTTTTAGATGATTCACACAAACATACACGTCAGCTGATAGTCTGTAATTAAACTTCACCTCACCAAACGCCGTCCGGCATACTGACACTCAGTCCTAGCAGTATTCCCGTAAGAACAGCACCTCCAGATCCCGTCAGACTCTGAGCGAGAGTGTGTGAAACTGTGTGTGTGTGCTGGTTTTAAGAGGTTGTGGCCTCCCTGATGTGATGTCACAGGTGAACAGGAAAGACTATGAGTTTGATCTGTGACTGACTGGCCATGAATGGTGTAAAATGATACCCGAGACTGAAAAACACACACACGTAGATAATACAAATAGGAAACCGTATTACCTGTAAACACACTTCAGCTATGAGCAAACACACATCACAAAGGCAGCAGGGCAAACAAACACACGACACAAGTGTGTTAAAGTCACAGTAACACTAAACACATGCACACACAGCTGGTCAACGACTGTTTAAGACTGACACGGTCTGTTGTGTGAGACACTTTCCTATCATAGTGGGGACTTTCCATTAACTTACACTGTTTTATACTAAGCTAATGATATTGTATACAGTATCAACAGTTTTAAATTCTCCTGAAATCATTATCTATACATTTCTCAAGTAGTTTTTCTTTCTTCTTCCTCAGTGTAACTGATTTCAGGTTTAACTATCCTTGTGGAGACATTTAGTCCTCACAATAGGCAAAACCTGAACACACACACACACACACACAACGCCCATGTGGACTCACATTTCAGACAGTGCTGTCACATTTAGCAGAGGTCTGTAATCACTGTGGTCTCTTTTATCAGACACACACACACACACACACCCCTTAGTTAAACTAAATACAGAGTTGAGGTGTTAAAGTTCATTTGCTGATATACGTGTCTACAAAAAGATGTGACAAAACATGCACACATCTACTTAAAAAAATAAAAAAAAACAGACAAATAATACAATTATTAATTGAAAAATAAAGTTGAACAACCAGCTAACTAACTAAAATAAATAAAGGAGAAAAAGAGTGATTGAACAATAAAATAAATAAATAAATATTACATAGATAAATGGGTAAAAAAAAAGATACAAAAAAGATAAATAGATAAATAAGAATAGATAGTCTAAACGAATAAACAGATAAATAAATAAAAGTTAAAATAAAAATAGATAAAGACATTAAAAAAAATTTTTGGACTAAGAAAAATTTAAAAAATATTTTGATAAATAAATATCTAACAAAATTTTAGACACATTAGACATAAAAATAGAATAAAGAATAAATAGAAAAATAAAAAGAATGAGTAAGTGAATGAATGAATAAATAAATAAATAAATAAAGGAGCGAAAGACATTTTTATTTTTTGTTTGGACAAAGAAATAAAATATATTAATAACTAGATAAATAACTAAATAAAATATTAGGCAAATTAAATAAATTAGACATTAGATGAATAGGTAAATAAAAAGAATAAATAGAAAAATTAAATGAATAAACGAATGAATGAATGAATGAATGAATGAATGAATATATATATATATATATATATATATATATATATATATATATATATATATATATATATATATATATATATATATATATATATATATATATATATATATATATATATATAGGAGAGAAAGGCATTTTCATTTCTTTTTTTGGCAAAATAAATAAACAAATAAACATAAATAAATAGATAGACAGAGACAGATAGATAGATAGATAGATAGATAGATAGATAGATAGATAGACAGATAGACAGATAGACAGATAGATACCCAAATAAAATATTAGATAAATTAGATAAATTAGACATATTACATAAATAGGTAAATAAAATAAAATAAAATAAAATAAAATAAAATAAAATAAATATAGATAAATAAATATAGGAGAGAAATACATTTTTATTTCTTTTTTGGACAAAGAAATAAAAATTAAATAATTAAATAAACAAATACCCCCCAAAATATTAAACAAAAAGTTAGACAATAAATTAGACATATTACATTAATAGGTTAAAAAAAAAAATGTAGACAAAGAAATAAAAAATAATTAGATAAATAAATACCCAAATAAAATTACACAAATTACATAAATTAGACATATTAGATAAATAGGTAATAAAAGAATAAAAGAATGAATAAATAGAAGAATGAACAAAAGAAAAAGAAAGAAAGAAAGAAAGAAAGAAAAAATATACTAGTGGTTTGAACAAACACCCTATACTCAACTAAAGGAAGAAAAAAAAAAAAGTACAAAATAGTTCTGCAATAGTTTAAAAAAAAGCAATAATAAAGCAATAATGAGAAACAAAGCTGCCATTGTAAGCCACACTGTGAGATATAAAGATACAAAATGACATTATTAAAATCACCAAAACACAAGAACACAAGTGTTTAGAGACAAAGAGCAGTGAAACAGCAGGAATGAGGAAATGAGTAAGTCTCTGGGACTTTGCTCTGGTCTCCGGTAATTAAACTTACCTCAGCACTGTTTCATATACACACACACACACACACACACAAACACGCGAGTGTTTAACAAACCTCGCATGCTTTTCATTCAAGTAAACAAAGAAGTTCATTCACACTCAAACCTGCGTGTTCCCCTTCATTGTCTCAAAGAGCATATGCAAAAACCAGAACAAAGTTCTGAGACCTGAAAACCACCAAACACAACCCATAAGAGGAAGTACTGTAGCTCTAGCGTGTACCTGTGTGAGTCAGCGGTCTGTTTATCAGCTCGTCTACACTTAAATGACATGATGAACACTTGACGGCTGTCCTGTGTGTGCTGCTTCAGCACGGCTGTGACGTACCGGCGAGACATCACACATCATCGCTGTGGTGCGGCCTGTGTTTTGCCATTTGATAGTCAGGTATCATCACTGATCATGACAGCGTTTCACTATTTTATCTTCACCTGCTGTACCTGCGGCACAATTAGTCTGGATTTTCATGTCTACAGATCAACTGGAGCTACAGCGAGCGATTCTGATTGCAAAAAAGATATACTTAACTCAAACTCCCATTTATTTCAACTGCAATAATGACATCTTTCCAACTCTAAAACTAATGGAAACTTAGTTCTGCCATTGTATACAAAAATACAAAGGTAATTCTGACTTCTGACTTTTTCTTGCTATTTTGATGCACACAGAATTGTTAGATATACACTTGCAATTCTGAGGAAAAAAGCTAAATCGTAAGATATAAATTGGCAATTGCATAAAAAAGTCAGAATTGTCAAAAAGTTGAAATTACAATTATGCAATATGAAAAGTTGCAATGCAACTCAGACTTCTGATTTTTTTCGCAATTCTGTACTTATAGCCTGACATTGTGTCTTTTCTTCATTCTGAGACACAAAGCCAGTTATGAGATACAGATGAGATAGAAACTTGCAATTCTGAGGAAAAAAAGGAAATCTGCAAGATATATAAACTTGCAATTGCTAGAAAAAAAGTAGAATTCTGAGACAAAAAGTCACAATTACAATTTAAAACATAAAATTGTGATATGTAAACTAAGAATTCTGACCTTTTTTTCTTGCAAATTTGAGTTTTTACCTTGCAATTTATGAGATATAAACTTGCAATTGTGAGAAAAAAGTCAGAATTGTGAGGTAAAAAGTCACAATTACAGATCACACAATTCAGAACGTTGAATTTCGATATGTAAACTCAAAAATCGGACTTTCCTGCAAATCTGAGTTTTTGTCGCAATTCTGAATTTTTTCTTGCAGTTCAGACATATAAAGCTAGAAATTAGGATATAAACTTGCAATTAGAAAAAAGGCAGAATTGTGAGATTAAAAGACGCAATTACAATTGTGCAATTAAAAAATTGAATTTCTGAATTAGAAACATTTTTCTTGTGAATATGAGTTTTTATCTTTAAATTTCTGCCTTTTTTCCCCTCACAGTTCTGAGACATAAAGGCAGAATTATGAGATATAAACTTGCAAATCTGAGAAAAAAGCACATTTGTGAGATATAAATCTGAGTTTTTATCTTGAAATACTATTTTTTTTTTTTTTTTAGTTTTGAGATACAAAGCTAAAATTATAAGATATAAACTTGCAATTCTGAGAAAAAAGCAAATTTGCGAGATATAAACTTGCAATTGCAAGAAAAAAGTCAGAATTGTGAGACAAAGTCACAATTACAAATCACACCCTTTAATACGTTGAATTTCGATATGTAAACTCAGAAATCAGAGTTTTTCTTGCAAATCTGAGTTTTTAATCTCGCGATTCAGAAGTTTAAGATATAAACTTGCAATTGTGAGAAAAAAAGCTAATTTGCGAGATATAAAATTGCAATTGCGAGAAAGAAGTCTTTGCTTGCTTACAATTAAAAGAATTTCTGAATTAGAATTCAGACTTTTTTCTAGCAAAGTTGAGCTTTTACTTTGCAACTCTGACTTCTCACAGTTTTGAGATATAAAGCCAGAATTATGAAAAATAAACTTTCAATTGTAAGAAAAATGTCAATTGTGAAATAATAACAATTATGTAATAAAAAAAATGAATTTCTGAATTACAACTCAGACTTTTGTCTTGCAAATTTGAGTTATCATCTTGCAATTCTGACATTTTTCCCACAGTTCTGATATATAAAGCTAGAATTATGATATAAACTTGCAATTCTGAGAAAAAAAAAGACATTTGTGAGATATAAACTTACAAATTGCAAGAAAAAAGTCAGAATTGTGAGACAAAAAGTCACAATTACAATCACACAATTTCAAAAAAAAAATGTTTTCTTGCAGATCTCCCAATTCTCACTTTTTTCTCACAGTTTTGAGATATAAAGCCAGAATTGTGAGATATAATCTTGCAATTCTGAGGAAAAAAGCAAATTTGCAAGATATAAACTCTCAACTGCGAGAAAAAGGGCAGAAATGTGAGATAAAAAAAAGTCACAATTACAATCACACCATTTAAAATGTTATGCGATATGTAAACTCAGAAATCTAACTTTTTTTTTTTTTCGCAAGTCTGAATTTTTTTCTTGCAGTTCAGAGATATAAAGCTAGAATTATGAGATATAAACTTGCAATTGTGAGAAAAAAGGCAGAATTGTGAGATAAAAGCTCACATTTGCAAGAAAAAAGCCTGAATACTAATTCGGAAATTACATTTTTTTTTTAATTGCACAATTGTAGTTGCGCCTTTTTTCTCCCAATTTCGCCTTTTTTCTTGCTATTGAAAGTTTATATCTCGCAAATTAGCTTTTTTTGCGAGATATAAACTCTCAATTGCGAGAAAAAAGGCAGAAATGTGAGATAAAATGAGTCTCAATTACAATCACACAATTTAAAATGTTGAATTGCGATATGTAAACTCAGAAATCTGACTTTTTTTGCAAATCTGAGTTTTTAATCTCGCAATTCTGATTTTTTTTCCTCATAGTTGAGATATAAAGCCAGAATTATGAGATAAATTTGCAGCTCTGAGGAAAAAAAAAAAGGTAATTTGTGAGATATAAACTTTCAATTGCAAGAAAAAAGGCGCAATTGAGAGATAAAAAGTCACAATTACAACTGTGCAATTAAAAAAAATTTAATTTCTGAATTTTGTCTTGCAAATGTGAGCTTTTATCTCACAATTCAGACTTTTTTCCTCACAGTTTTGAGATATAAAGCCAGAATTATGAGATATAAACTTGCAGTTCTGAGAAAAAAGGCACATTTGTGAGACATAAACTTGCAAATCGCAAGAAAAAGCCAAGCCAAGTCAAATGCGATATGTAAACTCAGAATTCTGACTTTTTTGAGTTTATATCTCGCAGTTTGTACTTCTTTCCTCTCAGTTCTGAGATATAAAGGCAGAATTATAAGATATAAGCTTGCAAATCTGAGAAATTTGCGAAATATAAACTTGCAATTGCTAGAAAAAAGTCAGAATTGTGAGATAAAAAGTTGATTTTTATTTATGCAATTTTAAAAAAAATCTTTTGAGTTTATATCTCAACTCCTTAAAATTGCAAGAAAAAAAAAACGTCAAAATTGCAAGAAATATATATAATAAAAGAAAAAAACAAACAAAACACTAGTAAAAATTAAAATTAATTAACAATGTCTCTAAACAAATAAACTGGTATTTTATCAGAATATTGTGCATCAGTGTTGTTAATGTTAACTAAAATGATTTAAAATAGATGTCATCCATTGAAATAAATCTGAAATGAAAAAACAGATTAAAAACTATTAAAAATAAAATGACAAGACATAAAATCACTAAGATTTAAACTGAAATTAAAATAAAAACTGAAAATATACAAATAAAAGCTTTGAAAATATGAATCAGTTCTACAGTACTACATAAATAATGGTAAACCAACATGCTGACAGACATGAGGTAGGGTTTTCTTAGCTCATGTGAGATCACACAGAACAAAGCATTGTTCATGAGGATAAGAATAGCTCTCGTCTCTCTAGAGGTGTAACAGAGCGAGGAGTGACGGAGGCACAGCTTCAGCTATTAATACAGCCGCTGCTATAAATGTAGGAATTGTGAATTTATGGATTCGAGCAGGTCCAGTTTGAGCTTGCAAGAACAGTTTGTCGTCATTACATTCTAGGCTCTTCTTGAAGATAAGGGCAGCATTTCTGATTACTCCTGGCTCACGCTAATTTAACGCCGGTGTTGTGACATTCGTTTCAATCACCTGACAGGTTTTGGGAAATGTTTCCTGACGTCGTTTCCTCGACATGCGGGTTAATTTGCCTCCAGCTGCGTGAAACGGCCTTTACGAGACATGCGACGCAAGGCCAGAAGCAGCTTTTCATTACCTCCGTGAAGCCACGCAGAGACAGAATTGGCACACATGCGACTTAATCTCGTGTTCAAGCTGGTGGTAAGAAAATGATACCAAACAGAGACGTGCGAGAGGGGTGTGCATAGACACAAGGTGTCTAAAATTACACCGAAAGCATCTTAAAACATTCACACGTCAAAAATGCATCACAGTGAGCACATTTGGTTTAGAACAAAAAATATATTTATATATATGTCTAAGAGTAGAAATGTCATTGCTTTTGCTGTTCATCTTTTTTATAATTATCAATGCCAGTGATATTTTAGTATTATTAGCTTTTATATCATTTTTTTTCATTTTAATGTAAGTTTGAGCTATTTTGATGTCTGCTTGTCATTTTGAAATGTCAAAAGCACACATCAAAATAGCTAAAACTTACAGTAAAATAAAAACGAAAAAATGATCATATAAAAACAAATTCAAACATTAATAAATATTATATAAATAATACTAAAATAAAATAAAATAAAAATTTGATACAAATATTTTAAACAGTTTAACTTGAAATAAAGATAAATCAAACCTAAATACACTGAAACTCAATATCAATAATCTTTTTTTTATTAAATACCTAAATTTCTATTTAGATTTTATTTATATTTATTTTATTTCCATTTTAGTCATTTTAGTATTTCAAAAAAATGTTTATCAATTTTTTATTTATTTTATTTTAATTTAACTTATTAAAAAAAATGACAGTCACACATCAAAACAGCTAAAACTTGCAGTAAAATAAAAATGAAAAAATTATAATATAAAAACTAGCTGTAAATAGCTTAATATCTACACTGAAAAAAAAAATCTTGTCTAGAAACAATTTTTACTCAGAAATTGCTAGTAAATTTCACTAATAATTACAAAAAATGGCAAGTAACATTGAATTAAACAGGAAATTTTGAAGTAGAAAGCGTGAAATGTTTTTTTACAACAATCTTTGTTTTTTTTTATTAAATACCTAAATTTATAGCTTTAATTTATTCTTATTTCCATTTAAGTAACTTTAGTACTTAATTTTTTTTTATCAAATTTTTATTTTATTTTAGTATTATTTATACAGTATTTATTAATGTTTTTAATTGGCTTTTATATTATCATTTTTTCAGTTTTATTTTACTGTAAGTTTTATCTATTTTGATGTGTGCTTTGATATTTTTATTACAATGGGGGAAAAAATGTGGTCTAGAAACAATTTTCATGCAAATTGCTAGTAAATGTGACTAATAGTACAAAAAATGGCAAGTAATACATTGAATTAAACAGGAAATTTTTAAGAAAGTGTGAAATTGTATTTTCTTCTAAAACAATAATCTTTGCTTTTTTTAAATACCTAAATTTCTATTTAGATTTAATCTATTTTTATTTTGATTTTAGTCATTTCAGTTTTCAAATTGAACTTTAAAAAAAAAAATCATCAAATTTTATTTTAGCTTTATTTTTGTATAATTTATGTAGCATTTATTAATGTTTTGAATTAGCTTTTATATTATTTTTTTTTACTGTAAGTTTTAGCTATTTTGATGTGTGCTTTTGTCATTTTTATTACATAAACAAATCTTGTCTAGAAACAATTTTTACTTAGGAATTGCTAGTAAATTTCACTAAGAATTATAAAAAAAAAGGCAAGAAATGGAAATTTTAAAGTAGCAAGCATGAAATGACATTTTCTTGTAAAACATACTACAATAATCTTTGCCTTTTTTTAAATAGCTAAATTTCTATTTAACTTTAATTTATTTTCATTCCTTTTTAGTCATTTTAGTATTTCAAGTTAAACTTTATTAAACTTTATTTTAGCCTTATTTCAGTATAATTTATATAGTATTTATTAATGTTTTGAATTAGCTTTTATATTATCATTTTTTGTTTTAATTTTACTGTAAGTTTTAGCTATTTTGATGTGCTTTTGTCATTTTTATTACAACGGAAAAACAAAATAGAAACATTTTCACTCAAAAATTGCTAGTGAATTTCACTAATAATTACAAAAATGGCAAGTAATGCATTAAATTAAATGGGAAATTTTGATGTAGAAAGTGTGTAATGATATTCAAATAATGTTTTAAATTTCAATTGTAGTATTTTAAGTTAAATATTTTTACATTTTTGTTTTATTTTGTTTTATTTTTTCAGCTTTATTTTCAATTACCAAAAACAAAAACAAATTTATAATCATTTATCATTTTAAATAAATAAATAAATAAATATTAATTTCACACAACCAAACTTCAAAAGAATGATATTGAGTTTGATTGACATGCCAAGCGACCAATCACATTTCACATGTCTTTAATGTTTAAATCAGGGGCGGGTTTATCTGAAACAGCTGATGCCACAAAAATAGACTGACATGGTTAAAGAAAGACTGGCTAAAAGAAATAAAACTGCTGAAAATAGTAAAATGTTCACAGTTTGCAACCAGAACTCCCGAAATTTCATAATTCAGAAAACAAAGCTACTATCTGCATCATGTGCATAAGGCATACTACTATTTGTGTCCAATTTGCATGTATTATTTTAAGCAATATGCAAGGTGCACGCATGGGCGTTAAGTCTGAGACACATCCTGCTTCCATGCAAGTCCTTTTCCAGTGAACACATACCATAGAAATGAAATAAACCTGTCTCTCTCTCGTCTGGCACATGCATTCACACACGTCCTTCTGCTGCACCTCAGAGAAGCACATCTAAAGGTCTGTCTGATGTCAGAGCCGAGCGTTTGGACACGGCGATGGGCTCTCGGACATGACAGATCTCTTTCATAACAAGACCGTCGAGACCCGACAGCACATCAGGAGTCTCTCGACGAACCGTTCCTCAGCTCCAGACGGTGGCCTTTTTAAGACTATTTGAGCTCGGCTGAGGATTCAATCCATGCATATGACATGCAACTCCAAGCTTAAATTATGTTAAATATTAATAGCTTTCTGAAAACTGCATGAAATCTCACCATCATGCGTAGAATATTTCACATGGCTGATCAAACTCTGATTTCAGCGGTTTCAAACCTCCAGCAGTCTGCCGTTCCCTGGAGATGCAGCTTTAAAAACACGCTCGGCCCGGCAGGACACGGCGCTTCACATCTCCCCAGGAGGACACGCGCTCTCCCAGGGTTAAACTGGGTAGCGGGCCGTCCCGTCATCTTCAACATGTGCACGCGCACATGCATGCACACACCCTCCAGACAAAATAATTACACATTCTGATGTTCAAAGACGGATGATGTTAGAATGAGCAATGCATGTGTGTGTGTGCACAGCCAGGCATCTATTAAAACCAAGAGAGACGATCATAACAGCGCCGGCGGTCGTTGGAGGGGGTCGTGTTACAGACGGAGAACAGCGTTGCAGTTTTATGTTCATGCTAATGATCTACACAGGGTGGGGTGCAGCCAGACACTTTAAGTGTATATTTTATCATATATTAAAAAGCACAGCGCTGCAGCTCCTAAAAATGCTGAATTATTCCCAAGACACGCAGGAATACTGAACTCACAGATGTGAGGTGGAATTTGCTGGCATTTCCTATGAAAAAAAAATCATCTTGGAGGATAAGCACATATAAACATTTAAAATTTTGCACGGAATGCAAATGATGCACGGAATATATTTTACAGAATAGACTGCTCACAGGTTTGCACGATCTGTAATATTGTAATATTTATATGAAATAAAACAGAGTGATGAAAAAGTATTCAAATAATATAAAAAAAAAAAATGTAAATGCAAAAATGCAAAATATTTAAAAAAAAAAAATTTCATGTATAATATAATTAAAATATTTTAAATAATATATTTAAATATATTTTTAAACATTTTAAATACATATTTTTAATCAATGCATATACCATACAACTTAAAGCGTAAACCGTAAATGTGATACTGATAAGTATTTATAGCTTTCTGAAAATGGTATATATTTATTTATTTATTTACTAAATATTTTTCAAATATATTTTTAAATATTTTACATATTTAATTATTTAAAATTATTCATTTAATCAATGCATATACAATGCAACTTAATGTGTAAACTATGTAATATTGGAACAGTAAAATATTATTAGCTTTCTGAAAATGGTATGAAATCTTGCCATGATGCACAGAATATATTTTGCACAAGCTCACAACTTTGCACAATCTGTAATATTGTAATGTTTACATGAAATAAAACAGAGGGAGAAAAAAATAATAATAATAATTTATAAATTTAAAATGACAAAATATAAAAAATTAAATGGCAAAATATTTTAAAATGTTTTAATTTATTATAAATAAATAAATATTTATTTTTAAAAATATTTTCAAATATATTTTTAAATATTGTTTTTAATCAATGCATATACCATGCAACTTAAAGTATATGATATTGGAAGAGTTAAATATTTACAGTTTACTAAAAAATGGTATGAAATCTTGCCATGATGCACAGAATATATTTCTTATAATAGACTGCTCACAAATATTTACATGAAATAAAACCGAGGCAGAAAAAAATATTTAAAAAAATATTTGTAAAAATTGCAATTGCAAAATATTTTCAAATGTTTTTATTTGAATATATTTTGCATAATAGACTGCTCACAAGTTTGCAAAATAATATACAAGAGGGAGAAAATAAATATTTTAAAAATATTTAAAAAAATTGTAACATCTCTTATAATTTATTTTAAAACATTACTTTTTAAAATGTTGAAAATATTTTAAATAATATATATTTTTAAAAATGTATATTTCATTTTAAATACAATATTGTAAATTAATTACTGCTGCCAGAATGAATCTGCAGATTTTCTTTTTGAATCCATAATAAAAAATAACTGGATTTACACACATTATTTCATTCATAAGTTTACATTGTGGTTGCTAATATTGTGCGTTTCCTCCCCGAGAAATAAAGTGCTGAGAAATAAAGCTGGATCTTAACACCAGAGCTCGAACGTGCAGAGCACGCTGGGAAGAACATGGAGGAATTTTGTCAAGAGAAGTGAATTATGCCTGCAGTTAAAATATATTAACATTGTGTGGTTTGATGATTTATATCTAGTGGACAGACTTGGCCTAAGTGAGCTAAATGTGTCTTTGGGGACATCTGAGAATATGCACAATTGGAAAACAACTTCTGAATGGAGTAAATCATGTTTTTTGTCATTCTAAAAAAATCTAATTTTAGAGTTCAGGTTAACAGAGCAAAGCTAGTTAAGAGTGTGTGATGCGGTAACGCAGAGATCATCCAATCCCTGGAGTCGTGACGCTGCCGCGGCCAGAGCACAAATACAACAGATGGCACTGAAGAAACACGGCCAATTTACATAGAAATCGGCTGAGAGAGAGAGAGAGAGAGAGAATTAAACAACGACCCACGACACTCAGATCTGAGCACGAGACTCCATCAGTGACCGCAACGACACTCAAACTCACCATTATCAGACTGGTTCAAATTGGCTTAACTCTTGGATTAGTCTTGGACTGGTGGATTAGTGTTGGATAAACTTGAGCATAACATGCAATCACACACATAAACAGACCATCGTCTAGTTTTCTTCTGGTGGTGACCATGGAAACATCTCAAGGAGGATGTGGGAGACGGGAGACTTCATCCATCATGCCTGACTGCATCACAGACTGTCGTTGTTTACTTACCCAGACTTCTATTTCTATATAAAGCTAATTATAAACACTACAGCTTAACCCTAACTGAAAACTTTATGCACTTTTAGAATTTTTTTAAAGAATACAATTTATTAATATGCCGCTTTTGCACATAAACACATTCCCAGATGTCCTAAAAGGAAATTTTGTCAGGTTTAGCTCACTTTGTAGCAAGTTTGAACACATAATATGGCTAAGTGAGTATATGCAAACACACATACAAGAAATGTAGTCTGGATCGGTGGTTCTCAGCTGGTTTTGCTTCAGGTCCAGATTGGACATTAAGTGGAGGCTGAATGCAATACCAACATTTTTTTTATTGTAAAAATGTCCTTAAGATCAACATTTAAATATATGACTGCACAATTTTGGGAAAAAAAAGGGTGTTGCTTTTCTTGTTTCTATAAGGCTGCACAATATGGCCAAACATTTTGTATTTATATATATATATAACTTATATATAAAAAGTTTAAATCAAAATATTATTATTAATATTATTATTACGTAAAAGCTAAACAAAATAAAAAATTACTAATAATGTTTATGATTATGAATAATAATAGTTATTACTATTTTTGTTTTTACCAAAATAGGAAATATTGTTATCAATATCATTTAAATTAGATAAATATTTCCATTTAAATAAAAAAGTGTTTAAAATAAATAATAATAACAATGACAATAATAATAATAATAATAATAATAATAATAATACTGTTTAAAACAAAATAAAAATAATATTATTATAACTACTAATAATATTTTTTTTTCGAAATTGGAAATATTACTATTAATATCACTTAAATTAGATTATTATTTCACTATAAAAATAAAAAATAATATTTAGGAAAAATATAATAATAATAACAACAGCACTAATAATAATTAAATATTTAATAATTAAAAATATTATTATTATTAAATAAAATTTCAATAAAATAAGAAACTAATTATTATTAATAATAAGAAGTTATTCTATAATTTATTTATTTATTCATTTATTTTTTAATTTTAAAATAGAAAATATAACTATTTACAAATTATATTTATATTTAACTGTAAAATAAAAAAGTATTTAAGAAAAATATAATAATAATAATAATAATAATTATTATTATTATTATTATTATTATTATTATCATCATCATCATCATCTATTGATTTATTTATTTATTTATTTTATTTTAGGTCTAATTACTAAAATAGGAAATATTACTATTAACATCACTTTAATTATATTAATATTTCACTATAAAACAAAAAAATATTTAGGAAAAAATAATAATAATAATAATTAAATATTTAATAATTAAACATTATTATTATTAAATAAAATGTAAATACGAAACTAA